>NGKH01000015.1:511674-536287 GCA_002162575.1 Sclerotinia glacialis | reverse complement strand
GGGGGGGAAGTTTGCACTTGTTTTTTTATACCTTCTTCGCTTTGCTTTCTGTCTAGATGGCTTAGATATTACTGCTCGCGCAGATACTGTTTGGTGTTTTATTAGAGGAAGGACTTTAGAAGTGGGGTTTTAGGATTCGGGGCTTGGTTTTCTTGTATTATTAGTCTATTAGCGAATATACATCTACTTTTTTTTACATTGATTTCTCCTGCATAAAACTGATGTGTTGGATTGGTGCTTCATGTGTTCTGAATGGGATTTGATGTCATCTAGAGTTTGTGGTTTTTTGGGCTTTGGAAATACTCTTGCTCTGGTCACGTTTTCTTTGGGGGGAGTGGGAATTTTATTCTTTTGGATGTGGTCTCTGGCTTTGCTTGCATTGGAGAATGAGGGATAATGGTACGATACTGCATTATATTGTAATGCGATGCAGCATTCTGATGGGAAATTAAAGCGCTACTCTCGTGTTCAAGTACATAGATACGTAGATATATAGATACTTCCCATTATCTCTCGAGGCACAGAAGTTCAATACCCATCGATTGCAATTGCATTGTCTATAAGGTACATTGTACATGAGGAAATACTAAGAGGAAACATGTGTTTATCACGGGGTATATAAGTCAGCAGATTACTCTTTGAAATTAAGGGGCCTACTGAAATATATGTATCCGTGAATTAGCGTTCAGTTCTCATTCCCCTATTAGCCACATTGATAATCCCCGACGAGGGTGTATGGATCCAATTGAGAATTCCCATCGCCAAGATATTTTCTGTACAACACATATGCATCAATGCCCTGCATATCCACGGCGCAGGAATGACAGCGGCCAAATCCGCCGAGAAAATTGGCTGAGCCTCAGGATCGGATTCCAAGATCTTCTGCTTTGTTTCATTTCTCAACTGTGCTTAGAACGGATGCCCTATTTGAAAACTGTCCTATTATCTATATCATTTTCTAACTAGGTGGGGATTCTTCTATTATGTATGATACATAATGTATCTATTCATCATGAATAGTGCGTAATTATATTATAATATATCAAGTGACGTCGTCTTCGATTCGAGATCCCATACATGCATGCAGATATCAAAACGTGTAACTGATGAGCTAATTATCCCATCCCACTGATTTTTTCACCGAGGCAATGGATAAATATTCATTATATAATATTTGTAAATAGTAATACTGCAGGTAATAAGATATATATATAAGCTCGGTTCTGATTTAAATCCCACGCTTATCTATCGCATATTACAAGGGTCAAGAAATACATGCAGCGTTTCACTTTTTCATCCCAAAAGCGCCAACATTATAGCTTAGAATACCCGAAAATATACTCTTATTGCTCCATCTATTAGCTCAGCTTTTACCTGGTGCAAGCAATCTGATTCTCGAAAATCTTCAGAGGTATGAGTAAGCTGACTTCAGGCTTGGCTGACAATTGCGTGAAAACATATGAGTTATGCATATCACATCGTTGGTAATACGGCGGAATAGGTTTTCTTAGCTATTTATGCATTGTCAGGGAAGATTTGCGCCAAATAGTATGGGAAAATGCATTGTTTATGGATGATGTATAGGAGTAGCTGCCAAGATGTAACGGTGAACAACTCATCGTTTGTGGCTATTATCCCTGATTGATTTGCTGATGATGATGCATGCTCGACGCATATTCCTCACAACACCCTGATATTCGGGAAATCCCCATTTACATTTCCAACGGCATGCCATGTACGCATCCTTCTGGGTCTTTTCCAGGTCGCACGACGGGCGCCACCGATTGGATCCTGTCAACATCACATCACCTCATCTTGTTGACATTATAGATTTTTCTGTGGCGGCCTGCGCCGTAAATGTGGCTGGCTTGCGCATATGCCGACCCGGACAGTGAGATGTCGGGTTGTGGTAGAACTAATGCAAGGTGTGGTTGCGCAATCTATGCAGCGTCAGCTGACTTTATACTGTGTCGGATAGCTCAGATGTAACCTTACCCGTTCGGCTAAATCGGGGCTTTTCGGTAATGATATGATGAGGGTGTATAAATTGCTAACTTCAACTTCCGCATTCAATGTCGGTTGATATCCGTGGATACCTACCCATGTTTTCACAAACTGGATGGTGTGAGGGAAGTAAAGGATCAAAATGTAGACCTTTTTATGGTATCTAGTAGTACAAAGAGTATGTTCTGAATGAGTGACCATCGATTAGCACGAGTAGGTGATGAAGAATCGGCAGTATGCTTCAAGTGAATAGATGTATCTTTCATATGATTGGAAGTATACAATTCAATACACATTATTGTTTGGTTCCGAGTGATAAAGTGCAGAAAGTCGGAATGGCTACCCGGAATCAAAACCCTCATAACACTCTTTGATTTTCAAATGTGGATTCAACACAATCGGATACCCTATCAGGCTTAGATATCTCGCATACTTTTCAGTATCCAACCCTGAATTCAGACTTCATAATCTCATGGTCTTCTTCACTATCCGATTCTGAACTCCAACAATCAAATGATTCATCAGACTTTATTCCATTTGATAATTTTGAATGCATGCTCTCTAATTCGAGGTTGATGTGGTGTGTATATGATGGGCACATGAGTTGAGACTCCCGATATACTGAATTTCCTTTCCGAAGTTTCGCTAGGTTTCTTCGAATTCCCCCTTTCTCCTTTCGCCTAAGCAAATAGTCTTTTAGCTTTAGATGTTTCATGATACTCTCCAGAAATATGTACTTAAGTTCAGCATTGCTTTGATATCACTGCGAGGATCTATTTGACTATCATCCTGCAAGAACCTAGAAAGACGGGCTTATTCCAAGGCACTGTTTTTTCCTTAAAATAACAGAGAATGTCAATCTTGAGATCTCACACAAGTCATCCGTGTAAAGCCTACCGGGCAGGGACAAGATATACTGTGATTTCCCTTTTGAAACCCCTTTTCTCGCGTTTAGTAGGTAATATATTTCAATGTCATGATGAAAGAATAAATCAGACCCCAAAATTCTTATATTAATTAGCTTGAAGAAATTCGCACCTTTGCCAATTACTTTCAAGATCATATTCTCATCATAAGCCGTTGTCAATCCTGTTATTCTTTTCGCACAGCACAACCACCAACACACTTCTCCAACTGCCAGTTGGAACTCTATAGATAACCCTCCCGTAAATCATCCAAACTTCCATCAATAACCGATTCAGTGGCATGAGATGTTTCTAACTACAACCCTAAATTTGAAAACATCGAAGGATATCAATGCTCCTACATCAAAATGAGCAGATGCTCGATCCCAAACAGATTCTAGCAGTTCAAATACAATCACTCAATTCATTGATCAGGACGATCTACACACTCATCATAGTCTGCAAATAATGGAATTCTTCTTCAACAAATTTGATGACAAAGGAAACACTCTGGAAAGATACGTGGCTATTTACAAGTGACATTTTATACAAATTGAATCGGGATAATAAGAATATTGATTCCTCAATGAATCATGAGGCTATGAATGGTGATAAATTGATATATCCCAAATATTTTAACTAAGATATTTTATTCATGAATCATTAGAGAATTATCTTCCCTGATCATATATCCATTTTTTTTAATAAGAATAATATTCCACTTTTTAATTATACTCTCCAACTAGCATCATATGTAAATCCAGACATAATAGAATCTAAATAGAAGAGTAGAATCTACAATATAGAATCGAAGCATAAGTTAGATAAGAATTGAAATAATATAAAAGTAAAAAAGCTCTAATTTGTGCAATATGAGAATAATATACGAATATTCCACATTCAATGGGATAAAAATACCTTCTACTTTGCCGTTAAAATAATCCAATCATTCTTCCCAAACACAGGAAACTATCCAAACATGAAGCTTTCAAATCCAGTCTACCAATCCATATTATTGGATTCCCTGACCCCCAGTACCCAAAACGCTTCAAAATCCACAAAGATTTCCACATCCAAAATCCTCCCATCACCAAACCACAGTCCCTACTATCAGCATATAGACGTCACACATTCTCCCCAGAAAACAATGCAAAACAATCCAGACTTCTGAAGGAACTCGATCATTTACTTGACCTGACTCCAATGGGGTCCTTCGAAAACTTCCAAGGCCCGGCCATGTAGATGACCTCCTGCACAGAGTTTTTCATTTCTCAAGGATATCTAGCAATATGCTGCAATTGGTAGATTCCCTATCCTTCTACCACAAATCATGAAATAACCAACCTGAACCTCAACCTCAACCCCAACCTCAACCTCAACCTCAAGCCCAAGCCCAAGCCCAAGCCCTCCCAAGCCCTCCCAAAATATACAATCCCCAACATCCCCAACATCCCCTACACCCCACACATCCCAACCCTCTCAACACACAAACCCAACCGACCACTCATCCACCGACCGATTAATATTTCCAGACAACAGAAATCAATTGCTCATCCACCTCATCCACCTCACCCACCCCAAGATTCTCCAAGCGCATTCATCTCATCTCATCTCACCTTAACTCCGATTGGCGACAGACATGCAACAGACAGACATGCGACAGACAGACATGCGACAGACAGACATATGCATCTTTGCTCGGATGCAAACCTGCACACTGTCTATAATTGCCCGGCGATGCAAAAAAGCCAGTAGCTGCGACCCCAAAGAACTAATTCCCAGCATACATCTAGTTATCTTCCATTCCATTCCTAAGAAGAGAAGAGAAGATATGGTTTGATCAATCCCACCATCTCGTTCGAATACAAACTATAGCTGTCAACTATATCCATATCCATATCCATATCCATATACCATTTATCATCATTAGTCATTTTATTCAGTTCCACGGCCGAAAATTGCACTATACTCCGCATGTATTTATTCGTTCATTCGTTCATTCATTGATTCGTATGTATATATGATATGCATGACCTATGGATTCATCCACAGCATTCACATCCATCCGTATCCCTCCCAATTTTATGCTCTGGTCATCTCAACCTCAACCTGAGCTAACCCACACTTCGATGAGGCGAATAACACTCCCCATTTCATCTTTTAGCAAGTGCTTCCATCTCGTCTCATCTGATCTGTCCTCCCCTTTACGCCACACATCCCAAAGATCTAACAACTCCAAATCCCTACCATGCCACTCCTCCTTCCCTCTACCATATACCCATCTTTAACCCTACACTTCTCCATAACATTCCTCTCAACCACCTCTTCACTTTCCTCCCTCTGAGCCCCAATGCCACAATCCCAATGTCTTCCATCCGTTTTATCATACACCTTAACCACATCCTCCCCAGCAGCTGCTACAATGCGTCTAGTATCAAACATCATACTTGTGATAGGTGCATCATATGCGTATGCATCATAGATTGCTCCCGTTCGGAGATCCCAGATCTGTTTTATTGTTAGTTATTGATTTCAATGTATCGTGAACTAGAAAAATGAGAAAAATAAAAATCAAGGAACATACTCTAATACTCCTATCCAAACTTCCAGTAACCAAATGCACATCATCAAATTGCAAACAAGTAACTGGACCTGTATGTCCTACTAAACTCCTATGCACCTGACCACTTCTCAAATCCCATAAGCGAACCATTCCATCAGCAGTACCACAAGCAAGAGCCGCATCAAAAACTTGTACCGCGCCTACAAAATCAGCTGTTGCATCTGGTAAACGTCCAGTTTGTCGCCATGTACCCTCAGTAGAACCCATCGTTGCTGAAGCTTGGGCTGCTGCCCACATGACATCTAATGTTTGTACACATCTTCCTTTTTCTAAATCCCATTGTCTTAATGTTTTATCAGCCGAACCAGATATAAGGGTATCGCCACGGAAATGAAGAGCTGTTACTTCATCAACGTGAGCTTCTAATGTGAATAGTGGACAATCCTGCATTGTCCCTTGTGGGATATGTATTGGTTGTTCACGTTCCAAAGCTTCACCGAAAGCAAGTTGACCTTCTTCCTCCCCCTCTTCTCGTTCTTGCTTAATTTTATTTTGAGGGTCATAACGAGCTTTGCTTAAATCCCATAATCGGATTGTAGCATCCATAGATCCAGTGGCGACGATATTATCTTCAACTTGAAGAGTTCGTACAGATGCAGTATGTCCCTCGAGAAGTCCTATACATCTACCCGCGTTCATATCCCATACTCGAACAGTATCATCCAAAGCCGAGGAAACCATTGTACCAAATGGTACATCGAAATCGAGAGCTGTAACCATATCATCATGTGCTTGAATTTCTCGAATTGAAGACCCAGGTTCGAAATGTTCATGTAAAATTGGCATAGATTTCCTTCGAATTGTTTTATGTCTTCTTGATCCTTTTGAGGAAGTTGTACTTGCGCTCGAGGGAAGTTTCTCGTAAATCGATTCCGACATGAATGAAGAATCCATCCCTGAATTCTCGACATTATCTCCTTCATCAGCCCCAACAATAGATTTCCCCAATGCTTCCGCATCTTCTATCTGTTCTTGAGCCTCCTCTAATCGATTCTCCACATCTAGAACTATTCCGAAGTTAGTGACCCCGCACTTCAATATTCAAAAGTATACTCACTCTCGTGCTCCAACATTGACTCTTCCTGTTCCAACCCCGCCAACCTATCCAAGACTATTCTCCTCATAGAATTTAGATTTGCGATTTTATTATCAATTCCATGAATCTCGCTACTTGCCATGTTCTTCCTAATACCCATCATCTCCAATCGATGATTGAGAGCATCTTTTTCTTTTTTCAACTTCGCCACACTGGGTGGTCCATCCCCCTCCGAACCCCCCTCACTAGCATTATCAATGAGTTTTCTTCCCCTCGAGATCCTCCTTCTATGTTTCTTCCCCTTCTCCTCCCCTGCCTCGGGCAACGTTGCTTGAAATCCTTGAAACAAGGAATAACTATTTTCATTCTCGGGTATATTCCTCAACAACTCGTCCGGCAAGAACGTCAGCGCCCTATATTGGATCTCCGACGTCGACAACTTTGAGCGCACCAAATCAGTAGGTGTAGTTTTCGCGAATGAGAAGACGCTCCGTTGAAGATTGGGTCTGCGAAGTTGTTTATGTAAATCGGTCATGGCATTCTGATAGTGGGTGCTGGAGGTGGGATCGATAGGCCCTATTAAATGACCAGCTGTAGTTGTAACTTTTCTACCAAAAGCTTCTAGCCCTCGGGTCTGATTGAGATAGATACCCATTAGCGCAATTGTTGTAAATTGGATAAAAAATTCAAGAATATGCAAGGTAAGGAAAGATGCAGTAGAACTAAGAAAACACGGCATAAACATACAGATATCAGAGCCCCATCTTCATCCTCTTCTGCCCCAAATGAAGAGGCATTGCGGCTACTGGAGCCAGCCATACAAATGTCAATTCAATGATTGATAAGATAAGTTCTCTTGTGATTGATAATTCAATGCAGCGAAAAAAGAAAACCGAGTATTTGGTTGGTTCTCCTTGAATGTGTGTGTTGGCACATATAGTGTTGTTTTGGTAAAGAATTTTCGAAATTTAGAAGTTTTTTAATTTGTTCATTCTATTAAGGTTAAGAGCTTGAAGATATGAAGATATGAAGATATGGGATATGGAGATATGTATGGCGGTTCCGTAATAGATGTTTTGATTGATAGGTGGAAAGATATGCATAAAAATAGTAATGCATATCATAAAATTGGATAAAGGTCACACGTAGAAGGTAGGTAATATATGTATGTGCAACCAACCTTTACTAAGATCTGTTTTACCCCACCATTCTGTCCATGTTCTCATCCACCCATACATATTCTCACCCACCCATATTCTCTATGAATTGTGTCCAACCAAAATTAAAGTTTCATAGCATATCAATTACTCCGGATCCGAGGACGTGTAGAAAATAAATACCTTCTAACCCTCTTTCCCTCCTCCCTTCTTCCCTTCTTCCCTTCAAATATAAATTGAGAGTAGTTTTCTCAAATTGTTCTTCATTGTGCAGTTCCTACATTCATAAAGGGTACTCACAGTCGAACTCGGCCATACAGGAGCGAACGCTTGAAGTTCCAAGTCTGATATTTACTTGTGAGCAATTGAATAGCTCTATTGATATATAATATTGCCAAAACTTAAATTTCATAATGGATGCTGCAATCGATCTTTCCGATGCTTCTAAAGCTCTTGATCTGGCCAATATCCGTTTCCAACTCATGTAATTACCACCCTCCCCCCCGCTTTCTCCTCCTCATTCCCATCCCTCTCTCCGATTCCTCAGCTAACACCTCTTCAGCCGCCTCGAAGACACCATAACCTTCCACCTAATCGAACGAGTCCAATTCCCCCTCAATCCCACAATCTATATCCCCGGCGCACTCCCCCTTCCCGACAACCCCCTCAGTTTCCTCGACTGGCTCCTCCGCTCCCGCGAAACCCTCGATTCCCTCATCCGTCGTTTCCAATCCCCAGACGAATATCCCTTTTTCCCCGACGCTCTCAAAGAGCCCATTCTCCAACCCCTTCATTATCCCACCATCCTACATCACAATGATGTAAACGTCAATACCGAGATCAAGGACCATTATATCAAGACATTCCTCCCCAAAGCCTGTCTACAAACGGGGCGTTCAGACCGCGGCGAGAGAGAGGAAAATTATGGATCAGCTGCTACATGTGATATAAACTGTCTACAAGCGTTATCCCGACGCATACATTTTGGGAAATTTGTCGCCGAGAGCAAGTTTCGAGCGGAGGAAGAGGCGTTTACGAAAATGATACAGGCGGGAGATCGCGAAGGATTAGGACGAGCAATCACGAATGAGAAGGTCGAGTTGCAGGTGTTGGAGAGATTGAGATTGAAGGCGAGAACTTATGGAACGGATCCGAGTTTGAATAATGGGAAAGGAAATGGAGAAGAACCGCAGGGCAAGATTAATGTGGAGGCGGTAGAGGGATTGTATAGGGATTTTGTGATTCCATTGACTAAGGTGGTGGAGGTGGAGTATTTGATGCAGAGACTAGAGAAGGAGTAAAGTAGGAAACTTCATAAAAAAAATGAATATTTGAAGGTTCACGCAACGGTTCAAGGAGAGGAAAAGTCAAATAGATGGACGGGAGGATGATCAAAATAGAAGTATACCCGAAGGATTGCAAATGCAAAATCGAAAAAGTAGAGGGGCAGACCGAGTAAAAAGGAATATATAAAACACTCCCAAATCATGCATGATATTAATATGTTGAATTTATTTATTTCATTTCTTTTAACCACTCTCGACTGGCGCACCCAAATACTCCCCCAAAGCTTTAATACATTCCTCCCACTTCGCCTTCTCAATGAGAATAAGTTCTCCCACGGCTCTGATCCCCATTTCCTGAAAAGCCCTCTTACTATCCGCCATACCCTCCCCCTCATCCTTCTTATAATCAAACTCCTCATACGCACAACTAAACCTCTTAAGCACCTCATCCTCGGGATGGAAATAAAACAACTCCTCCGACGCCCTCGCCTTCCCCTTACTCTTCTTACTCTTAGGACCCTGCTCCTCCCTATCCAGCCTCGATTCCACCTCGCGATACCCTCTCGACACAACCAAATAATACGCAAAATCATACGGTTCCTCATCTTCCACCGCCGCCTCCAGCTCATCAACCAGCATCCCATACATAGGCGGCGCTACCTCCGCCGGGACATTAATCAACCTCTCCGCCAACACGACACCCACATCCCCGCCCAACTTCCCCCCTCCATTAACAAGCCTCTGAACCAACCCCCCCTCCTTCGCCTGACCCGCCAAATAACCCCTCAGCCCCTTGACTGCGTCCCCGACCTCCCCATTTCCCTTATCCCCCGACTGCGTATTTCCCCGATGTAGATTCACCACCGTCATAAAAGCATACGCGTCGGTTCCCTCCCCATCAACCTTGACCGTGCTACCAATCGTGCCCTGCTTGACCACCTCATCGGCCAATCCGCTCAAATCCAACAATTGGCTATCCACATCGAACAACTGTCGAATGAGACTCTTGACGCCGTGGAAATCGATTTCGCGGAAGTTGAACCATTCAAAGTCGACGTTGAGGATATCTTCACCCTGGTGATGGCATATGTATTAGTTCGGGGTTGCTTTCAATCTTTGCAGCACAATTCGCAGTTGAAGAGAAACATATGGAGGAAATGCATGGCGCAATTTCAATTCCCTTTACATCCTTCCCTCCAACTCACGTACATTCATCGTCCACTAAAAAGAAAGCCAAACTCACATCACTCCCACTATCATCTTCCTCCCCTGCACTATGAATGGGCGCATCAGGAAGTTCTTCCGGATCGCGAACTCTTTTCTTAACCATTTTGATATCGTGTATGTGATTAATCCTCTGCAATGGCTTTTGTGAATAAATCCGCTACTTGCGAGCGTCCTCTCTAACTTGAATTCGAAATATCGAATTTGATAATTGACCGCTTTGGCAGAATTATAAATTTTGGGGAAAAGAGGGACGCTAGTGGCGGGGCATGACTCGGTTGATATTTAACTACCTCCATTCACTAAGGACTTTGTATTCATATAGCTTCTATCGTCTTGAAAGTCTTTATTTTTTGATTTTTTTATGAGCCTGAAAGCTCATGTAGATACTAGGTATTCATTCCTCTGTCTTGCTCCCCCCTACTCTCCTATTTGAAAAGCCTGCTTCATCCCCAAGAAATGAAATTCCTTCAATAGCCATTATGCAAATCAAAAAAATGCCTGCAGCCTCCCAAGTTTTGTTTGCATCCTGCTAGCAGTATAAACGAATCTGGGTATATGTAAAAAAGAAAAAAAATTGGTAAACTGGGTAGTATCAATATAATCTAACAACGTTTCTCCATGATCAAGCAACAAAATGATGATGCTATCATTATAATTAAAGCTGGATCATGAGCACATAAGTTCAAGACCAGGAATTTATGGTGTAATGCCGTAAGTAAAATCTAAAACGTGACGGGGCGTGAAATGTAAGTCAAATGTAAATAAGGTATAGCGTTGCGTGTGAAGGTTCGAATGATTGGTGTGTGAAAAAAATCTTATAGTCCGTAACGCCTGTGCAGAATGAAATACAATAGTCGATAGTCGTGAAGCCGTGAGATTATTAATGAAAGGGAAAATGCGAAATTTGCCATCATCATGAAAGGCCTGGTGGACCACCGGAGTCCGTTGAACCATCACCATCGATCGTCCTTCTCCAATGATCCGGAAGACAGACACAAACCAATGGGAAAGCTTTAATCTCGCCACTAACGTTTGGAGATTCATCTTTTCGTCCGGATGTATTTGAGACACCACTGTCGCGTTGCATCTTACGCTTCTCGTCCCATTCATCCGCTCGCTCATTAATCATGACTCCAGTAGCCCATCCATCATCCCAAATCCCGACAATCTTGAGCATATCACCACGTTCTAACGAAAACTCATCTCCGGCACGTGGTTGATAGGCCCATAAAGTTGCCACTTTATCGCCAGGGTGTATCTCGTCTTGAGAATAGTAGTCCTTGAAGAATGGTAACTGCTCAGATTGATTGCTCGCCATGGCTTGTGGTGATGACATACTGCCAGGAGTCTGAGGATCGTCAATTCCAAGAACAGAGCCACTGGAGAGAGAAGCAGTTCGTCTATTTGGAGGTGGTCGTAGGATTCCACCCTGCATAGCAGAAGTTGGACTGTCACCAAATTCACTCGATGAAGATTGATGCTCATGTCGTCGCCCGGCAGCATAGCCGGCCGCACCCCCTAATACAGCGCCAGCAGCCGAAGCACCTCTGTCGCGTGGAGATGAAGAATGTGCAGAGTGAGAATGTCCTTCAAGTGCAGACATTCGGGCGATTCGTCCCCCAGGAAGTACTTCGTATCCTTCGGGTGTAGTATTGGAACCTACGGGATTGTATGCCATTCCATTATTTCTAGGCGGTGTCGGTTGATTGAGAATACTTCCATGCTGACTTCCACGTCGTCTACGCAAGCACAACGCAATGAGAAAGATCAAGGCAGCGAGTGCAGCCAAACCAATTAATGATCCAATAACGATACCAGCAATGGCACCGCCAGATAGTCCCTTCTTTGATGTAGAGCTAGCGACTCCAGTGGAAGATGTTGTTGGAGTCGATGTTCCGGATCCCGAGGCAGTACTTGTGGTGAAGTTTATGAACCCTGTGATTGTAGGCAATACTACACCAGCACAACGAGTCTCTGCTTTTGAATTATAACAGCATGTATCCGTACTATTTTGCCCACCCGTACCACAGTACTGACATAATCCAAACGTGCTATTTCCAAATCCACAATTATCCGGTTCATTGGTAGAGCCTTCAACACAAGATCCAGCTAATGAATCTGATGGTAATGCACAATTTGTGAAATCAGCACGAATTTGAGAAACAGCATCGTCCCCTGGATTTGAACAGAGTTGACCATCAGAGATTATTATCGATTCACTCTCCGCAAATTGGGCCTATGTCTGACTGTTAATTTCAAGTTCATGTTTTGATCTGATGGGATAGAAACTCACGCAAGAATCTGCACAAACTGGTGGTGCTTGGCTATCCGATAAACTACATGATTTTTTTGAATTCTGTATTATAGAATTACATATAGCTGTGGTTGTGTATCTAGCGTAAAGGTTTGTTGTGTTTGTAAGATTTATATTTCCGCATCCGAGAAGTTGCTGGTACCTGCATGATCGCGTTAGACAAACATCGGTATCGGCAATTTCAGAATAATATATATGCATACTTTAACTGCACATAGCTTGTTTGAACATATGCGCTTAATTGAGTATCGAAAGTAGCGCGATCGGAAACGTAGGATAGAAACGGGCTAAAGTTATAGTCAGTATTGATCAACAAACACATGCTGGCAGGATAAAATCAAAACATACAAAAGTCCGGTCAGGCTGGTCTCAACTGAAGCAGAAGTAAATGCTGAACATTGCGTAGAACCTGAAAGAGAGATGCAATCTGCAATTGCAAGAGGTGCAGTTGCGAGAATTGATAATAGGGTTGTCTTGGTATGAGATCCAGTCCACCGTTGCTTTCGTTTGCTTGTGCTGAGTTCTTTCCCATGTTTCGATACCACTGCCGCCATTGCTTGAGATGGAGATGATTTCAATGGCTCGTATGCCATGCTATTGCCGCAATGCTTCCCATTGTTCGATATTGAAGGGTAACTTGCGGTGAAGGTGTAATCGGGACTGTTTCCCAAGATTTCCTCGCTCATGTTTTCTTTTTCGTAATCGTCCTTGCTCATCCACACAATCCCAATTCTTTGCAATTATGTCCTTCACTGTGTTCCCAGACCGTCTCTCTCAATAACCTCAGCTCAATAAACAAAAGTACCACCCGATATCCAAAGAGGTAGTTATTGATTTAACAGAATTTGTAGAAAAGAAAAAAAGAAGTTCTTCCAAAAACGAATTGAAAATTCAAACGAATGATTCTGTTATTTTGTAACGATTGAAGTTGGTAATGAACAAAGTGAGAAGATTGAAAAGTATTGGCTACTCTAAAAGAAGAAGAAGAAGAAGGACCAAAAGACGGGTTCAAAGTCGATCAGCCTCCTCTTTCCCTTAGTGGCCTCTTGGGGTTTGAAGCTTTGTGTAGGTGGAATTAGGTTTTAGAATCTCTATCTAAGGAAAGAAAAGGCCTAGAGGGAAGAAGGCCCTGAAAGCCAAGTACATGGAACGAAAGGAAAGGTTTTGGCTTGTTGGCGTGGCCGGAATGATGTCTAAAAAAGGTTCTAAGGTCTGCGCTCAAACCCAAGTGGGAAAAAGATAAGATTCACTAGGTACAGTATGCGCACAGTTACCCTTGTTGAGGACAGGGAGTATTTTGCCTTAGCAGACAATATTTAAGATGAGGTGTAGCAAGTAGCAAAGGTAGGTAAAATAGATGTTAATATCTTTTCAGTGAAGAGTAATGCGTAAAGAATTCATTGGTTGAAAGATTCCGAAGAATTGGCTGGGGCTGTTAACTTTTTGAGGGTTATCTGGAGTGAGGGTTATCTGGAGTGATGGGTGATTTCGTACATACGGAGGATACTGTTTGTTATATATATAATATAATAATTATAATAATCGATGAAAAGATACGATGCATGATGCAATGCAAGTCTGAATACTGACTTTTTTGTTTAAGGGAAGAGCTTGCGTACCAAATATGCATACCAAATATGCGTACCAAATACATTATAACCGGTGTGGAAAGGCTGAGTGAGAGATCATCTGAGTTGTCATAAAGAAAGAATCCGGAAGAAGACTTATTACAATCCTGACAGTTGACAAGATTGAACTGATATTTATTTACTGGCTGGTAGAGGTTCACGTACGATGTATTGTACGTACTCACTCCGTAGGTTAAAGTTCACTCACTGGTGGTTCATCGGATAAACACCACGTTTCATTCAATTGTGGTTTGATTCCTTTCCCTCCCCGCTAAAGCTCATCACCAGTACTGTACTGTACGGTAACTTGTCTATTCTTCTCCAACACATTTCGGAAGGACGTCTGGAATAGAAAATATCCGAATCTTCTTACCATGTAATCCCCATGTTCTCACCATGTTCTTACCATGTCCTGATTGGGTTCAATGGTAAAAGAAATGCCTGTTATGTTAAGTCTGTAAGCTTCCGCTTCGCGCTTCAGGCTTTTCAGAGCCGAAATATATGGCTATGGCTAATACTCCATTTGGGTTAGATGATGAAGGGGGCTGGGAAATGAGAAAGATGCAACTTTCCATGAAATTGCGGTTACGCTAGGGTACGAGGTTTGGTTTGAAGCAATGCTTACGTCTTTGTAGTCTCTGAGGAGGTCAATAGTTTCATATTGTCCAATCAATTGCTTAGAACATCGAATACTGAACTATGATAATATTATCGTCGTTGTATCTGCTTGTCCTTACGCCATGGTACGGAGGTACGAAGGTACTTGGGTCTCGGTGGTGATTGAATATATGCTGATGAGTGTCACAATACCTTTCTTTGGGAAACTCATTTCGCTGCTTAAACGGCGCATGGAAACGATATACTGGTATGCGGGTTAGAGACAAAACAAAAGTAGAGAGAGGGTCATGCAAAACAAGATCAACCCTATCGAATACTTCTTATCATCCTACCCACGGTAACAATCTTGGGATGAACGACCTGTGCAATATCGTTCATCGAGTGTATATGTGATGTGGCTTCTCCCGAGTACGTCAGATAGTCGATGCATCAATCTGCATTGCTTCAAAAATAGGAGTCGCCCTTGCTTGTATCCTGGCCGAGGTTTTGGATGTCGTCTTATCGAATACTCCGTGTAATGAAGTCTCATAATCCTTGATGATCGTTCTAGGTTTTCGGAAATGAAGTGCTGAGGACGTGCAGGAAGAGATCAGATATTGAGTACATTGCCATTCGTTTGATCGTCCGGGAGTTATATTAATAAGCTTAAACTTAAGCCGGCTTCCTCTTGTGATTTGTATCAATTGATCGCACCTTGTCCAGAATAGAATATTCACAAATAGGTCGTTCTCATGCCACTCCCTTCGAATCTGTGAAGCTTGGTGCACTGGTGGTGGGTGACGTTACGCCCAAGTAGGAAAAAGAAGCAACAATATATTAATAACAAACTTGTTAAGCTACCCCTATCCTTCATCATTATGATGAATCTCGAGCAGAAAACTATCATTGTACCGGTATCATACTTCAAGAATTTCATGAATAAACCATTTTTTCGGAGCTTCCTGGCCCTACGATTGATCGACGATAGGAGGGGTAGAGAAAAAGCCAATCAATTCGACATCCGAATTATGTAAGTGGAGTTATATATTCAATGCTTTTCTAAACTTTACGATTTCTTAGAGTTGGCACGATCTCTTTCCTGATATTTCCCAAGAAGAGCGGGTACCTTACATGCTAAGTAAATGTCTAGTGACGTCTTTTCTATGATAGTTCCAAAAACATGATGTTTTGATAGCAAGGCAAGTTGGTGTTTGGAAAAGCTTTCATTATGACGTATTGTCTGTCGGATTCCATCAACTATTTTATAGTCGAAGTGTTATCCTTTCTATAAATTTTCATTTCCTACATTCTACAACTTCTAATACAATCAATCACATCATACTCTCCTCCATATACTTGTCCTTCATCTCAATTTACACAAATTTCAAACAAATCAATCAAAATGAGCTCAAACAACGAGACTGGTGACAGATTCCACGAGGGAAAGGAGAACAGCCATCTTGCCCTCGATTCCAGTAAGATTGATTCGACACTCAAGCCTCTTCAAAAATTGTTCACTGATCACTTAAATAGAGGATGAGAGAACCATTGCAAACAAGTTGGCGCGAGAAGAGCAACGTGAAAATGAGCCTGAGGAGATGAGCAAGGAAGACAAAGCCGCCAAGGAAGATGCCACCCTCCCAGTAAGTTATTGTCCTACCCACACCTATCAATGAACATCACTTCAACATGACTTCGCTCTATCCTGTTCTGTATCAAAGCTTGTTTGCATAATTGAGTCTTCATGGTGTTAGAAACTATGCTAATATTGCGTTCTATAGGCTAAGATGCACGGCAACGAGCCCAGCAGAGGTGCCACCATCGACCAACAGCTGAGAGAAGAGGAGGAGGCCGAGTTGAAGAGAAAGGGAAAGGCTTAAATGGAACGCATACCACATGGATGTGTTGCAAGCAAGTAAATGAATATGTACCCATCGGTATATTTCATGGGATGATAAGTTGTATGAATAGGCTTTATCGATGGAGTTAGGACATGAGTTGAGGAGTCCACTGTACTTTATAAATGCCATTATCGGCGATGAGATATGATACGATAATCAATGACCTTTTATCACTTCACCCTTGCGTCTATTCAAAAGAGGAATTCATTATTGTAGTGTAATGGTAAATTTTAGATTGCAAATGGAGCATTCCTCGAACCATTGTGATACGCTAGATTTTTCAGGAGTATTGTTATTGAACAGGTACTAGATTCATTTACTAGATTCGTTTGAACTATTCAATCATGTTTGAAGACTTCGAAGCTAACAATTATTACCTACCTAGTAGTAGGTATCTACGGTGTCTTCTCGCTTAGTAATCATAATCGCTCGTAGACATCGTCATATCAATCATCGAAATCGGCAACTACAAATACTTTGCGCCAACTCCAACCATTTTACAAACATTGGATGGATATGATTCACTGTGTTATTTAACAATATCATCGTGCTACAGCTCCCAGAAGCTCCATTTACTTGTTCTACAAGTACATCAATGATTTCACACAGATGAACCTCAGTTCCCTATAACCATGGGTCAAGGTTTCTCCCTCACCACGCTCTCTGCGGGCTCTGCAGGTATTGATGTCCCCGAGCTCTCAGATTTAGTCTATGAGAAGTCCATGGGAACCGCCCGGTTTATGAAAAGTATTCGCGCCCGCAGTCAAGATGGAGTTGTACTCGTCAAGGTTGTCGTCAAGCCTTATGCCATGGATCTCAAGAAGTATAGGAAAAAGATAATTCGTGAGCACCGCAAATTAGATCCAACCTGATAGAATCTAACATATCTGCGCAGGAGAACGAAAAGCCTTGGCGGATGTCCCAAATGCGCTTGCCTATCAACGAATAGCGGAGACCGAGACAAATGGCTATCTTGTACGACAATACCTATATAGCTCCCTATACGATCGCATGAGTACAAGACCATTTTTAGAGGATATCGAGAGGAAATGGCTCGCGTTTCAACTGTTATGCGCCGTCCGCGACTGCCATGCTAGAGACGTATTTCATGGAGATATAAAGACGGAGAATGCATTGGTTACCTCATGGAACTGGTTATATCTATCCGACTTTTCTTCCTCTTTCAAGCCAACAACATTACCGGAAGATAATCCGGCAGACTTCTCGTACTATTTCGATACTGCCGGACGAAGAACATGCTATCTAGCGCCAGAAAGGTTCTTGACTACAGGAGAAACGCCAGATCCTAAAGCACCAATTACCTGGGCTATGGATGTCTTCAGTGTCGGTTGTGTCATTGCCGAGCTTTTTACGGAGACTCCTATTTTTACATTGAGTCAGCTATATCAATATCGCAGGGGAGAATATGATCCAGTTGCCTCATTGCTCAACCGAATAACAGATAAAGATGTACGAGAAATGGTGTCACATATGATACAACTGAGTCCGGAATCTAGATATTCAGCAGAAGAATATTTGCAATTTTGGAGAAAGAAGGTCTTTCCAGATTACTTTTACAGCTTTCTACATCAATACATGGGATTAATCACGGACCCATCGTCGGGAAGAACTCCAATAACTGGATCGTCCGCGAACCTTGGCGAAGCCGATGAACGTATTGATCGCATCTACTACGACTTTGATAAGATTTCGTATTTCTTAGGCTATGAAAATGAGAAACCAACACCACCTACTAAGAGTCTGTCGACAGGAACAAGCTTACGGCCTATACCCGTGCATCTCAACATACCAAACAATGAGCATGTTGCTTCTGCTCTTGGCAGGCGACCTGTAGATGATGGGACTTTGATTTTTCTAACTTTAGTTGTATCATCAATGCGAAATACTGCAAGAGCCACCGCAAAGATACGAGCTTGTGATATATTACTGGCCTTCGCCGAAAGATTAACTGATGAAGCGAAACTAGATCGGGTTCTTCCATATATCATGACTTTGCTTACTGATAAATCGGAGCTTGTGAAGGTCACAGCTATCCGCACAGTAACCCAGCTTTTGGCTCTTGTTACAGTGGTATCAGCAATAAATGCACATGTTTTTCCAGAATACATCTTACCACGGATGCAAATATTCCTCCCAGGTTCACCAACAGAACCTGGCGCTTTGGTAAGGGCTACCTATGCAGCATGTCTAGGAAACCTTGCGAGTTCCGCCTCCAAGTTCCTCGATATGGTTGCAACTTTGAGATCTGATGGTTCACTTCCTACTTCAGACCCCGATGCCGATGACACCATTAGTGGGGAAGCCCCATTCCAAGGCTTGTTCGACACAGCTCGAGCGGAGCTCATAGAGATCTTCGAAGCGCATACCAAGGCCTTGATAACAGACAGCGACTCTTCTGTCAAGAGAGCTTTTTTGGGATCTGTGCCGGAGCTATGCATGTTCTTTGGCACAGCAGACTCGAATGATATTATCTTGAGTCATCTTAATACTTACTTAAATGATAGAAACTGGATCTTAAAGTGTGCTTTCTTCGAGACGATTGTGGGTGTTGCAACTTTTCTAGGTGGGACCAGTCTTGAAGAGTTCATACTGCCGTTAATGGTTCAAGCTTTGACGGATCCTGAAGAGTTTGTAGTAAGGAGTGTCCTGCACTCGTTTGCCGATATGGCGCAGCTAGGTTTGTTTCAACGATCAAAGATATGGGAAATGGTAGACGTGGTCAGTCGCTTCACAATGCATCCCAACATCTGGATAAGAGAAGCTGCGGTGAATTTCATTTCATCGGCAACTATTTTCTTGTCCAGTGCCGACAATCTATGCATTATCTTACCGCTCATTCGACCATATCTCAAGACTGGAGTTAACGCTTACTCAGAGTTAGCTTTGCTTGATGCACTCAAGAAACCACTATCGAGAGCAGTTCTTGATATGTCTATTAATTGGGCTCTGAAAGTAGATAGAGGCATATTTTGGAAACCCGTCAATCAGCTACGAACGTTTTCTTTCAGCTCGAGCAGTTTTGTACCGACTATTTCATCAATAGAGTCTGGTCATAATCCTTTACACAGAATACCAAAGAATGAAGAAGATGAACAATGGTTGGTCAAACTCCGAAATATAGGAATGAGCCACGACGATGAAGCAAAGTTACTTGCCTTGAGAGAATATATATGGCGTCTTGCACCTTCAAAAGCTAGAGAAGGATCAACACATCCATCCTATCTAAATAACGTCATCAACCTTCGAAGCCTCAATATCACACCACAGACAGTAATGTTCGATGAACAGATTACAGAAGAACCACCACGCAAAATTAGTAATGGCTTAGAGGGCAATGGGGAACAGCACTCCATTACTGATGCTTTACTAGATGCTTCTATGACCATCGATGATCCCATCGCTAAGGGAAAACTCTCTGCCATGAATAGACATAAATCGAAAGCCGGCCTACCAATTACGAGTAACGGATTAGAGCCACACTCTCCAACGTTATCGTCAGCATTCTTATCCCCTTCGGATTCCTCGACACCTAGGTCCTCTTCAACGCTACGAAAAGTATCTTTAGTACGCCCTGGAAGTTCGGACACTGGCCAGATAAGCGACGATGGAACAGCGTCACTGTTGGAAGCTACATCTATCAAGTCAGGGGATACTGTTCGTGGTATTCGCCATAAATCTTCTGCAATGACTCTCATGAGCCGTAAAGAATCTGGAAAAAGTGTTCCCGAGACAGGTACTACTTCAACAAATGCTTTCGGTAAGGTTGAAGGACCTTTCACACAATTCCCATCTCAACCTTTACCAATAAGCTTGGCAAGAGATCAGGACAGCTCAGCGAAAAGCGAAATTCGATTCAGAGCTGCTCATACCTATTCAGGCAATGATCCAAACATACTCAAAATGCTGGATGCGATGTACGTGGACAATTACCCCAACGATATTGCAGAATTTGGACCTATGATTGCCCCTTCGAGTCGACGCCGAGCCATTAGTAGAAATAATAATCAAGCTGCGGACAAACCATGGAGACCTGAAGGTACACTTGTTGCTACTTTTGCTGAGCATGTTGGACCAATACATCATATTTCTGTTGCTCCAGATCATGTCTTCTTCCTCACCGGTGGAGATGATGGTTGTGTGAAAATTTGGGATACTGGCAGACTTGAACGGAATATCGCTCATCGATCGAGACAAACACATAAACATGCAAACGATGCCAAAGTTACTGCGTTATGTTTTGTGGAACACACGCACTCTTTTGTCAGCTGTGGAAGTGATGGAAGTATCAACGTAGTCAAAGTTGATTGCATACAAAGTGGTGGAGTGGGAAGATATGGGAAACTTCGCCTTTTGCGTGAATATCAGCTCCCGAAAAACGAATTTGCTATCTGGGCGGAGCATTTTAAGCTAGAAACAAATTCGGTTTTGATTATTGCCACTAATCGTTCAAGGGTGTTGGCTATTGATTTGAGAGCCATGACAATTCTCTATACTCTAGAGAATCCTGTGCACCATGGCACTCCTACATGTTTCTGTATCGATAAAAAACGTAGCTGGTTACTACTTGGAACTTCCCATGGTATCTTGGATCTATGGGATCTACGCTTCAAGGTTCGTCTAAAGGCTTGGGGTGTACCAGGAGCCACATCTATATACAGAATTCGTATTCATCCTACCAGAGGTCGAGGAAGATGGGTTTGTGTTGCTGGTGGTAGTGGACAAGGAGAAGTCACTGTCTGGGATGTTGAAAAGACGCAATGTCGAGAAGTATATCGATCTGGGTCAAGTCGAGAGGCTCCAAAGAACTATGAACCCTGGCCTGTTGATGGGGATCGTCCGGAAGGTATGCTTGGTCGTTTTGCAGGGGCTCTTGAGCCAACAGCCGCTGCCTCGAATTATGGTATTCGTGCCATGATAACCGGCACTGATGCCAATGATGATAATCGTGATGTCAAATATGGGTTTCTTATCACTGGTGGTTCGGACCGGAAGATCCGTTTCTGGGATCTATCGCGCGTTGAAAGTTCAATGGTTGTGAGTGGTTTAGAGACTGATGAGCTCAAACCGTCTTACGCTAGCTCACATCCTACACCAATACTTACATGGAACAACGAGCGAGTTCCCAGACAAACTCCAACAGCTCCTAATGCTGGAACAAGAGACAGAGGCAATGATGGAGGCAAAGCAGAGGGGAGTAGTAAAGGAGGTGGAAAGGCGCCGAGGAGTACGGTTATTTCGTTGCAAGGACAGAAATTATTGAGGGCGCATTTGGATTCAATTTTGGATGTGGCGTTGCTAGAGAGTCCTTACGGGATGATGGTTAGTGTTGATAGAGGGGGCGTTATCTTTGTCTTTCAGTAAATTGAGAGGAATTGTGAGGATATATGAAGGATAGGAGTTATGAAGGGATTGGGCCTGGTGGTAAACAAATCCTTGAGATTGAGGATGGGAAATGGCGTTGTTGTAATTTTGAGATGAGTGGTATACATAGATTGAGCGATGAGCTCTTGGATCTATTAGACAATAGTAAAGAACCATTATAATGTAATCCTGGTAAACATTCATGATATAATTTAGATGGACATAATTTATGTCTCCCAACTCGAAAAGGCTGACAATCAAAAATGGTTAGCGCGAAATCAAAGCTTAGCTCACCAAAATAATTTCGAGATTGTGAGGATTCAAGATGTCAGCCTTGCGACCTCATCCACCCACCTCACGACCTTCACACACACCCTTACTTCTTCGCATCCCCTCCTCATTTCGCAAACAAACAACCTCACAAGCAAAGAAACATGCGTCTCACAGCGGACCTAATCCAATCCTCCCTCTCCTACCTCAACCCGCTCAAGGAACGCGAATTAGATCTTCGAGGTGCGTAATTATACATTTCTGTTAAGAACAGAGTCCCAATGCTACACTTTTGAAAAGAGCTGAGTTGATACTGGTGTTTTTGGGGATATGCAGGTCATAAGATTCCGGCGGTGGAAAATTTGGGGGTTGCGGGGGTGAGTTTCTTCGGTTTCTTATTTCTTGGTTTTGTTAGTTCGGCGATTGATTGGGACAGGAGGGAGACAGAAGAAAAAAGAGGCCATCTCGTGCTCGCCTTCTGGTTCTACTCTGACTCTGACTCCGGCGCACAAGCTCGCAAGATAGAAAACTGACCAAAAAAATAGCCACACGATGCAATTGATTTCACAGACAATGATATCCAAGTTCTGGGCAACTTCCCACTCAGTCCACGTCTAAGAACCCTTCTACTAGCTCGCAATCGCGTCTCCAGTATCTCCCCTACATTGTCGAAATCATTACCAAATCTGACGACGGTGGTTTTGACAAGTAATAATGTGGCAGAGTTGGCAGATTTGGATGCTTTGGCTGGGTGTGCGAGGTTGAAGAGTTTGGTTTTGATGGAGAATCCTGTGACTAGGAAGGAGGTGGGTTATTTTTTGTTCTGTCCTAGGAAGTGGGGAGGGGATTTAACTTCATTTGATGAAGTGAAGTGAGATGAATGAGGCTAATTGATGAATCGCGGTATAGCATTATAGAGAATGGGTCCTCTTCCGATGTCCAAATGTGAGATTTCTGGATTATAAGAAAGTCAAGGCTGCAGAGCGAGAAAGAGCGCAGGAATTATTCGGTACATCTGCAGAACCATCTGCTCTTGCATCAAAGGTACATATTCCTTTATCTTCCTCTCCCCTTACTTCACTTTACTGACATAGTTCCTCTAGATTATGGGTATCAAATCTCGCACATTCGACACAACTAGCACGGCCATTGGCGCATCCGCATCCTCAACATCTAAATCCTACCGCATCAAGCTTACCGATAAAGAACGAAAGAAGGTCGAAGAATTAATTAGGAATGCGAAGAGTTTGCAGGAGATTATTAAATTGGAGAAAGAGTTGAATGAAGGCAGGGTTCCCGCTGCCGCGCAGGGTGATGATCCAATGGAGGAATGAAGGAAAAGAGCGAGGAAAGAATAAAATTGCAAGTTGGTGCTATCAACGAGGGGCTATAATCGATGCACATGGGAACCGCTTCAGGTCTGGTTGGGAGGACATGAGACGAGATGATATTATATCACGAAATATCGAACGGAAAAGGAAAGAGAGAAAAGTACTCCCATGTAGGTTGCATATCACTGGGCGTTTCTGGCGAGATGATGCTATTTATGTATGTGATAGAATTGAACGGACGACATGGTATTGCGCGCAAAAAGAAAAGCTTGTTGCTATAGAAGCAAATCTCTATATCCGAATTATCTTTGGCCCCTGATATTTTAAATTTTGATTCCTGGTTTTCAATGCAATGCAATGAGATATTCATGATACATAGATACAGATTCCCAACCACACGCGCAACCAACCAACTAACACCTCTTCACAAAACAACTCCCCTTTTTCTTCTTCATTCCGCCCCAAGTTTCCCGCCTCCCTTGCCGAAATTAAAATCTTCAATTAAATACAAATAACACCACCACTCTAACTCATCTCCACATCATCTTGGTCATCACTACTGACTTGACTCTCCATCCTTAACTGCGCATTGGGATCTTCTTCTTCGGCGCCTGTCCCTGTAGTTGTCCCGGAACTGGTTCTTCGCTGTTGCTGTTGTTGTTTTTGGGGTTTGTTGGCAGGGGTGAAACCATTGGTGTGGATCATGGGGATGGTGTTTGGATGGGGTCGAGGTTGGGTCTGGGTCTGGGTCTGGGTCTGGGTCTGGGTCTGGGTCTGAGGTTGGATTTGGTTGAGTGCTGGAGGGGGAGTGGGATGGGATGGGGATGGGGATGGGGATGGGGATGGAGATGGGGATGCGGATGCGGAGTCCAGGAGGCCGGAGACGGAAACGCGGGGTGGTGCTGTGTCGATGGGTGGGGGGAAGATGTTTGTGCCTGAGGAGCTGGCGTGG
>NGKH01000015.1:429871-506821 GCA_002162575.1 Sclerotinia glacialis | reverse complement strand
CTAGGCTAGGCACCTGATTGACACATTTACTAAATCCAAATTACAGGCAGCCTGGGAAGTGAATTTCTCCATTCCTTTAAGAGATTTCTGCGAGCAATTTCAAGGACTTCGCAATCTGATAAATTTCTCTCTGTCTGATGAAAGACCAAAGCACATGGTCTTCTGTTCATCCATAGCAAGCGTGGCCGAAGCCAGCAACAATGGGAATATTGTCATAGAAACTATAGACCGGGATCCTTTGCATGCTGGATCTTTGGGCTACGCGAAGAGTAAGTGGGTCGCCGAAGCTATTTGCTCTTTGGCATGTCAAAAGACAAGAGCAAATATTAGTATAGTCAGGATTGGCCAATTATGCGGCAATACCGTCAATGGAACCTGGAATGAAAAAGAAGCATGGCCACTAATGCTAAGTACCGGAGTCCCTGGATGTCTAAATTCTCTACCAGAACTCCCTATACGACTTTCGTGGCTTCCAGTTGATATAGCAGCTGCGGCAATTATTGAAATTGCCTTGCAAAAAACTCTTCCATACCCTTTACAGCCTCTAACAACACTACACGAAGCAAGTGTATTTCATCTGGTCAATAACTCAAACTTGACATGGACGCACTTATTGAAATGGATTGGCCAGGAGAAGACAGAAGAATTTGGAGACTGGCTGCTACATGCTGAGTTGCCAAGTCCCGAAGGATTACCAGACGATCATCCGGCAAGGTCATTACTCGGCTTCTGGCAAGCTATGGGAAGAGAGATCAAGAAGGGTTCCACAGTAAAACAGGCTCCACCATTTGGACTTTTGAGAACCAGACAGGTTTCTCCAACCATGAGATCTTTTGTTGACCTTGATGAGGAATCAGTGAAGAAGATGTGGAAATGGGTTGAGACTGTGGCAAAAAGATGGGAAGGCGAAAAGAGTGTAAAGACGCGAGCATCTTCGAATTCATCTCCGCATTCGGAAGATGATGAGGCTGTCAGTGGTATTGTTGCAAGGCGTTAACGCTGCGCTTCTGGAGCGATGTGGTCAAGAACCTTTGGTTCGTGATCTTTCTAAAAGGAACTTGGCTAAATCGCTGGTCATGGTGGATGATGGATGATGGCTATGATTATAGGCATGACTTGATGATGTATCATAGAATACATTTGTTGTACGGTACCCCCGTATCTATGTATTATCAATAGAGTACTATCATAGCTATTAAAAACAACATTCATTTAAATTGTTTAATCGAGGTGTTCTTCTCAATGGATGAGAATGTGTATGCCAATGATAACAATATTCGAGGGTAGCCGAACCTTGTTGTATATTTTCGTACTTAAGAGCAAACATGATGATGGATACTCGAGTGAAATTCTTGCTGATATTTGACAGAAAGGTATACTTTAGAAAACTGTTGTCCGTGATCTTTCTTGCATCAGAACTATTTGCTGTAATTGTGCCATCCTTTTCGATCAATACTTTCGAGTCCAAAAAAGGTCACCGGGGATAAAATTTAATTGGTGCCTTAGGTATCACTCTATGTCGCAAGGCACCAAATTAACAGTAACAAAAGCTGAGCTCCAAGTCGAAGCTCCCTCAGTCCCAACAACCTTTTCTCAGGCACGAAAAGACGTCACCACCATGTCTACCACCAACCTACCCAGTGGCTCACCACCACCCAACGCTACGTACGTGTCATTGCACTCCGACACGTCCTAGCCCCTCGCAAGGCAAAAAAGAAACTAACATATGCAGACTCTACATCAACAACCTTGAAGAAACGGTCAAACCCCCCGCGCTGATCGAAGCGCTCACGGAGCTCTTCTCAGAATACGGCAGCATTCTTGAAATCATCGCCAAGACGAATTTGAAGGCCAAGGGCCAGGCATTTATCGTTTTTGAAAATGTAGAGAGTGCGACCAAGGCCATCGAGGATATCCAGGGCTTTGAGCTCTTCGGAAAGGAAATGCGCATCGCATATGCGAAGACGAGGAGTGATGCTAGTGTGAAGAGGGAGGGGGGCGAGGAGGAGTATGAGGTTCATAAGAGGAGGAGGTTGGCAGAGAAGGGTGAGTTTATTTGGTTGCTCCTTCGCTCTTGTGATGAATCTATGAACGGGGGGGCTATCAAGAGATGGCAAAGCTGATGATATTCTCTCTCCATCTAGACAAGAAAAAGGCCGCCGAGCTCGCTTCAGCCAACACGCTCAAACGAGCCAGTGCCGGAGCACCGCTTGCCAACCCAGCAGATCTCGCAGCGCGCCCTATCAAAGCCACCAGGGGCGCTGGACTCAAATCTTCCAACCCTGCTGCTGCGGCCGTCGTACCTGATGAATACTTACCCCCTAACAAGATTCTTTTCGTGCAAAATCTACCTGAGGAATATGATGTTGATATGTTGACGAGTATCTTTGGACGATTTGAGGGCTTTAGGGAGGTGCGATTGGTGCCGGGAAGAAAGGGTATTGCATTTGTTGAGTATGAGACTGAAACGGGAAGTATTGGCGCGAAGGAGAATACGGCGGGTATGACCTTGGGCGATGAGCAGAAGGTTATTAAGGTTACTTATCAAAGACAGTAAGTTATGGGACGACGTTGTTAGCATGAAAATATGAAGGTATAGAGCTTTCAGGTGCTTGTATCATTTTATAAAAAGGTATTGCAGCTATGGAGGATATGCTTTGAAAATTGCTCTTCGCAGTCAAGTATAGCTAAGCTAGAAACAACAATGCTCAATCTTAATTACGGTATCGCTAATACTACATGATATTTATTCGAGTTGGTGAGCACCCGGTTGCTAAAATCAAAAACAAGTAAAATGGCTTTCGTGAGGCATCAGAAGATAACATCTTCATCTTCCTCATCACCCAGAATGTCTCCAGTATGAGTAGGGTTCTCCTTATCACTACCATTGGACTTGTCTTTCTCTGCTGCTGCTTCTTTCTTCGCCTTCATTTCTGCATCCTGGGCGGCTGTATCTCTCTGTTTCTTGTTTTGAACTTTCTTCAATCGGAAAAATTCTTCTCTGTCCAACTCATCGAGCTCAGAGTTGATATATTTAATGGTATTTTCCGTACGTGGGATGATCACATGTTCACTGTTGCGTAGTTAGTATGAAGTTGGAGAGCCAAAGTGATAGAAGGCTAACATTGCGTTTACTGCATCACATTAGTATATGTTACGTTATATTCTTCAAAGAATAGGTAAAACTTACCTCTCCTGTTCACAACCTTGATAACCTCATCCAGAATAACAAAAGCAGTCTAGCCACAACTTGTCAGCCCTATTGTATCCAACATCCCTACTGAACCTTTCCCAAGCATACCTGTAAACTTGCCAATTCCACCAGGGTTTCCACAGCCCTCGCGTAGGTCTCCCTACACCTCTGTACCTGTTGACCACCCTTTCCCAAACCCGTCAGACCAAAATCGTTATTGCCTTCGGTCGTATAGCTCTCAAATGCCGGTAAAAATACACCCGATACATTTTCTTGCTTCGTCCGTACACGGAATCGTGCCGATTTCGCGGACTCTTGTACTTGGTAACCAATGTCTCCTCCTACAGCGTAGGTTACTTCTGCTAGAGAAAAGGCGGCTATCTGCATTACTCGGCCCATCTTTCGTTTGGCTTCATCGATTCGGCGAGTGATTTCTGGGAAGTAGTTAGGAATTGGAAGAAAATATTGTTGGGGATCGCAGGGTAATTACCTCGGAAACGTCTGGCGCAATGAGAGTTAGTATGGGAAATAGGTTGGATCTGGATTAAACATACTTGGTTAAAGCTTCACTCTTTCTCTTTAATAGATCATGACCAGTTTGTGCTCCCTTCAATTTTGATTTCATCAATCCCAAGGACTGTCGTGTTGGGAAAACAGCTTCTCGATTCTATGATATGTTTGTCAGTTATGAAGATAGCTATGAAATTGGTTGGTTTGTCTTACCGTGGCTCCAGACATTCTGACACTCTTTCTTCCTGATTAAAGGACTGAGAAAGTGATATTCCTATGACCTCAAATCCTTTCAATCGATCTAAAAGCAAGACGAACTCTCAAAGTATGGGACGTTGTTATAGAAGGAGAAGGCTGATAAGAAGTTGTTGATTAAGCTCTCCCTCCCACTTCAAGTGTAACTACCCAAGTCCAATCCAATCGGTAGTAAAGATTCATATTTCCCGGTGCTGTCGCTTACATAATCACATGTAGCCTTCCGTACCTAGTGCTTTGCTCAATGGACCCTGTAGGAGCATTTAGTTAAAAGTCGGTTGATTGTTGATAGAAAAAAAGAGGTCGAACATCCGATAGACAAGAACAACCCAACATTCTCAACGTCTTTTAAGACGCTTATCCCAATATCTCTTCCCTTCGGACTGATCGCATTCTCTGTTTCCCAGGCAGAGAATGCCTGGAGAGTTGCTCCCTATCATGGCTGCTCCCAGCGTCCCCGAAGTAAAATCAGCTTTAACCTTATCAATTCGAGGAAAGCCAGATTTATATCTTATTGTACGTTAATACCTTCAGAAAATTACAACCTTCGTTCAATGATCCAGTCGATTAACAAGATTATAGTCCGAAGAAGACACCATTTATGAACAGGATATCCTGCGCGATCCAGGCAGTACGAAACCTTGGTTGGCATACATTGAGTTTAAATTTCACCATGGGATTCAACTTGAGCAAGCTTTCGTTTTGGAACGAGCTTGTTTACAATTACCAAGATCTTATAAGTTGTGGAAAATGGTACACATCTATGCGCGCAGACCCCACTTCAACATCTGCTGACGAGATATAGTACCTTACATTACGAATGAAGCACTTGGGAAAGCTCAATCCTGCAGTCTTTGCCTCCGAATATGCCAAAGTCAACGCGCTATACGAAAGAGCCTTGATTCTTTTGAACAAGATGCCCAAAATCTGGGAAATGTATCTTCAATTCTTAATGCTCCAACCCATCGTTACTCTCACGCGCCGGACCTTCGATCGAGCGCTTCGGGCTTTACCTATCACGCAGCATAATAGAATATGGGCCCTCTACCATCCCTTTGCCAATTCAGCGTCCGGCTCTACAGCCGTCAAGATATGGCGACGTTACATGCAAATTCATCCAGAGGATGCCGAAGATTTTATTGAACTATTAATTGAGATGAAGCTCTATACAGAAGCAGTTAAGAAATATATGGATATCCTTAATAACCCAAAGTTCCGGAGCAAACACGGAAAGGGACATTACCAATTATGGAGTGAGATGGTAGATCTTCTTGTTGAGCATGCCAAGGAAGTCGAAACTGGAGATGAAATTGGAATTGATGTTGAGAAAATCATTCGAAGTGGCATTGATAGATTTGCTGATCAAAGAGGAAAATTGTGGTCTGGTTTAGCGACATATTGGATTACTCGGGGTAGTTTTGAACGGGCACGGGATATCTTCGAAGAAGGCATTACGACAGTCATGACCGTTCGAGATTTTACATTGATATTCGATTCCTACGCCGAGTTCGAGGAATCAATCACCGGAGTTCTGATGGAAGCTGCTGCAATTCGATCGGAAAAGGGTAGAGTGGATGAAAATGCCGATTTTGATTTGGATATTCGGATGATGAGATTCGAACAACTCATGGATCGCCGACCATTTTTACTCAATGACGTTTTATTACGACAGAACCCCAGCAATGTCCCCGAATGGATGAAACGTATTTCTCTGTGGGGGGACAATAAACTTGAAGTGGTCAAAGCATACACCGATGCGATTGCTGCTATTCAGCCAAAGAAAGCCGTCGGACAGTTCCACGATTTATGGTCAAATTATGCCAAGTTCTACGAGGAGGGTGGAGATTTACGTAATGCCCGTGTTATTTTCGAGAAAGCTGTGAAAGTCCCATTCAAGTCTGTGGCAGAACTTGCGGATACTTGGATTGAGTGGGCGGAAATGGAATTGCGAAACGAGAATTTTGATGAAGCCGTCAAGATTATGGCAAAGGCAGTTCAAGCACCGAAACGATCTAATGTTGACTATTTTGACGAAACCCTTTCAGCTCAGCAAAGAGTTCACAAGAGCTGGAAGTTGTGGAGCTTTTATGTAGACTTGGTGGAGAGTGTTAGTACCTTGGAAGAGACCAAGAAGATATACGAACGAATCTTTGAACTTCGAATTGCGACGCCACAAACTGTTGCCAATTACGCTAATTTACTGGAAGAGAACAAATATTTCGAGGAGTCTTTCAAAATATACGAGAGAGGGCTTGATTTATTCAGCTATCCGGTGGCATTCGAACTTTGGAATTTGTACTTGACCAAGGCAGTTGATCGAAAAATTGGTATTGAACGACTTCGGGATTTATTCGAGCAAGCAGTCGAAGGATGTCCGCCAAGATTTGCCAAAGTGTTGTATCTTATGTATGGAAACCTAGAAGAAGAGCGGGGTTTGGCAAGACATGCGATGAGAATTTACGAGAGAGCAACCCGGGCTGTCTCGGATGAAGATCGTGCGGATATGTTTAACTTCTACATCACCAAGTCAGCGTCGAATTTTGGTTTACCTTCAACACGACCAATTTACGAAAGAGCCATTGCAGCTTTACCAGACAAAGATGCCAGAGATATGTGCTTAAAGTTCGCCGATATGGAAAAACGATTGGGCGAAATCGATCGTGCAAGGGCGATCTACGGACATGCATCACAATTCTGCGATCCTAGAACAAGTCCAACATTCTGGTCCAAATGGGAAGCCTTTGAGGTTCAACATGGTAATGAGGATACATTCAAAGAGATGCTTCGTATCAAGAGAAGTGTGCAAGCACAATACAATACCGATGTTAATTTCATCGCCTCCCAAGCTCTTGCTCGAAGTCAGGCGAGAACTGATGAGGATGGAGAAGAGGCTGCCGATGCAATGGCAGCATTAGAACGCGAGGCAAGAGCTCCTATCGGATTTGTACCGGCAAGCACAGGTCCTCAGGGAGGAAATATCAAGGAACCAGCAATAATGATTACTGAAAATCCTGACGCTATTGACATAGATGGTATGGATGATGAATGAGAGTAGCTAAGCGAGGTTCATTGGAAGGCGAGGTCAAATACGGGAACATTAACCAAAGGGAGTTTGGACATAGTGGGAATTTTGAGATTTTACGGATTCTCAATGCATAGGAAGGCGTTTTCAACTGGATTCACATATGATCAGGCCATTGTTGGCTGCATATGTATATGTATGTTATTGGTATCATAGTTACAAGCGATGGAAATATCAACAGTTGCTTCGCAGAATGATGGAAATTGTGGTTCCAACTTATCTTTCTTCCTTGTACAAATTCACCGTCGGGTCCTTCTTACGCAATTCATCAACGCTAGGTATCCATGTCATTATTGCTTATATTCCGTCTCTTTCATGTCCTGCGGACCACCCGCCTCGACACCCATCCCTCAATAGATTTTCTGCTATCCCCTTTCCACTTCCAGCGTCTCATCCACTCAGTCGCTCTTGCTAACTCTCCTTCCAAGTTGGTTTCCTCCCTCTTTATTGCGACCCCCACCCAAGCCGAAGATACTCCCATACCCTTTCTCCGCATGAGTTGCATGAAATACGGCATCACGATCAATATGTTTATCGACATGGCCATCGCGAGAACTCGGCGTGGCGTAGATGGAACCTTTACGTTTTTGAAAGCGGGAAGGGGGTGTTTTGGAAGCGTCTGAAAAATAGGTGTAGGTTGTGTTAGTGTTATTGTTATTGTCGACCTTGGCGGGGAGAATTAGAGGAGAAAGAAGTGGACAGGAGAGAAGAAGATAGTGAAGGTTTAAATGTTGGGGGATGTGATGAATGGGGTAAGGTAAAAGGAGAAGGTGATGAAGACGGAAAGGATGGTAATAACAGAGGTGAAGAATTGGGATGAGAAGGACGACGATTAAGAGGAAAAACCAACGAACCCCATTCATCAGAACTTAATCTTCGATCTTGGTTTGGTGATCCTGAATGTGTGTTCAATATCGCGTTTGGAGAGGTGGGTGTAGGAATGTTTATTGGGCCTTGGGTTTTGGAGGCGAAGGGGTTGTTGTTTATGGGATCTTTGCGTTGCGCTGCAAAGGGGTCGTTGTGCGTGAGGCCTGAAGGAGAGGTCGAGGAGATTGGAGAGGTGGGGGATGGGGTATGGGCTGAAGAGAGAGAAGAATGTTAGTTGAAATTACTTGATCTTGAAGGCTGGGTTAGAACGAACTTTGAGCTTGTGGTGAAGCCATATTTACTTTGATGCTATTTCGCTCGTGGGAAAATAAATACATATGATGTTATCGTTTCTGGGGCTTCATATGATTTATTTCTGATTTTTCTGTTCTACAAATGCGGAGGAAGCTTAATATTTCAATACCGATCTTGGTTTATTCGAATCGAGATGCTAATTGGTAATTCTTGATTACATCAACACAAAGAGTAAAGGCAAGGCCAAGAGGAAGGACGGCTCCTCCACTCTTATTTAAAGCCTCCAGGTATGACGAGCCAGTACGGACACCTCCACTGAGACGGCAGGAATAAGAGAAAAGCTCCACCACAATGACAAGTTTTGCCACGATTCTTTGTCTTCTTTGACGCTTGCTAGACAGCAAGTTGTAGAAATCCCCGCATGCTTTTCCTGCGTTATGGCTGAAATGCAGCCGCGTAACAATGCGGGCCATGATTGAGGGGAAGAGTTTCATTGGATGAGCACTGGCTGCATTACACAAATGGTCAAAGTAATGCACTTGGCGAGACAAAAGTAGCTTTGTGTTACTTGAAGAATGAGATGTCATTGGAGTAGGCGACAAAGGACTGGGGGACCCAAGCTCGCTTAGACGAATCGGAGAAGGAGGTTGATGGCGGGGATTTTATGACGTCTAAATTTACTTTGATTAATGGAAATCGTGGCGTGTGTACGGAAACAGGTCAATCAATCGATAGATGAATCTTGGTGGGTGGATATTTCTCACGCTCGGATATGACGAGGTAGGGTGGGTAGGTAGGGAAAGTAATGTATTGCTGTTCAACTCATGATCACTTGGTCTCTTGACATATATTATTTGAGCCCAGTGTGGGGAGATGTTGGGGGAATATGGAGATTCATGGCAAGATTTGGGGGAATGGGAGTTCGCCACCTAGTATCTCTAGATATCGAGAAATGCTGTGCGAGGGACAGAGTGGCGGTGTTATGGTGAGCAGCAGTCATTTAAATACCAATGGGTGCGCATGCGTGAGGGATCGACAAAGCGTGTGATGGATGTTTCGTGTAGAAAAGATGTTGGGCTGTACAATTAGTCGTTTTTGGTGTGAGCTTGGGGACTGCATGATGTGTGTGCGAACGGGAATGATCATGAGATGGTGGTACTTCTCAATATTACTATGAATGCGATGGTTGATGGAGTCACTGGTGACACTCGGAGTTTTCGTCAGACGTTACTCGGATTTTAAAGTTAATTTCGTGGAGATACTTCCCATCCAATTGTTTTTTCTTGCATCGTCCAACCAAGGAACTGTATGGATAATCATAATCCATTCGAACTTTCATTTATTTGTTCTCGTTTCAAGTATCTCTGGTCGACTATTCAAAGAGGTATTCGTTTCTTCTATTCTCCTCCAATTTAGTATTGTGGGCAACCAATCTTTTTATCTCTCTAGACTGAAGTCATATACCAGAAGTTCGATGTCCATCAAAATTTATGTATGAATTGCTTCGGTCGTGCTTGGGAAGATTCTCTTCCAAAGTACCTTCAATATCCTAATCTAGATAGCTCATCCAAAGCTCCAAGCTGGATGCTCCGTTCTCATAATCTAGAAGTATAAGCGATCTCACTGGAGTTCTTCAGTTTCTCTCATATTCAAGGGGCTCACATTGAAAGTATTTGGCCTTTGATTTACAGTATTATTTATTTGTATATATATCTGAGATTGATGTTGTCCTTCACTATCATATATTTCCTATCCATCTGCAAGCTCTGCATTAGTAGATATCATCTCTTGAAAATCCAGTTGGCATTTGGGATAAAAAAATGTGATTTAGGTCTTCAGAAGAAAGTCTATTCAACATTACAAGCTCTCATTCTTGCAGCTTATTGATAAGTCCACGAGAGCTTGGTGGCCTCAGCGTGAGACACAAACTGTTTAATGTAACATAGGCGATCGGGGTGAATATTTACGGGCTCGAAATACTATGGAGATCATCTCCCTCTTCAAAGGAGAAGCGACGAGAAGTAGTTTCTGTATCAAATTTTGGATTATTTTCTCCAGCTGGTTCACGAAACATATTCGCCTGGCCTTGTACTATGGAAACTGAGTTATAAGATCCATGCGCCACATGAGTTCGCTCGAGAGCTCGAAAAGGTTCTTGAAGATCTCCCAAGCGGTATTGAATCTCGGCTATGGGAGCAAAACCATCCGGACGTAATGGTTTCTCGGAAGACACACGCGATACGTGATCTGACGTAATAGAGGTGCGAGTGGGAGCTACAGGAATTGATCCTCGCTCTAGCGATGGCCCCGCAAAACTAGTAGTGAGAGCAGAATTTGACGGTAGTGAACCGGAGAGTGAAGTTGAGAGAGGACTGACGGTGGGAGAGGTATCGAGCGTAGACGCTTTATAGGGGCGATCTGCCGGAAGTTCTGCCGGAAGTCCTGTCGGAAGTTCAACTGGGCCTCCTGTTGATAGTTCCCCCGGAATCGCGGCTGCAATTTCTAGACGTTGATGTGGGACTTCGCCGTTAATTTCAATCGGTCGAGCCATATCTGAGTTTATTTCAACTACTCCGTTATCGTGGTTAGGAGCTTCTGACATATATGCTGCCGTTGACAGATGGCTATCAAGCTGTTGAATGTCAACACTAGCTCCGGACTCAGAAGTAGAATTTGTAAGATCAGGGGCAAGTTTTTTTGGTTTATAATATTTAAGACAAGAAAAGTAGAAGACAGCCAACATAATAGCCAGTGTCCCAGCTACACTGAGAACTATACCGGCTATTTTACCCTTGGATAAGCGAGCTTCCTCAGTCTTCGATCTGAAGGTCACTGTACCAGTTTCTTGTCCCGTGGTAACATCTCCGCTTGGCATAGCAACAATGCTCTTGTTATTTAACGTGTCAGATACATGAACGGCTTGGTGAAGGGAGAATTGATTGGTCTCGTAGGAGGTGATGATATATGCCTCCTGTAAAAATGCTCGACCGATAGTGTATTGACTGATATTTGCTGATCTAGCTAACGGGAAATAGAACTTCGATGCCTCATCTGTTCCATATTCAGTATTTGGAATGTATGGGTAGCTTAATTGCAAGTCAAAAGCCGCATATGGTAAATTAATTTCGATAACATCTGCATCCGTAGACGTGTCTTTAAATCTGAAAGTAAACTTTGTCGTCGTGGATGAATCCGAAAGGTTATTATGCTGGTTGGGATTCTCGTCAAAGGTATATAAGTTCAGGGACTCGTTATAAGTAAGTGCTAGGGCATCTGAAAATCGATCGCAAACGGCTTCTGGGAGCCACAAGTAAGGAGTTGAGCTATCGATTATCGCGCTGATTTTGTCCTCGGCAGAAGCAAGTTGTATAGAAGTATTTGATCCGTTGGATGATGACACAAATATACTTTCGACGAATGCTTGGGGAACAGCTGGATCCTGTGCGAGAGTGAACGAAATGTTATGAGGTAAGAATCGGTTTTCATCATATCCACCAAGTGTCAAAGACATTGGTTCTCCCTTTTGCTCTAAACAATGTTAGTAAGCTGTACTAAGAAATGTACGAACAGCTTTAATACTCACGATACACAGCGCCAGCAGTGTATCCATAGCCTGCCCCAACTATCTCTCCCATAGTTTCTAATTGTGTATATGTCGCATTTGGCGTAATATAAGAATAGTTTCCGACATTGGCACCCAAACCAAAGCTCCCTGCCCAATACCTTGTGGCATTGATCATGGCAATTGTGGCGTTAGAAATAGTTGGACCATCTGGCCCAAATGCAAGATTGTCAAGCCCAAAATCTCCATAAGGTGGCCAGTATAGTGAATTTCCTGTACCAAGATCCCAAATAGGCGAAGAGTTCAATGACAAGAGAGAATTCCATGTAGACGATTGGTTTGCATTAAAGAGTGAGCCCCTGCTAGTGGAGCAACCCGAGGCTTTGAAGTATAGTTAGCATCATCTAAGCGAAGTAGTGCATTTGAGCTAGACCTAGTAAAGGGAGAGGAATTCAAAATTCGACAATTCTTGATGAGGTTTGATGCCCCAGATGGATTCAATGTACTACATTATTCAATATACTAACTACTACATCGAATCAATAATCAAAATGATTGTCTTTCCGGACTGCACCCTGAACACAGGGAATTCTGGCGGGAGATTAGTGATTGAAGTAGTATCTCGCCATATGGAATCCTTCATTTTTACTCCAACTAGAAGTTTTAGATAATTAATCCTGATGCAATCTCAGCCAAGCGCTATAATCTAGCATTGAAAGGACATTGTCTGATGAATGTTTGCATAAAGAAAAGTAATTCGGAGACTGTCATGCAATATTGGGGGAATGGAACCAAGTAAGTGGGTGGCTTAAAAACAGTGTTTCCATAATTGTAATCTGATGCTTGAAGTGATGGAAAGGAAGTGTTGCCCTGGCTATGATTTGGAATTGAAGGTACGGGGCCTGTGAATGATTAAACGTAGATTATCACTTGATATTGAATGGACGACATCTACTTCATGATTTGTCATTGAAGGCATGAAGTTTGATAAGGTTTGTGACTGAAATTGGTGATCCAGGTATCATCATCTGGTCACAAGAGTTAAGAAATCTCAAAAGAACAAAAGCATGGTATATTAGAGAAGTACAACATACCCCCATCTTGACAACCAAAAGGTCCAACACCCCAGATTTCAGCGCTGAGAGTGTTCGGGAGGAGATTGACCCATTGCTGTGGTGTGCCCAATCTGATAGAAACTGCAGACCACGATCCATCGTCTCCATACCTTTGACTATATCAGCATCTTCGAATTCATGAACGAAGGGAAGTCGTGTTTCTTATACCATTCGGTAGAAGGCGTAAGACTTAAAGTCGGGACAGCGCCCACACCATCAATGATTCGTCCCAAAAGTAAAAGCAAATTCAGTTGTGCAAGAGCACAACTTAGCGTGAGAAAGAGCATAGCCCAGAATATTGTATTAGAAATACAGAAAACTACCGTGACGCGGTGATCACTATGCTAACTGCCCGCAGGAGTACGAAAAAGGGATATATTAACAACCCAAGACCAAAAAGAAAGCCGAAGTAGAGAGAGTTAAAGTAGGCTGCAAAGGTAAACGGCTTTCACGGTCTTGACCCAATTGCATATAGTAAATCAAGCGGAATTGAAGAATGATAGGCCAAGAAGTAAAGAAAACCAATTATTGTTGGTACTCTGGTTATTTGAGTCTGGCTTGTCTGTTATGAGATAGAAAGATGAATAAAAATTGATGTATGAATGATATTTAGAACAGACTTGGAGCACAGAAGAAAGAGCCAAGCAGAGAAAGCAAGGAAAGGGGGCAACTAACATTCGACTAATAGTTAAACGAAAGCATGCAGATTTCCAAAGACCCTAACAAACAACACTTACCATGCAATAATTACTGAATAATGCTTCTGTGGTACATTATTTGCATCTATCAAGCATAAATAATTGATGGGATCATCGACTTGGAAGTTTAAGACCAAAGCCCTGATCTAAACCTACCTTTAGCCATTCATTGATGCCCTTTTCCTGTCTTTGAACAGCATCTACTTATTTCGCTTGACCTCCAGAAGGTTACCGTAGAACTTAGGGGGTACATTTATCAGAACCTCAGGCATACGTAGTAAAAACGTCACCATGCACAATGGAAATTACATGACCCAACTTTGTGTGACACAGAAACGAAACATAAAGTAAGATTTAGATAAGATTTAATTAATTCACAACCAACAAGAATCAAAAAGACTACACCTCACACACGACCATCCCGAACCGAAAGAACAAGACGTCGCCGGCCACTTTCTTTACAACAGACTGACCGGATATCCTGGCTCAGTCAAACTCTTATTCCCCACCTCTTCACGTTCAATTTTATGCAGCCGTCGCCTCCCGATAATTTTAACAGAAATCTTACCTTCGAAAACCCGTCAGGCATATCCAGCTCTTCTAATCATGGCCTTCACTCTCCTCGCCTCCAGTCCAGCGAGTTGTTCAGTCTTCAAAATAGGCTCGATAACTCAACGGCAAGCTCAACCCCTTCGACAGGTTCAGCAGGGGTAGGATCAGGATGGCGACCGCCTCTCAGTCCTGTGCAGGACTCATTGCCTGGATTGAACTTGGAGACCAATTTTGGAAATCGCCCGCGACCATCCTATCAACGAATTGCTGAGTATGAAAATGCACTTGCTCCTAGTCCACCCAGAAAACAGCTCGAGGGACCTGGGTTTATGGTTGTGAAGAAGAAAGGCAGTATGAGAAGTGATGAAGGTCCGCAGCTGGAGAATTTTCCCAATGGTATTTTCAATCCTTTTCCGGGCTTCATATGTCATTTTTCTAATATAATTTCTTACAGAGGTCTTGACCCATATTCTATCGCATTTACCCGCCTCTTCTCTATCTGCCGTCTCACTTGTATCGCGAAGATTTTACAATTTGGTCACCACCCCTCATGCATGGCGAGTCGCATTTTCAAGGTTCTTTCCAGGCCAAGATATTTCAAACACGTCACCTATTACTTCGGGACGTATTTCAGATGATGAGGAACGAGAACAATTTCGTGAACAACGATTCTTCACGCGACTGACAGGGCTGGCAAGTTGGAGGAGTGAATATGTGATCCGAACGCGCCTCTTAAGAAGTCTTGGAAGAGGAAAACCTGCTCAAGGTATCGAACAAAGTGGTTCAAGCCGAACGAATGGTGTCGGAAATACAAGTGCTGTCACGACATATACCTCGGAACTTTTCACGTCCATCAATCACCTTCATGGCGTTTTTTCTCAAGGAAAGAAGTTTCCGCGTTTTATTCATGGCGCCGATGAAACTGGTTCTGCGGGTAGTAGCGATCCTAAACTTGGAAAAATTGATTCTTGGGGGTTGGCTGATCCTCAGGGACTGCCCCAATTTGCAGACCTCTTTACGGGCGATGTTCCCTATGGTCTTGGAGATGGTCCAGCAGGTCTTCCAAACGTTATGGATGTCAGTCAGCCCTTCGGAATGGTCTATGGAGAAGGTTTTCCAGGAGGCTCGGTCTACTACAGAGCAGCAAATGAAATTCGTGGTCGTTTTCTAGCTCATTCACCACCAAGTTTGGCAGATGCGGAATCTGGGATACCAAATATACCACCTCTCACAGAAGCGGTATCCTCACTTTGGATCGCTAGGTCTATGTCTGTACCCAGTATCACTCATGGTCTGATTGGCATTATGACTGGCTCAACACTTGGTGTTATCACAGCTTACAGTCTCGGCACAGATCATCTCAAGACCAAGCCTGGGCAGGTGATGGCCCGTTGGATCCCTTGTCCTGGCGTCCCTATAATTGCAATTAGCGTAGATGACTCTTATAGTAACTCACGCAGAGCATTGGGTCGAGCCTGGGCAGTTGCCCTCAACGCTTTAGGCGAGGTTTTCTACCTAAATGACGTACCTATACACCCTCCACTCGATGCATCATTAGGTGAGGGTTACTTGGGTAGGCAGGCCTGGATCTCTGGTCGTTCTGTATACTGGGAAATTGTGGAAGCATCTCGACGTATAGCACGCGATGACCCATGGCAGGAAGCTGAAGTTCATGGCAGCTATTCCCCTAGATCGTCATGTTCTTCTATGACTCTTTCCCGGCAGCAGCTTATGGCGGAAACCCACGACATTGAAAAATTCCTAAGGTTTCGTCCCTTACATTTCCGCACTGTCTGTCATGGATGGGATATGCGTCGAAGACTTGAAGTTGACTTTAGTGGCGATGATGGTAATGGAGCTGGCGAGAGCGTGTTTGTCATTGGTTGTGGGATTAATCCTGGAGAGAACGCCGAAATCAAGCGATATACAAGGTGTAAAATCAAACAAGCATCGCTGGACGGATTCACGTTACCAAGGACTGCTCCGGCAATACCTCCAATGTCTCCCGAGCAAACTGAGATACCCTCCATATTTGGGAATATATCGAAAATCAAGTCAGAGGAGATCACTTCGCCAAATTCACCAATATCGCCCATGACGAAGCTAGATCAACCTTCCCGAAATGTGGAGTCTCTCATGGATGAAGAATGGCGAAGCTCCTTGCTATATTTAAAATCCCATCCCGGTGTTGAGATCACCACGTCTGCTATTGATTTATCAACATATGCCCTGCTCACAATTGATGAGGACCCACTACACACAGTGAATGGGAAAACCAGTTTTGCTCCTGTCCTAGAAACACCATCTAATGAGACTTCGTCAACCAGCATCCCCGGGTACCGTGCACGCTATTTGGCCGTAGGTACCAAGATAGGCCAAGTTATATTGTGGAATATGCGTGGCCCTCAATCTGCGAATCCTCAAGTGGTTAACGAATTACATCCAACTCGTACTATCGTCACTGAATCACCTCAAATATCATGTTTGGCGGTTTCTGCATTGTTTGTTGTTCATGGTGGTAATGATGGCCTTGTACAAGCCTGGGATCCTCTGGCATCATCTGCTCAGCCCATTCGTACTCTACACTCTCGCTTCTCTTCCCGTGCTCGACGACGATTAATCCAAGCCGAGGCACGAATTCATGGTGTGGGTATCAATCTTTACGCAGCCGGTGCCATCGTTCTTGATCCTGACCCTACTATCTTACGTGGCATGGTCTCACTCGGTACTCATCTTCGATATTGGCACTACAGCTCTTCTGCTGCCGATCAATTCCAGACCAAAAAACGAAGGCTTCGCCGGGGTGAACGTGGTAGTAATGGAGCAAATGATCGATTTAGCAATACTGGTAGAGGCGCTATATTGAGTCAGATTGCCATTGAACAACAAGAAGTCGCCCAGGAAAAGAAAGAAAAGGCTAAAGAGGCAGCCAGATTTGCTGGTCGGTTTGGTGTTGGGTTCGCTGGTCTTAGTGAAGAAGAAGCTTTACGCTATGCAGAAATGGTGTCTGCTCAAGCTCTCATAGACGATGAAGAACGTCGTATCAGTGAATCTGGGTACTTTGCGGATACTGGTGAGGATTCTCCCACCAAAGGCAGTAGCAGTGGCAGAACTGTCACACCTGAAGCCAGCACTAGAAGTCAATCTATGGTTTCCACGTCAGGTGTAGAGGCTCAGCCTGACTACGATCATGATCTTGAGGAGGCTATACGTCTTTCTTTAATGGATGGCCATGCAATCGGCGATAACGGCTATTCTCCAAGCAATGGCGATTATGATGTAAATTTCACCTACAAACAAAAAAAAACAGGGCGTTCAACATCAACCTCGCCATCAATTAGTCAGGCATCCAAGAACGGATTTAGTTCGGAAGAGTCATATTCCATGGACAAGCATGCTCAATTAGCGGATGACCTTGAGTTCGCTTTGCAGCTTAGTTTGGCGGAGGAACGTAGTAAACAAGAGGCTGAGGCTGAGGCTGAAACTGAAGAGTTTCCGGGATTGGGGTTTGCTGGAAAGGGGAAGGGGAAGGGTCGAGCGATTTGACTTAACAGGTGCTTTGGGGGATAGCATTCTTCTCTACTGGCTGACTTTAATCTTTTGCTTCTCTGGTGGCATGGCTTTTATTCGGAGATGTCTAAAGCTCTCGCATTGATTTTTTATTTTCTAAAGACGGTCTTAACGATAGATATTTTACTGCCTGATTTAATTGCCTAGATAATTATTTGATATCCCACCTTGCCGTCCTATGTGATGCAGTTGTACATCTTGTCATGGTCTTGGTGATATTTTGTTCGCGCGAGCTATTTCCTTGTAGTATTCCTGATTATTTAAGTTGAGTCAAAGACTAAAAGGTCTGGGTTGAGGTTTGAACTTATAGGTGGTGATTGCGCTTCTTCTGGCAACCTGGGCCACTTCAACACGCCCCTCTCCCTCTCACTCTGCTCGACCAAGCCACAAACCTGTTGTGAGATGAGCCGCTCTATATCAAAGCATCGATTGCCTCAGAAGAGGAGCAACCTGTTTTCTACTATTCTCAATCCGTACCTGCCACCAACAATGTCTAAGTTCCCTCTCCCCATCCACATTCAACAAGCCCTCGCCCCAAACCCTCAAGCCCAATTTTTCCTCTCCCACCGTCTTAAACTTCTCTAAACTCTGTACTCCCTGTTCACCCAGGCCCCATACCAAAAGTTCCCTCCTAAACACTCCTTCGTTATAACTTGTTGTCATCACTGCACAGATACCCAAATTTCTCTCCTTCCCCCATTCTCCCAGGATCTCGAGAAAATTATCCTTGCTCCCGGCTTTTGAGAGCAGGAAATTGAAATCTTGCACTACCGAACTTATACCCAGGTTTATTCCTCCTTCACTCCATTCTTTGTAATCTTTCCGTAATATATCACGTAAGCTCATGTTTCCTATGTCTTCTTTGGCTGCTGTTATCGAGGAGAAATATTCGTCTCGTTTCCAGTGTGAAGTATTGGGGTCTTTTGCAATTAAATCTTCTAAGAATTGGACGGCGGCTATATCGCTCTCTTGGGTTTTGTCGGGAGATTGTAGATTATTTGTATCGATTAATATTGGTCCTAGGGCTAGATAGGCTAGCTCTCCATCCCAGTGACTAGAAATCAGTGAGTTAGCGATTGATCAAAAGACCTTTGAAGGAAGTGTGAGGACAGATCGAATTAAACTTTGGAAGGTGCGAGCTTACCTTGCATCCCATCCCCCGTCGACCTCAAGATGCCTCCTCATGCCCGCCCAGTCTTCTCTTCCCCAACCAACAACCAAACTCGCACAACTTCCGCTCTTCTCCAAAATCCTCATTTCCCCCTCTCCCTCACAAACCTCCTTTGCAGGAACTTTCTCTTCATCTTCATGATGATCAATACACCCCCTGACTCTCTCCCTATAAACCATCCCCAATTCTCCCTGCAACGCATTATGATCCACCAATATCCATTTCGTATCATCGGGCTTAAATTTAAGCTTCGCATCCTTTTGTCTCAAATCATCCAAACTGATTAGTTCTCCCACCTTCACTTTTGCTTTTTCCAACACAGTGTGTAATTCTAGCCGTAGTGCTAAATCCGCGCGGGGTAGATTCGAAAGAGGGATGTAGAGGGCTTTGGTAAGGTTTCGCGGGGAATAGGTGCGGAGGTAGGCTAGGAGAATGGCACTGCAGAGGGAATCCAGATCTGGTTACTGTCTTCGTTAGCTGTGTCAATATTTATAGCTGCATGTATACTGGAGCTTCAAAATATATAAGGAGGGGTATGTACCAGCCGATTCATTACCCACGACAAAGTTAAGATTTCCCCCAGTTTTTATGCCTCCATCTAGTGCTTTTTTGGCCGAGGAAAGAAATGATGAAAGGGATACGCGTGGGAGAAGTATCCTATTCATTTTGTGGAACATGAGAGCTGCAAACGCGTCTCAATGGTACTTTTTTGGTGGAATTATGAGATGCTATATTACTTCACGAGTTACGTCAGTGGTAGCTTAGTCAGCACACATATACGTCTCTCACAAACACTACTACAATACATCCATTCCACCATTCTAACAAAAGTATACATGTACATGGATTTGCTATGATCCAAAAGGTAACTAGCTCACTATCCATTCGACTGATAATCTAGTATGGTCTAATTTGTAGGAAATAAGTCAATTTGCGCAATCCAGATAGTTAAAGCATCTCTAGGAGATATTATGATGCAGCTTAATCAAATCAGCCGCTCTTTCAGCTACGGCGTAAACAGTTGATTGCAGATTGCGCCTCGGGATCAAATGTATCATGCTTGCATCAACGACCCTGATGTTTTTCGTGCCATAAACCATCAGCTTGTCGTCTAAGACGCCGCCATCCGCCAAAGGTAACATTGACATTGCACAAGTATCGCAGGTGCCACCCAGAAATCATGGTTCTTCGGACATAGTCTTTGGCAGCTTCCAATTCTGTACCAAATGCGGCAGAGTTTGGTTGAATTTTGCCCCCGGGCTTGAGAATAGAAGCCATCGGCTCTGTTGCAGCAATGTTGTGGATGAATCGTATGAATCTCGCGTGGATATCCAGGTCAATAGGGTTACTGAAGTATCTGGGATCAACAATAGGACTATCCGACGCCAAAGAAGACTTGATATAAATGCTACCTCGGGAAAGTGGATATCCAAGTTCCAAGCAATTGTGGGAAAGTTTCCAGTCTCCTTGCTGGTGGTGACGTTCTTTGCCGAGCTTGCGTCAGATCCAAAGCTTCCATGGGCCGCATAGACGAAGTAACAAAAGCAGGACTCTTGTCTGCACTGGCAAGAACAGAACGTGCAAACTCAAATATTAAACTCTCATTATTTATTGGGTTTGTGGGTAAGCAGCAAATGCTCTAAATCAGCCTGGCCTTCGAGTTTCTGGAAGTCTGGAACTGGCATGTAAGCGAAAGACGATATTGCCGCACCAGCGAATTGGCCCGGACTTGTCAGTTTGATATGCCGACATCTCCGCTTCTATAGCTTCGGGTTCTTGGCGGTTAAGAGCATCCAATGTCTGAATCTCATCGACTCCCTCAAAACTCATTCCACTTGATGTATGATCTTGGAAATTTTCTCCCACGTTAGAGTTTTCGACATACACATCGATTCCAAGCGAGTGAAAAAGCTCAGGATCACCAATTCCTGACAGTTTCAGTATTTTTGGAAAATTTAAAGCACCGGCTGCGACAATAACCTCCTTCCCGGCTCGAAAGACGTGTTCGACACCTTTGACTGTGACTTTCACACCTTTGGCGATAGCCTCGCCAGATTCCTTGTCGAGAATGATCTTTTCAACTTGAGCTTCAGTCACGAGATGAAGATTTGGTCGATTTTGCGCAGCTTTGAAATAAGCATTTGCCGGATAGCTCCTCTCCTTGGTAGCGCCATCAATCGTTGCAATGTTCACAAGACCACCAATCGATGATCCTGAGAATGCATTCTCGGACATTCCATACTTCAAGGTATTGAAAGTATCAGCCCATGCTTTTTGGATAGCATCTATCTCCTCGGAATATGAAATTTGAATAGGGCCGTCAGAGCCTGAATTGTTCGAGGGTGTCTGATGGTTTAAACCCAACTCCTGTCGTACGTTGTCGCTCTGAATTGCAACAGTATGGCCCTTTCTATAGTAAGGTTCCATAGAATCCCAATCCCATTCTTGATTTCCAAGCTCTTTCCAGGTATCAAGTCCAACCTTGGATGCAGTGATAAAAGCTTGGGCATTGAAGGCACTAGAGCCCCCAAGAACACGACTACCAGGAAGGCCAATCGTGCGACCGCCAAGCTCGCTCTTCATTACGAGCAATTAGCACACAACAACTTTGGTCAAATTTATCGGAAAGACTACCTAGGGGGAAGTAGTAAACGCCCAATCGAGTTCTGTTCCTAGCAAAGAGGGCCAAAGTGCTGGAATGTTTATCTGTGGATTTTCCAATTGATTTTCTCCAGCCTCAAGAACGACTACTTGGATTTCAGGGTTCTCAGATAGTCGAGTAGCAACAACAATGCCAGATGTACCGCCTCTTACCACGATAAAATCGAAATTTTTTGAAGGATCCATTTTCTGCTCGAGAAGGAAAACAATTTCGTTCGAGCTGTTGAAAGGCAGGACTTGGAGGAAAGACAAATGGGGGGTTGCGAAGTATATACTTGGTGTCTTATAGTAATTCACGCAAGATGCAGTAAGACGCAGTGATCAAACAGTTGGGACGATTCGTACTTGATATGCTGGGAAAACCACACGATCTATGACTTGTGGCCGATTAGTGGTGAATGAATATGAATGTGTGATGTCATTTGGAATCCTCAGAGTGACGATAGGTACAATTCAGTTGGCGTGGTTCTCTCATTTCCTTATTTTCGTGAGGTATTTGAGGTTTGACAGGTTGAGAAATATCTTTCTAGATGAGATAATTATAATTCTTTATAAAGTGAAAATATATAAATATATACTTTAAAGCTATAAATTTATTATAATGACTTATCTACTGTTAGAGAATATGTAACTGATATTCTACTATCATTTCTTTTATATATATTTTTCAATTCTACTGCCCTGCTCAATAACATTCATATAAATCTTAAATAGGAGTATCCAGCTCGACGCCACAACCAGAACTATATGTGGCGCAAGCGAATGGCTTTGAATATGACCAGCCACGCGACGTTCTCCACCAGCTTCCCAACACATGTACAACAAACTCATAGTAATTATGTCGCTCTATACTACCGCAAAACCAAACTCGCTATCCAGCAACCCAAATGACGAACGCTCTCCTCTTATCCCTACCTAACATTCCGATGATTTAACTTGTCCTTTTCCCTCTTCCCCATCTTCCCTCTCGAACTCCACGTCCTCTCTACCCCTCACAACTCTCATCTTCTACTTCATGACGCTCCACTTCCTCATCGCCTTTTGCGAAATGGTTCTTGTAGCTCTCCTCATCTCACTCTTCGAATCTTCTCTTTGTCAATCCTTTTATAATTTTCCGGAAACAGCTACTACGGTTTTAAAGCATGATATCAGGATAGAGCTTTGTAAAATCCCCGAGATTCAAGGTCCGCTGGCTACGATTAGAGGATGGAAAAGTTTGGGGATACGGTGCCTGGTATTTTGTTGTTTTACTCTTATCTTGAAATGGATAATAGGGAATGGGAGGCAGGGAAAAGGAAATGGAAAAGGAGAAGTTTAAAGGGAGAGAGGAGCTGATGGGTAAATAGTTTTACTAGTGGCAATTCCCATTGGAAATTTGGGGGATCGGTATGGAAGGAGGAAGATTATGGCGTTATCGTTAATTGGAGTTGGGTTATCTTTGGTGGAAATATTTGTTGTTTGTACGTATAATCGTTGACTTGTTTTGGTATACTAGAATATTGCTAATTCAATTTCTGATGAGGTGCATTTCCAAAGATATTTGATTTGCGTTGGGTATGGCTATCGTCTTTTTTTCTTTTGTGTGGAGGGGGACTCTACTCAAGTGCAGCTTTTATGTGGGCGATGGCTTCATCGCTCATACCAGAAGATAAAAGATAAATACAATTCGTGGAAGAGATGTTTCAGACTAATGGGTTTTGTGCAATAGAAGCTATGCATTTTACTATATATTTTCGGCTTTCTATATTGCAGAGCTAGTAGGATCATACTTAGCTTCTATCACTATAGATATTTCTCCTTGGATTGGCTGTAGTATGGCCATGGGATCTGTAATCTTGGGGTTACTCTTATTGTGGATAGTACCATTTAGTCAATCCTCTCCGCAGCCCAAATCACCATCACCATCACCTCCAACATCCTCATCAACTCTCCCAAGCCCCCGACCTGCGTCGGCGACCCCTAAACCCACTATCATGACCACCATCAATCACGTCTTAACCCAATCGAACATTCTTCTCTGTATTCCCGTCTTCCTCGTCGGAACTCTCAGATACACAACCCTCAACATCCTAATCCAATATTCCTCCGTCCATTTCAATACCAAGATATCTCAAGGAGCCATGTTCTACACTGAAACAGCTATTATTACTATATTTCTATTTCTTTTCCTGATCCCGAGGATAACCACTTTCATACAATCGAAATATCATGTCAAATCCGAGAAGTTTGATCTGGCACTTATGAGGATTAGTGTATGTTTTCTTTTGCTAGGTTCTCTTGCTATCGGATTGGCCCCGACGAGTGGCTGGATCCCAGTTGGTATGGTCTTCTCTTCCTTATACCCGATTTTTTCACCACTAACTCGGAAGCAGGTGTCTCTATCTTTGCCGCAGGCTGTGCGTACTGTTTCACTTTATTCCTTGAATTCAATTCTATCCATACCCATCCCCGTCTCCCCGCTTTCTTCCAAACCCACAATTAACATCCACCTCAGTCGGTTCTCGCGTCTCAACCCTCTCCCTAATATCCCACTTCATCCCGGCCTCCTCCCTCGCCACCCTCTACGCTTCCATAGCCGTGCTCGAAAATCTCGGCCACGCTATCAATGATCCTTCTATGCAATATCTATTTGCCGCCACTTTACGCCTACCATCTTTTTGGCATGCCCTACCTTTCTTTGTTGCTGCTGTATGTAATCCTTCAGTTTTTGATGTGGAATCGAGGTGTCAGAAGACTTGAGTGGTATAGATGTGCTAATCAATAATGCACAATAGATATGTTATTTCCTGGCCGGTGTATCCACGATCTTCATAAAGACTGATAATGATGAATTGAAAATGAGAGATGATGGGAGTGAGGAATGAAATATGTAAATTATATATGCAAATTACTGCAGTTGGAAGGTCAAACTCACTCCGTTTCTCATCGATCAAATCATGATGTAGCCTGTGTTTTTTGTCTTCCCATCATCCCCAGCTCCATGGCGGAGACGCAGATCAAGAACATCTCCATAAGCATCACCACAGGCCACTGAACCGCAATATACAGCGGCACCAGCAATATCAAATCTCCCTTACCCTCGGCCATATGATCAATCTCGAATACGAATCCATAACTATCTCCCACATTTCCGTTTCCACAATTTCACAATCAACCGTTCGTCCTAATGGCGCTCCTTACCATTTACCATTCAAGAAGAACGATCAGTGGACAAGACTACACTCTTCATAGTTAGCAAGTTCTCATGAGATGGATGCACACTGTGCCCTGAACTTAAGCTTGGACAGTCATGCGAAGGGGATTCCTGAAATGGAATTTATCCTTGTGTAGATATGCAACAGAATACATTTTAGCAGAGTTTAGTTCGAGCTTGCATGGGGCCGGTGTATAGATGGAGGATAGTCTGTTTGGTAACAGACTAGCTACTAATGAATCATATATAATACATTCCTTCCTTGTATAGATATGCAACAGAACGCATATCAGAAGAATCTAGATTGGAGCCTAAGTATAGCGTAGGGTAGTGGAGAACGACTTCATCCCGAAGTGGTATAGATAGACTTGTCGAGACTTTTCGTAGTAAAATTCACGGGGGGGTCCGTAGGATCTTACTTATTATATTGATACAGATCCTGGTATAGATATGCAACAAATTTATTCAATTAAAACTTTAGGGTGGAATGTATAAAATGGGCTTGTGTACTTACCTATGTGGCTTAGGACTGTGATGGTATGGAACTAAAAAAAAAACTCTTATGTTTTCGTTCTCGATACATAGTCTATGGTCTATGGTTTATGGTCTTGTCGGCTTGCTGGAGTTGGAAATCAGTATGGCATCTTCTCTTTTAAAAGGTAATGGATAGAGAGAAGTCTTTATATACAGATGCAAACAGAAGAATTTTCAAAATTGGAATGAATGAAAATTTGCGTGTCAAATTCTGGATAGTGAGGCAATGGAGAAGACGTGACCGTTCTCTAAAAATTGGAGATATGGTTGGCTTTGTGTAGTCGGATATGATATCCCTGCACAGACATGCAACAAATAAATTCCTTTCTTGAACTATACTGAATTTTGTACCGGTTTCGAAGGGCTATCTCAGCACCTAGTAGGTAGCATCATGTTAGCTTGACATTGACTTGTCATTGGCTTGTCAAACGGTCTTTGGCGAACTGGTATCTCAGTGATAGACTAACGATACATATCCCTGTATAGATATGCAACAAAATATTTATTTCAAGAGTGTTCGCACGGAGCCAGCAGGGATTGCAAGCTATTGAAAACCTAGTAGGTAGCTACCTGGAGTAAAGGTAATTGAGTGGCTGTCCTCAAGCCCCCGGCTGATCTAGTAGGGGTCCCTAACAGGTATTTGACAACTTGTCTTTGTGGAGTGATGCAGATCCTTGAAATATATGCCAAAAAATCCAGCATCACACAAAGAGATGATTGCTTGTGAATAAGGTTGGATGGTGGCATAATCGATTGGAAAGTTCAGCCATTAGTTTGAACTTCCCGATGAACATCATGCTAGGCCCTTGTACAAGCAAGTAGCAATTCAATTGCTAGTATTGGGGGTTGATACTTGGGTGAACGAGATTGATGAGTGAGAAAAGTGAGAGAGACCGACGAACGTTTCACGAATGAGAAGCCTTCGGTAGGTGAAACGAGACGAACCCAGAATATCTGTATATTCGTAGAAAGATGGAACGCTAGGATTATCATTCCATCGTTGAGGTCGCCAACAAACAGGATGTCCAAGGCCCAATGATTCCCACTCAAATTTCCTGTACACGCTGACCCCAAAGATCCATTAACATCTCACCTAGGCAATCTCGCGTCCACGAACTGGCCATAGACTACATACCCCCGGGGACCCGGCAACAATGAGCAAGTTCCAGGAATAAAAGGTGCGTTATGTGCTGACTTGACTGGCCTTACAATGGATTACACGCCATATGATGATGCTGGAGTTGTAAAGGTTAGGATGGTATATGAGGTGGATGGACATCGTTGGGGTGGGAAGGGTTCTTGTTCCATGCAGGGAACCGAAGATGGTTTTGTATAATAAAAAAGGCCAGAATTATCGAGGAATTAGCTTTCATTAAGTGAAGAATGAATCTTGGAAGTCGAAGAACTTTGAGAATTCCGTTAGAACAGGATTTAGAGGAACTGGCGTTGACCCAATTGAATTTTTTTCATTTTCAGTAAAACTTCCAAAATCCAGAAAACTCGGTCGTCGTTGTCCTCGGATGCCCCTTGACTAATTTTCTCCATCTCCTTCACAATTCATTCGAGACAGTAAACTCATTTGAAGGGTTCAATTCATCATTTTTGATAGCCTCGTGTTTAATTGATTGTTGGCAATATCCTGTCTTCTAATTGTGATGAGATCAGCCTGCCTAGGTAGTTGAATATTATTAGAACTTCCGAAAAGATCGACTAATCAATGTCCGGATGATCTGAATAGGATAATAGCCGAGGAGAATTCATGTCCGCAAAATTGTCTTCACATTATCAAAAATATTCGGTAGTAGCCTAATAAAAGGTTCAAGTAAGTGATAAATAAGTATATAACAAAAGAGCCATTACTTATATCATGAAGCTTCCGTAGATGTTAGGCACCAACGACGTTATTAGCTCCACTTCAAGACCATACATCGATCGCAAACCAAAATGAAAAGAAGGAAGAACTCACTAAGCAAGCTACCAGCTACCTCGGTTTATTTCATACCTCCAACAGCTCTGTAAAAGCAAAATAAAAAGCAAAATGTCTTGATCACGAGCGACAAGGGACTCGAACCCTCAACCTCAGACTGGAAAGCTTCCTTATAGTAGGAGGTCCACACGCTACCATTGCGCTAATCACCCAAGTATTTTCCGCTAAGCGACTATATCTTAGCTTATATTTAATATCTTGAAGATCATTTTTGGAGAATTTGTATCACGTGGACTCGACTAAACATAACATGTGAGAATGGAATGCAAATGATTGGTCGAAATTCAAATACATACACAGTACTGCCCCACGTTCATTGTCCGGGTTATGGTATTGGACAACTTCTCTTCTACTCGGGGTACGAAATATTTATATTGTACGAGGTTATATCTTGGTACATATATATCTTTTATTCTTCTTTTCTGGTGTTTCTGGTCTCCTTCTTTTGGATGTACGAAACCTCCAACTGTCAATCATTTTCGCACTTGGAGAGCTAAAAGATTTTAGACCAAATAAATTTCTATAAGTATAACTCCTCATCCGCAATAGATCCCTCATACACCTATCCATCATGGCATTTTCAATGCACAGTCACTCCGGGCAATTTTGTCCCGGTCACGCAAAAGATACACTAGAAGAAGTAATTCAAACAGCCATTTCCCGGGGCATGCGAACTTTTGCATTAACAGAACACATGCCCCGAAATTCCAACTCGGATTTATATCCCGAAGAAGTACTTTGCCGCTCCATCACTTCATCTCCAATAATCTAACTAACAAATCCAGGTAGAAGCCGGGGATGATGTCGCCCTTTTGGCACCCAGACACGAAGCCTATCTCGTCGAAGCTGTCCGTCTTCGCGATAAATATGAAGATAAACTTAATGTTCTCATAGGCTTTGAGGGAGAATGGATTCGTTCGGATTATGGACCTTTGATTCAACGGCTTGCTTCAAACCCTATCATTGATTTCTTCATTGGTTCGATACATCATGTGAATGAGATACCTATTGATTACGATGCTGCACTCTATGCAAAAGCTATTGAGAAATCTGGAGGTTCGGAGGAGAAATTATATGGGGATTATTTTGACCAGCAATATGAAATGTTGCAGACGTTGAAACCGAAGGTGGTGGGCCATTTTGATTTGATTAGATTGTTGAGCGAGAAGCCGGATAGGAATTTAAAAGAGTGGGATGAAATTTGGCAAAAGATTTTGCGGAATTTGTTGGAGGTGAAGAGGAATGGAGGATTGTTGGAAATTAATACTAGTGCGTTGAGGAAGGGATTGAAGGAACCATATCCAGGAAGAAAGATTTGCGAGGTATGTATTATCTGTGAAGATGGGGATGAGCAATTGCTGACTGAAGAATAGACATTTAGAGATCTTGGTGGAAAATTTACATTGTCTGATGATAGCCATGGTATTGGACATATTGGAACAAATTTTGTTAAGGCGATAGAGTATTTGGAATCTCTCCAGGTGGAAGAGCTTTATACATTCGAGAGGAATACTGGAGCGGGGTCGAATAAGGTCACGAAAATGTTGACTTTGAAGAGTGTATCTGTGTCAAGGGTCAAAGAGACTTTTGTCCCCGAATGATACAGATTTTTTAGATAACTCTATATCTCTATATCACTCATCCAAAAGTATCATGACGGAAATTTTTGTATGTGCTGTTTTGGGCTTGCTATAAATTGTTTATGTGAATACAATATGTTAAGCATTAGGGAAATCATACTGGAAAGAATTCATGAATCACCACATAAAAGAGTCAACCAATTAGCAGGTCATTTTGAATGCCTATTCCCTAGATACCTACCTAGGTAACATTCGATTGATATCCACTACACTAGAATGACACTAACTCTTGATTTCGTAGGTATGATAAAGTGTTCAATTATAGGCTTCTTCAGGCCCGATACCCTATGATAGATATGCAACAAAAAATCAGAAGAGCTAGGAGAAGTGCGTTGATTGGTGGAGTGCAGTGAATATGCAGATATGAACAAAAAGTGACCAAAGCATACCTAGGTACCTACTACTATCATTTCATTCCTTTATTCACTCGCATCAAATACACTCTATGCACGAGGCTCTCCTAGGTTTTGTCTATAGATGTGGTTATGAATACTGGTATACCTTGCTCCTTCATCGGAAGATGTTGCTCAGGCCAGTCACCAGAGAACCATAAGTTGAGGGAGCGTGGCACTGGTGGCCGAGAACCTTTACTTTCCGCTGGTGTGTTGAGTTCTCACACTAGCTTTAGCATTGACAGTTGATAATGTTCAAGGGGCATTCACTGTGAATATTTCATCCTAAGGTATCTCTATCTGGGTTTATGCATAAAGTCTCGTTGCCATTTTATTATACTCGCTGTCTCATCATGTAGGATGGCTGATAAGCTCATTATCTACTCGTCCCATCTCATCCATAATGCAAGATCTTATGTTTCGGCTTTCCTATCTATATGTTCCTTGAAAATCTTTCTGGGCATATATCCACGCTCATCTATATCTATCTACTCTAACTACTCATATATATCCTTGCACCTTATCTGTTACGCATTATGTGAAGTTGATGTTTGGAATAGAGTACATATAGTTCCATAGATACTTTGTGATGGTTAATCCTCCAGTCGTGAGATTCGAGCTTCTTATGCATCACCATCACCAACCACGAAACTTAAAACAGACCAAGAAACCCCCTCATCCTCATCTCCATCCCCATCCTCATCCTCATCCTCATCCTCATCCTCATCTATATAACCAACAAAACTACGCTTGGATATTCGGACAATAACAATCTTGAAATACACTGGGACAAGGACAAGAACAATCTTCGATGCCAACCCAACAGGTCTTTGAGAACATTGACAATGTACATCTATCACACTTTAGACGGTATCGTTGCTCCCCTTCATCCTTCGTTCTAGGAAACAATTAATTCATCAGCTAGTCAGTCATCTGCAGTGGCCTCGATAACTATAACAAGAGTAACCATGAGATGAGATCAGATAAGACTTTCGCATCAGACACCAACCCAACCCATAAGACTCTTCAATTCAAAGCTTTCGTTGCTTGTCAAACCGTGCTACACCCATACCTCACCACCTCACTACCTCACTACCTGATCATCTATCTGCCCTATACTAACAGGTCTAGAAATGCATAATAGGACAAGACTAGACAAGATTTTTCAAAATATGAGAATTACATTTCTCACACCCCATCACATCACATCACATCACATCACATCACACACACAAAAAAAACGCAAGCACTTACTTCGCTGAACTCCAAGAATTTGTGTATAATCATCCAATATATCTATCATATGTCATATGTATGCATGCTCGTATATCAGAGATGGGGTATATATAAGTAAGACTTACAGCTGCTCGCTCATATAAGAAAAAAAAAGCTCAGTTTCAATATAATCACGTTTGGCAATGACAAAACTAAACAAGAAAACGCTCGCCAAAAATATGTCATCAATAAAGATAAATAGACTAACCACTAATCGAGGTGGAGAGGGTCCTTAACACACAACCCCCTCTAAGATTGAACTACCACCATACATCTTATAATTTTCTGCCCTGGCGCTTTATCACCCAGTTTTCCTGAAATTAGATATCGTCAAATCATTTACATTAACCATAAATCATCCTGCTGCATTTCGATCTTGTGCTGCCTGTGATCATATATACGTTAGTAATTTTCTCGGAATAAGTAACTGGTTCGAGGAAAGTACTAAAAAACATACCTCTACGGCACGCTCCCAATCCGTTCTCACTAAAAACCACCCCTCAATCGCTGCCACCAATCCCAACGCTAGGGCGACTCCCAACCACAATCCCTCTAATTGCCATCCTAATCCAAATGCCGTGCCAAAACTAATTGGCATCGCTAATACATAGTAGCAGAAAAGATTGACATATCCACCTATCTCCTGTCTTCCCAATCCTCTGAGTAAACCACCACAATTCGCAGCTAGGGCATCGAAAAGTTGAAATGCTGCACAAAGAGGTAAGACGCTGGAGACGAGGGTTATAACGTCGATGTCGTCGGTGAAGAGACGGGGTACGATATTGCGGAGGGAGGAGATGAGCGTGAAGTTGAATAGTCCGACTATGCAGGCAGCATAGATGGCCTGGTAGGTAGGTCTTGTTAGCTCTAAGATTCAGGGAAAGGGATGCAAAAAATTTGAGAGCACAAAAGTAAAGCTCTACGTACCACTTTCGAACTAGTTTTAGCTGCATCCGAGAGTGTGGCGCCAATAAGATTTGCCACACGGGTGGAAGCTGCGATAGAAATGGAGAATGGGATTTGGAAAGTTAATGCAGTTATGGTGGTAAGGACACTTTGAGCCGCAAGATGCGTTACGGAAAAGTAGCTCGATGCTAAAGTTAGAACCTCAAATGCTAGGTACTCTGCCAACACCATGACGAGGCCAGGAAGAGCTAGCTTAATCATCGGACCTGGTACTTGTTAGAATTATATAAGTAGAGTGCAGCCAAAACCTACCCCAGTTATGAAAAGCTCTCCATGTAAACCCATCCCAACAATCTTTTCCATCCACAAATCGAACATATAAGAATAATAGAAGAGGTAAGAGATTGTCTGTCACAGCAACAGCGATTGGGGCTCCAATGAACCCCCACTCAAACTGCCAAACAAACAACCAATTCATGAAAGCATTAAGAGGTGCGCAGATAAGTAATACGTAAGTGGTAGCAGAAAACAATCCTTGTGCTTGTACGAATCTTTTCGCACTTTCGAAAAGTGCAAATCCGGGAGCTCCGAATAGTAATACTCGAAGATATAGACCTGCCAGCTCTGCGGAACGTTTCTCGGGTACGATAGTTTCCAGGATTTTCTCGGCACTCAACCAAATTATGCCAATTGGTATAGTCAGAGCCCAGAGGAACCATACCATTCTTTGCAATTGCAATCCGACTAGACCTTTTCTACCAGATCCATATGCCTGCGCACAGAGTGTATCCAAACTTGTAGCCAGTCCTTGATAGACAGCATATCCGCTAATATTCGCTGTCATACTAGCCAAGCTGACAGCACCCAATTCTATTTTTCCGAGATGTCCGACTGTGAATATACTCGCAACGGTAAGGGAATATTGAAGGACAAAAGTCACAACCAATGGGCTCGAATATCTCAATAAAGTTTTCGCCTCTCGTTGCCATGTTGTTTTGATTTTTCCTGCTGCCACAGCTTCTTCCCATTGTCTATTTAGTCTCTCGTGACGTGAACGCGCAGACTCGTGCTGCCCATTTGGTAGCAATGCTGAAGTCTCTGATGGCGTTCCGGCTTCTTCATCGCCCGTTGGCTTTGGTATTTTTGTGCTAAACAATTTCCTGTATAACCGGTTGAAGGCGCTTCGCTTGGCTCGCTCGGGATGTTTCGGTGGAGCTAGATGATTGTCCCTCAATAAACTCCTTTCCTCGTTCCTCGAGTCGTGTCTTTCCTTCTTGCTCAACCATGCTGTATCTTTGAACTGGGGAGTAAGGGCGGGACGAGTACCAGCAAATGCCACAAAACTTGGCCGCCGATACGAATGCGTCATTGAATGTTGAGCTTCCGACTGGCGAATTGTAGAGGCCTCTGAGGACTCATCCCCAGAGCTAGTACATTCATTTTGCTCTGGTGTTTCCACCTCATCTGCGGGATATTCCGCTAAATCTCGCGCAAGTGATTCTTGAGCTATAGGTGAGCGAGATATGAATGAAGTGCTAAAAGGAGATCTGGAGATTGAGTCACGTATGTGCCCCTCATCCCTAGATTTGATTGGCACTGGAAAAGAAGCCATTGCTGCAACAATGGTATATATCTGATCAGTATCAAAAGATTGTAGATTATGCTTGATAAGAGCTACGGTTCCGACTCTTTCTTGATTCTCTTTTCCCACCACCGAATGAATAACCTACGCAATGCAATGAATGATGTTCTCGTTGATAAACACGTATCCCGCGGGCAACAAATGAGAAAGGAAAGTAAAGTCAATTGAAATATATAAAAACAACACAAGCAGAAGTCAATTGGAAATTGAGTAAAGACTCACTCACTCACCGTCCAGGCCAACCCAGTAAACGATCGATCCATTTTCATGTGCCCGCTGACATGGTTGAGCGGAAACGGGGGTCCAGCCCACCATAGTAGAGCAAATCCACCATGTTTGTCGGCCAAAGAATTCCCTATCCAATAGCAAATTTCAACCATCGGAAATGTCATGGAAATTATGAATACTAGACTAGACCCTGATAGGCAAGTATTCCCTTGGGAATCAAAATCCTTTGGAATAAAGGGATTGAATGGGTGCTAAGATTCCCGAGCAGCAATTACGAAAAGATCTGGCGAGTTAGATCGAGTTAATAAGTGGGTGATGTTTATGTGATGAAAATTATGATTTGTCAAAAAAAAGAGGAAAACCAGCCACCAGCCAGCCACCAGCCAAAAATTGTCATCCGAGGTGAAATCGGTCGGAACGGATTAATGATATCGCGAATCCCGCTTGGGTCATTATGTGACCCTCTACTCCGTACTCTGTGCACTAAGAATAAAGTCTGGGGTATCGTCGAAGCTTTGAAGCTTTGAAGCTTAAACTTGAGCACTTCGGTATTTTGAAATCCTTTATTGATAACTTTGCCTTTTTTCTTCTTCTTCCAAACCCAATCTATCCGCAATGGCTCGTGTTCAAGAGGAAGAAGGGCAAGGTCATCAAGAGCCTCACCAGGAATTATACTCGCCAATTTATTTTCCCCGTCGTCCTGCACCTGTTGATGTCGCAAAGTATGTTTCTCTTTCACCGTCTTTTAATATCGATTCTAATTCCATCTTCCTCCATATCCCCCTTTTACAATATCCTCAACCTTCTCATATCCGGCTGACAAACTCCCTCTAGCTACCACGGTGAATCTGTCTTCTGCACTCCTCCGCTCTTCGGTCCCCTCCTCTTCGATAATGTCGACAGCGATTGTCGCGATCATTGCGCCAATGAACGAACCTTCCTCTCTTACCTCCGGCTCTCCATCTACATGACCATTGTCTCCCTAGCCATAGTTCTCTCTTTCCACCTAAAGTCAACCCCCACACAGCTCGAGCTGCGTATGGCTCAACCTCTTGGCATAATATTTTGGGTGCTGTCCCTCGTTTGCTTGGCTTTAGGGTTTGGTAATTATATGAAGACGGTTAATAAATATAGTAGGAGGGTGGCTATTGTACAGAGTGGATGGAAGACGCAAGGGGTGAGTGGTTGTTCTTTTCTTCTGCTATCTGCGCTTCGTGGGCTTCGTAGAGGAGGTGTTTGCTGGTAGCATCTCAGCAGCGTGGTTGATGCCTATCTGCGGAAAAGGATGGGAAGACTTTGAGGGCTAGTTGGAAAGGTCTGTAATGCAGATGTTCCGGCATCTAAGGAGAATCAAGCGCCGTCTATCCGTTATTAGACGGCAACTACAAATGAATATGCTAATTTTAAATCATCTGTAGGTTCTCACGACAGTCGCAGTTGCGATAATAGCAGTCTGTGTTTTGTTTCTGGCAACAAGTTCAAAAAGAACGATATAATAGACCGAGATCTTAGGGGAGTATATGGGTCTTACACGATCTAAAGCTCATTACACTAGGACACACTTCATTGAGTCTGCTATAGCGAGAATAAAACTTACGCATGATCAAGTACAAATAGCCAGTCATTTTGACAAGCATCTAAACAGGTTCGAATAAATTAGAAATCTCGTAAAGTGAAGGTATGAGAGTACGGGACGAGTGAATAGATGAAGGCAGGAATGGCAAATGAGTATTCTCGAAACCCTTTTTTGTACAAACATTAAAGCTAGTTCATGCAATTGTTCAGCAGAAGCTTACCGGGAGCTAAGTTTTTGAAACTCTTAAAATATCGTGAGAAGTCTTCGCAAGGGGCACAAGGGGAGCAAAATATAGCTGGCTTTCAATACTCACTTCTCAATGCAGCAAAATGGTTCTGGTTTCAATGGGAATATTACCTCGATTTCTAGCATTTGATTTTGCTTGCAGTATTCGATGTATTCGATGTATTTGCCATTTTTAAATTCATTTAACCACTTAGAACATTGGACCATGATCAAAAATCTACACTTTGGTCCACCAATCTATCCTTTCATCGTTCCTTCCTCGCAGAATCTGTAAATAGATATCAATATCATATACTGAGTCTAACACTTTGGGAAACCGCGAGTAAACACCATGAAGAATTATTTCATCTCGAAATGTTGAAGCTCCGTTTTTCTTTTCTCAAATAAACACACTCCATTTTGCTACACGGAGATTTTGACCACAACTTGCTTCCAATTTTGCTTTTCGCTTTTTTGATTTCTTGGTCCGATATCGACATCTGTGGTATTTCGTGACGTTTTGATTCTTTACAATGGGATTTTGCACCCTTTCCTTTATATTCCTTACAGTCCAGCTCCTTGGATTGGCGTCTTCTATACGTCTCGGTCATCGTGATCTCAATGCGGACTTTTTGCCATGCTACGACTACATCATTGCTGGGGGAGGTATTTCTGGACTTGTCCTCGCCAACAGATTGTCAGAGGATCCTGGTGTAACAGTTCTGGTCATTGAAGCTGGTAATCTGTAGGTTCCTATCAACTTTGTTTCTTGGCTGCTGTTAATAATGAAAAAGGGATAACGACGAAGATTTTATCATGTACCCTTTTGACGATGGAGAAGGTCTTGGCTCAAGTTATGACTGGAATCTTTGGACTGCCCCACAGACATCTCTTGATGGCTCTTCCAGGCCATTTGATCTCGGAAAGGGTGTGGGGGGTGGTAGTCTCATCAATGGCATGTGCTGGACTAGAGGTGGGAGTGCCGACTATGATGCCTGGGTAGCTCTTGGAAACCCTGGATGGGGATGGAATGATCTTTTACCATACTTCAAAAAAGTAAGATCTCATCTAATTCGTGCTGAAAGCTGGCTAATCGTATGTTCAATCAGACCGAGAACTACACGAATGATGTCACTGCAGCGTTTGCCCACGAACTATATGTGTATCCAGATGCTTCCACGCATGGTACAACTGGATATATTGATGTCTCGTACCCAAAATACTTCTATCCTCAGTCTCGTGAGTTACCTTAGCCTTTTCACCGCACTCAACGAGTAAAGATCTGACAATGCACCAGAATTATTCCTGGATGGACTAAGAGAGCTTGGAATCCCCACCCTGCTCGACCCAAACAATGGTACAACTGCCGGCGGGATGTTGATACCAAATAGCCTTTCACCTGATAATCAAACACGTTCTGATGCGAGGCGTGGTTATTACGACGGTTTTATCAACCGCCCAAATCTACACGTTGCCACTGGCCTTGTTGTCATTAGAGTTTTGATGGATTCAACTCCTCCAGAGGTTTCTGCCCGAGACCTTCCAGGCGGCCAATGGATTACCGGTATTCAGGTGATTAATTACATTGAAAGGCTAGCCTGAAAGTCTCGGCTCACATTGTCCAGGTTGCACCTTCTCTTAGTACGGTCGTACGTGAAATTTCATGCTCACGAGAAGTCATACTCGCAGCAGGAAGTGTTCACACTCCTCAAATACTTGAGCTCTCCGGCATCGGCCAGTCATATATACTTGAGCAGCTCGGCTTGCCTGTATACATCAATTTACCAGGAGTGGGACAGAACTTCCAAGACCATCCTTACGTTGGTGTCGTATACTATTGTAAGTGCCCTTCTTCCCTTTCACAGTATTTCTAACAGTGCCAGATTCTAATTCCAGCTATCCAACCACTGTTCAAAAAGACAATGATCAAAGACTTTTCAGTCAAGCAGAGCAAGAATATTACGTTAACAAAACCGGTAGGATTACTCCCCCAATACTAGGCTCAGCACTAAATATTTTAGGACCCTGGACTGCTGGAGCAATCAATACAGTCGCTTTCCCATCACTGTCCCAGATTACTTCAAACTGGACTCAAAGAATTGCTGATGCCGAAAAGCAAGGTGTAATGGACTACTTAGTGCCAGGCCTTGATGAAAGTGTTGTCTCAGGATATGCTGCGCAGAAAGACCTTATTGTTAAGCTTCTTAACTGTTCTGATGTCAGTGCTTACGAGGTTCTCAGTGACAATATAGGACTCATGTCAGTTGCTGCAATGCGTCCTCTATCTAGAGGAAGTGTTCATATTACGACGGATAATCCATATGTACCACCCGATATCGACCCACGCTACTGTTCAAATCCACTCGATCTTCAGATCTTGACGGACGCTCTTATGTTCAACAATAAAATTTTGAACACTAACTCGATGAAGTTATTGCAACCAAGAGCTTACTATCCGTTCCTTCCCGATGCCACACCAGAAACCCTAAAACCTGCAATTTACTCGGGTGTAAGAACGGAGTTTCATGGGTCTGGTTCAACTTCCATGATGCCACGCGAGATGGGTGGCGTCGTAGATCCAGATCTTCGGGTCTACGGAACCAAAAATCTTAGAATTGTCGATGCTGGCATCATACCAATGCTTCCTGCTTCCCACCTACAAGCACCAGTCTATGCCATTGCAGAAAAGGTATTATGCTTCCCTGTGTCATCTGACTTTTACCCTTGCTGACTCAATGCTAGGCTGCTGATATCATAAAGCGTGACAACTATGGATTATGCCCTCAAGGATGTGGTAAAGGCTCTTCATTTGCACGCCCTGGTCCAGTCTTATCGAATTTGTCAATCAATTCTTTGAAATTATCCGCCTCAAATCCACTACCAAGTGCTACAACCCAACAAATTGTGCCATCACCTTTGGCGTCACCTTCCCCTCTGTCATCCTTCCACATCATATCACCTCCGGCGGGCTTTCCAATCCCTGGACCACAAGTAGAGAAGATTTCCACCCAGCCATTTATCTCTAACTTGGAAAGCTCAGCACTCAGCGCATCAGAACTATTGCCTGTTATGCAAGGCTGGAATAATTCTTCTCAGTCAGTTACCCATGAAATGGGAACAATTATAGTTGGAACGCCAGTCAGAAACTCTATAACTCAGTCTACAGCCACGACTCTTTCTGTTGGTGCCGATATTGGAAGCCCGGCCCTTAGAAACGCTTCGGAGAGTGCCTTCGTGTCATCTGAAATTGCAAGTGTACATGTTGCCCCTGTACCAGCACCAGATGCAAACACTTCCGCCACCACGTCTGTTGTACCAACATCTACTATTCACATTGAATCTACTTCCCAGTTTTTAACTTCAAATGGAGATGTTCAACCAAAACCCATCAACAAGGGTGCTCCAGCTCCTGCACCAGATGCAACAACCTCCACATCACCTTTTATACCAACTACCACTCTTCAGACTGTACAGATTACGCATCCATCACCGACAAGTCAAACATCTCAGCCCATTACCACCAGTCAAAACGCATTGGCAGATGTGGCAGCTGTATTTGGGGCAAAGTTTGAGCAGATAGCTTCAACTCTTGTTCCCACCCATGTAGCAGGTACAGATGTACCAGGACCTATAATCACATCTCCTGCTTCTGTGCTCGACATACTTCCCGCACCAGAATTAATGTTCAAAACAATTGAACGCTCTGATTTTCATATGGTAGCTTCAATGTTGGAAGCCAAGTATGCAACCGTATCGACGGAGCCATTTCATGGTTAATTGGGAATGATTTGCGATTGATAGTTTTGGTTTTAAGACAAAATTCTGTTGAGTGAAGATATTATGTGATTCGAGGATATTGGAATTGTAATGAAGGGGGAGTTGTAGTTTCTGGAAGTTTTGGGAGGTACTAATATTTGCACAGCCAATTTTGACCTGTCACTTGTCATTAGACATAAAAGTTGCTTCTCCTTGTAATTAGAATTATAACGATAGAATAAACCAAATATCTGTATAAACTTAGATGAGCCGACAACTTTTGCTAATCGATTTGGTACGACATGTATGAGGCTGTGAATATTTCTAAGCCGGTTGTAGATAATGAATTGATGTTGCGAATTCTCAATTGAATGTGAGGACATACCGATAAACACAACCGCCCGGCAGAATCACGGTACAAGACTTCTTGAGGAATTGGATGGGGTCACGTGCACAATATCATTTGGATCTCGTTCTTTCTGGTCAATACTTGGATGAAATGATGACTTATTTCTTTTGAAATTCCGAGACGGATACCACTTGATACTTGAGAGATTTAATATTTTCCCATAGAATCTCTTCTCTCATACTTTTGAATTATACAAATTATGTCCTGATTTGGCCTGAAAACCGAAATGTTGCATGCTATCTACACCTGATATCAACAATTAATGCGGATCGGATTGTGGCAGTTGAAGCATAAAAAAAGAATGTCTGAGCCAATGGATCTTGATTTGGGGCCAGAATCATCAAGAGGTACAAAAAGAAAAGCTGAAGACGAACTCTCAGAAGTCACCGCCCCTAGGCGTATCAAGGTGAGTTTTAGGAACTCATCCAATATAATTGTCATATGCTGATTATTATCCAGGCATTGGATCCCGATGTAGTCAACAAGATTGCTGCAGGCGAGATTATTGTAGCTCCGGTACATGCGCTCAAAGAGCTCATTGAGAATGCCGTTGATGCGGGCTCAACATCTATTGAAGTGCTTGTTAAAGATGGTGGTTTGAAGTTATTGCAAATCACTGACAATGGACATGGAATCAATGTATGTCTCAAATTTCCTTTAAAGCTTTCTTGTACATGAGCTAAGTCTTGGTAGAAAGAAGATATGGCCATTTTATGTGAACGATTTACAACCTCCAAGCTCAAGCAATTTGAAGACTTGACATCTATTGGTACTTATGGTTTTCGTGGAGAAGCTTTAGCCAGTATTAGTCATATTGCACATCTCACGGTCACAACAAGGACGAAGGATTCTAATTGTGCTTTCAGAGCACATTATGATAGTGGTCGTTTAATACCTGCAAAGCCTGGTCAGGGTTCTGACCCAAAGCCCATTGCGGGTCGTCCCGGTACACAAATCACGGTGGAAGATCTCTTCTATAATGTACCTACACGGCGTCGTGCTTTCAGATCAGCATCTGAAGAGTTTAACAAAATTCTTGATGTTGTGGGGAGATATGCTATTCATTGTGATGGGGTAGCCTTTAGCTGTAAGAAACATGGAGAGGCTAGCACCACAATCTCAACGCAGATAGTTTCTTCTACTGTTGATCGTATTCGTCAAATTCACGGTAGTGGAGTAGCAAATGAGCTAATCGAGTTCAAATCTGCTGATGCGCAATGGGGATTTACTGCTCAAGGCTGGACAACCAATGCAAATTATCATGTCAAGAGGACAACCTTGCTTTTATTCATCAACCATCGTTCGGTTGAGTCGACGGCCATCCGAAAAGCTATCGAACAGACTTATTCTGCATTCCTCCCCAAAGGTGGTCATCCTTTTACATACCTCAATCTTGAGATTGAGCCACAACGGTTAGACGTCAATGTTCACCCTACAAAACGAGAGGTCAACTTCCTCAACGAAGAAGAAATTATCGAGAAAATATGCACCGATATTCGAATAAAGCTCGCCGATGTAGACAAAAGTCGAAACTTCATGACACAAACCCTTCTTCCCGGAGCTCAAGCACCTATAGGAGCCGACATGCTTGATCCTGCCGCCTCTGCCGCCACGGAAAAAGCCCGAACCACGATCAGACCCTACGAAAATAACCTTGTCCGGACAGACTCGAAACTCCGCAAAATCACCACCATGCTTCCACCCACCACCAAGGCAGTAGCTGCTGCTAAAGACGACACACTCATTCCCTCTGGAAGCACTACAGTCCCCGGCTCACAAGATGTAGAATATACCTACACCGATTGCGAGCCCATCCCCTGCCGCTTAATGACCATCAAAGAGCTTCGCGCCTCTGTCCGTGACTCCATACATAACACGCTAACCGAAATATTCGCCAGTCATACTTTCGTCGGTATCGTTGATGAACGCCGTCGCCTCGCTGCCATTCAGTCCGGTGTAAAACTTTTCCTCGTCGACTATGCCGCCATCTCCTCTGCCTTCTTCTACCAAGTCGGCCTGACCCACTTTGGAAACTTCGGTCAAATTCGCTTCGATCCCCCTTTATCCCTCACTTCCCTCCTAACCCTCGCAGCCACCCACGAAAAAGCGACCGCGCCCCCCAACGTCTCTCCTGAAGATGATTTCGAGATAAAAGACGTAGTAGAAATCGTCTCCAAACAACTCATCTCCCGTCGCGAAATGCTAGAGGAGTATTTTTCCTTCTCAATCACCTCCGATGGTCTCCTCGAAGGAATTCCCCTCCTCCTCAAAAACTACACGCCCGCTCTCTCCAAACTCCCCCAATTTCTCCTCCGTCTCGGTCCGCACGTAAACTGGACCAACGAAAAAGAATGTTTCTCCTCCTTCCTACAAGAATTAGCCAGATTCTACGTTCCGGAACAACTACCCCCATCCCCTGGTCCCGAGGCTCCTCAGAACGAGGGTGAAGAATCTTCCATAGCCCCGGAAATTCAACAGCGGAGGCAGGCGGTGAGGAAGATGGTGGAGGATGTATTGTTTCCTGCTTTCCGAGCGAGGCTGATAGCAACGAGGGAGTTGATGGGCGGTGCGGTGCTCGAGGTGGCGAATTTGAAGGGCTTGTATAGGGTTTTTGAACGGTGTTAGGTGGGGAGTATTTGTTGGGGGTGGAATTTGGGGGCGGGTGGCGGAGATTTGCATAGGGAATATGGATGGATGGGAATGTGTTCATATCAATGCTATATTTTTCAAAGGGATGGAATGGGATGGGATGGGGTGGATGGAAAGAAAAAGGTGGGGTGGGAGTATAGTATATGTATATATATTTCGCATCGCATCGCAGCGCATTATATTACACGACTGGCTAGACTATCAAATCACAATGTAATTGTGGGATCAACAGCATAAGTATGCTCTATTATACTATACCATACCATGCCATATCACATCACATCACATCACATCACAGCAAAATCGAGCTCCAAGATGATATTTTTTTCTTCTCGTAATAGAAGACGACATTTCTATCTACCCATAATAACAAACAAGCACACCCACTACAGGCATTCCTCATCTATATATCAAGGTTTAAAAATCATATCACATCACAACGACATTAGCTTCACCAAGATATCCAATATCATAAATCCGTGAGGGCTATAAATCATCTATCATTTCCATTTTCATTTCGTAGTTTTCTCATATCTTCCCTCATTCAAGGGAACATGATATTGCATGTCTACTACTGTAGCCCCTCCACCATTATAATACACTAGTTTAATATTCCCTTCCTTTCTTTTCTTTCCGACCTCTCAACACACTAGCTTTTTCCATCTTCCCACTCTGGGTTCTATTGCGCATATTAGTTAGCATTCTCATAATCACATGTGCGCATACAGCGCGGATGACACATAAGAATATCAACATACCTTTCTCAAAATGACCAATCCTTCCAGATTGCTGCTCAAACTGATATATTGTTCGTCTTCCAATTCCGCTCTTTCGCCATACGCCAAAAGTACAGGTGTGCTCTGTGTTTGCCAACCAGTAATGGTCTTAGGACGACCAGCTTGGCCTACGACATCAACAGCTTGTCCGACCCGAACATTGACTGTTAAGGGTTTAAGATCTTCATCAAGAGTGACGAGGAACCTGGGGTGCATAGCTGTGACGAGGTAGTATAGGAGGTAATGTGACTTAGTGGTGACGAATTGTTTGGCATCGATCATGGCGATCAAGACTGAAAGAAGACCACCAGCAGCTACTCGTGAAAGTACCTGGCGGTCGGTGTGGAATGGGTTGATGGAGAGAGTTCCTTTACCCATGTGAAGCAAACCTTGAGCAATTCTTACCATGAACAAGGCGTCAGCATCGCGGTGGTAGTAGCTAGCCAATTGACGGAGTAATTGAGCAAGTCTAGCATTGTTGGTTCCGGCACCCAAGAGACCCATAGCGAAGATAGCATTAATCGCAACATCGTTGTCATTGTCATGACTGTATCGGGATAATGTATCATACACCTTCATTTGTGGGTTACTAGGACTTAGCAGACCCATGGCGAGAGGAACTGCTCTTCGAATATTGGCTTCACCGTAATGCATCAGATGAGCAAATTGACGCAAAACCATCTCTTGCCCAACATCTTCTCCCATAGCGACCAAACCAAGACCCAAGACAGCATAAGCTTGAAGTAATTCATCACCCTTCTTATCATCACTTTCTTCAATGTGATCATTGCAGATGTGAAGAAGCTCCTGGAGCTTCAAAACTGTTCCAGTTCCAGCCCATGCACAAATCTCTGCCAAAACAGCTGTTGGTTTAGACATGGGGTGATCAACAGCTTTCAGGGTCTCGAGAATAACGTCCACATTCTCTTGTTGTCCAAAGAACAATAAACCCAAGCCAAGAGCCATAAATCGAGTCCACTTGTCCTTAAGTTGAGATTTGCGATCATCGTCAAGGAAAGTTTGGAAGATAGCTGAAGTGATATCACTGTTGCCAGACCCAACGAATATCATACCTAGAGAAAGAGCTGCCATGGCGGAGATTTGCATTTCCACAGATGTGTCAGTAACAATAGGTAAGAGAAGCTCTAGAAGTTGTTCTCTATTTGATCCAGCATAGGCAAGACCCAGACCCATAATGGCACCAACTCTAACAAGAGGATTGTCGTGGTTGAGCTTCTCCTCTTCACCGAGAAGGGCGAGAGCAGGTTCAGAATCGATTCGAACTCCAGAGTTCATTATACCAATCGCCAACAACGTACCGGCTTGGATTTGAGTTTCGGGAGCATATGTGTATTTGTCAATCTTGTCCAAACCTGTCTCGACGTCCCAGAGAAGCAATGTACCCATTGAAGCGACTGTGGACATCATTCCCTCTTCCTTTGTTTTCCAGACCCAGCTTGCCTTCTCATCCTCAACCATCATCATCTTATCATTACCGAATCCAGCATTTACGAAAGCATTGACAAATCCTGCTGCCAAATTATGCCCAGCAGAGTCAAGGTTCGTTAAACCTGACACCCTGTTACTCTCCAAATGACTCTTGTAAATGTCCTCTGTTGTCTTTGGATCCAGAATATTCAGTTCCTTGGCCAAAGCCTTGAAATGCTCCGGCATCTTTGTGTTATACATACACTCCATGATCACTTGATCCTCACTCGTTTCGGATGGTAGTTCGTCGAGAACTATTCTTTGGCGAGCAATAAGGAAAGCCATCTGTTTTTTCAATGCCGGGTCCGTGGTAGAATCAAAATCGGATCTGACGAGATCGAGGTCGTTTAATCTAATTGCAAGGACAATTGCTTGGGTAAGTTGGTTATACTTTTTGTAAATATCGTGTGCGGTTCTAAGGAAAGTCTGGTCCTCTGGATAAGTCAAGAGGTTGACCATGCTGACCATGTAAAGGCATGCTCGTGTATAGGTATCCTTATCCAAGTAATCTGGAATTTTTTCGATAATTTCGAGCTCGCTCATCAAATCGACAGCGTCGGCTTCGGCGTTACTCTTCAAAAATAACGGCACAAGAATCAAGGCCAGATCAATAAGATCTTGAGTTGGCTGGTCTTCTGCTAATCTCTTGCTGTACATCTCTCCCAATTCCAAAGCAAGATGTCGTGTATATTCGTGACCCCATGAGGCAATATCTGATGTAGGAGCAAGCAATCGATATTTGAGGGTATCTTGTCTTTCTTCATCTGAAAATGTCATACCAATAACTGAAAGAACGTCTGCAAGAGATGTTTTATCATCCCCTTCCGGCCATTGTTCGTACAGCTTAATCATAGGCTCGTAATGCGGTCTGAGGAACTTGAGAGGTTTTGGAACAGCAGTCATAGACGACGTGGAGGTTTTGATCGAATCTTTGACGGCTTCGAGGGCACTTTTGTAAAGAGATTGGTCCGATTCCTGTGGTTGAGACGGTTAGTTTCACCTGCAGCATTAATGATGAGTATATGCATACAGTTAATCTTTCCACCAGCATATCAAGTTCGCCCTTCAACTGTTGATCTTCCTCGCTGAGCTCCTCCGCTGTTACATGGCCATTAGTAAGTGCCCATCCATTCCATTACCAACAACATACCTCCAACGACTGGCTCTTCTTTGGCCCCGTTAACTATTGGCTTTCCATCTTTATCCTTCTCTACCTCCTCTGGTTTCTTGGGATCTGAGACCGCCTTGCCTTTGCCCTTGTCAACAGACTTTGGTGGTTCGCCATCTTGCGCCATGTTGTTTCTAAATGTTGATGTGGAGAGCGGCGGTTCTGAGCTTGTTGGAGATATCAGAGAAAGGCTAAAGACAATGCGCAGGAAGGGTATAAATCACCACGATTCAGGTGGTAGTTGGTAGTAAAAGTGAGTGGTATATCGTGGAATTCGTGATCAATTTTGGATTCTTAATGAGGTCTTCCAGGCAGGTCTGCTTTCGCGTCTAAGCAGCTTCACCAGATCATAGCTTAAAGTAGTGTCCCTAGCAACCGAAAGACACCAACCTTATTTTCACACCCAAAAAACTTTGGCGGAAACGGGGTGAATTTATCAATACGTTAATAAAACCACGTCACATCCATTCACAGCCCAACGGCAGAAAATCCAAAAATTAATTCCCAAGTGACGGTCGATTTTACAACAAAATCCCATAACAACCTTCAAGATGAAGTTGGATACCAAGGCTATGCGGTATTTGACCGCTGAAGACTGGCGCACACTCACAGCAGTCGAACAAGGATCCAAAAACCATGAAGTTGTCCCTACAAAACTCATTGAACAATTATCAGGTCTCAGAGGCGGGGTTCACAGATGCATATCCGCACTCGCAAAAGTAAATTTGATCGCACGACTCAAGAACGCAAAATACGATGGCTATCGTCTCACATATGGAGGGCTCGATTACCTTGCTCTAAATACATATCGAAAACGCAAGGACGTATACAGTGTCGGAAACCAGATTGGTGTTGGAAAAGAGAGTGATATCTTCGTGGTAGCAGATGAAAAGGGTGTGCAGAGGGTATTGAAGATCCACCGATTGGGACGAATATCGTTCAGAACGGTCAAGGCGAATCGAGATTACCTACGACATCGATCTTCGGCATCATGGATGCATATGTCACGATTAGCAGCATTGAAGGAATTCACATTTATGACGGCTCTGCGAGACAATGGATTTCCAGTACCGGAACCACTCGCACAATCTAGACATACTATAGTCATGTCTCTAATTGATGCATTTCCCATGCGTCAAATATCTTCCGTTCCAGATCCAGCGTCTTTATATGCCGAACTTATTTCCATGATCCTTCGCCTAGCGCAATACGGTCTCATTCATGGTGATTTCAACGAATTTAACATTCTGGTCAAGGAAGAAACAAACCCAGAAAATTCCGAAGAGCCAGTCACTTTGACTCCTATCCTTATTGATTTCCCTCAAATGGTTTCTGTGGATCATGTGAATGCGGAATACTACTTTGATCGAGACGTCAACTGCATCAAGCGTTTCTTTGACCGGAGATTTCATTTTACAAGTAATGAAAAAGGTCCCCATTTCAAGGATGCTCGCAAACTGATAGGTAAGGACGGTGTGAAACGATTGGATGTATCTGTCGAGGCATCTGGTTTCTCAAAGAAAATGGCGAAAGAGCTTGAGGCATATATGAAAGCGGTTGGCGTTGATGGTGATGGCGAACCAGGGGCGGAAAGAAGTGACGATGATTTTGACGACGAAGAAGAAGCGAGTAATGATGATGACGACGACGAGGAAGAAGAGGAAGATGATGCGGCTATCCATGAGGGTGATAACCATGCAGATCCGGCGAACACAGAACTGCAGGGCGAAAATACCACAGAGATAGAAGTGGAGGGAGACGCGTTGAGTGATCGCAAGGAGGAACTTTCACTGTCGAATCTCAAGATTGAAGAAAAGACTTGATTCCAGCTCTCAGACAAAAACAAAAGAATAATTAATACTGAACGCGAGACTTATTGCTTGCCTTGAGGACTTATCGCTTACTTTGTGGTGACCTATACGATCTATATTCGTGGATATTACTACAGCCAAAAGCACCCGAGGAATCCTTTTACAGTAATATGGAATAAGGACAGTTGTAGGATGATCATACATATCAGTATACCTACAAAAGTGCTTAATCCAAACCATCAATGTAAGTACCTGCACTCTCAAAGTAGAGAAAACCACTCAATTCCTAATTTGTAAGAGTTGTAGTATGGTATGCTCCCCCGTCATTGATGTGGCTAGCTTCAAGATAACAGGAGACATTCATATTATTTGTCACAAATTATAATACGGTGAGGTTTTTGATGCAAATTTAGCTTGATTATGCTACAGAAAAGTCTCCATTTACCTACTACTGTTGCAACAAGAGCAATGAAAAACGAAAGAAATTACAATGAAAAAAGCAATCTGCCTGATATCCTCCCCTGCTGACATAAAAGTAATGTTTCGTACCACTATCGTCAATATGTCACACCCTCGTGGATGTACAGATCGCCAGCTTCGAAAAATATTGAACTAGAAGCGAGTATGTAATGTAACATAGGTAATACTTCGACCAGGAGTATGTATGTATGCTTGGTGAGTAAGCATGTATGCTGGGAGGTATGGAATTTTTCATAATAGGTATCGTCAAAAGCGGGTCATGCCTCGCCATCGCGAGGTAGGTATTCGTGCAATAATGAAATTTGGCGGACAAAATTTGGGTAAATGTTGACATGAAGTTATATGATGATACAGAACCATGTTGACCTCTCTACTTGCGAGCAGATGGAGAGGTGGCAGAAGCACTATGGGTTATGGATGAACTATGGACGACAACTGGAGAATCGTGAATCGTGACTCCATCGTCGACAGAGCCGCTCTCGGAAACTGTTGGAGTGACGCTTGGAACGACAACGCTGTGAACATGTTAGTGCCTTATCCAATGCCCTATACATTGCAGTTCAATGAACTAACTGAGTCAAGGGCTTCTTGGGAGAAGCTTCGGTCAAGGAAACTTTAATAACCGATCGATCCAAATCCTTGAAGCCTGAGACATGGCGAACGGGGCTGCACTCAAGTTAGTACTGTCCCTGCAAGATGATAAAGGTGTGTCCTACCTAGAAACACCATCTCTCTTCCAAGATCCGCTGGATCTGGAGCCAGGAAGGTGGCGAGCAATCTGGGAAGCTCGGGGAAGAATAGGAGATGGCATTGGAGGAGAGGCCAATGCAATCATATCTGCCGCAGGAGCACCATAAGCTCCAACATTATACTCATTGGTGCGGAATTGACGACGCTCAGTGGTGATACGCTTCAAATCCTTCTGTGCCGGAGTGTCGGCGTAACGGACTTGAAGTAAAAGGCCTTCTTCACCAATAGGCTGACCGTGGAATTTTCGGATGATCTCTTCGCAGACATCACGGTTCTCGAAACTGTAACACGAAGTCAGTCCCATATGCTGGTGTCAGTGTGGAAATTTGTCAGCCTACCGAGCAAATCCAACTCCACGGCTGTGGTTCTGACTATCACGAAGAATGCGACTGCTGCTGACCTTGTAGTCCATGAAGATAGCACCCAATTCCTACACCAAGATTAGTCGAAGTGAGGGCAAGCAATTATGAGAAATACTAACAGATTCGGTCATGGTCTTTGGCAAGTTGGAGACATAAAGATTGGTGGATGCCTCATCGCCCTCGGCCTTAAGACGAGCATTGAAGGATTCCTGTCAAACCTTAGCAATGATCAATGGATATTATGGTTAAAGGCATACTCTAGCAAAGCCGACTTCATAACCAAGTTCCCAGAAGCCACGAATGCAAAGCTCGGAGTGGCGAACATCAAAATACTTAGCAAAACCAAATCTGTAAGGCTGTTAGTGATGAGCAAAGGTTTCAATGAAGTGGAATAACATACCCCTTGCAAGCACCAGTAGCTGTGTCGATGATTGCCTTGGAGGTCTCAACCTTACCAAAGCGAGCGGCATATTGCGCGAGTGTTTCATCATCGGTGTTTGGGTGAAGTCCACGAATGTAGACATTACGGTTGTTCTTGATGGGATTATGCAGGCTCTGGTCCAAAGTTCTCATGTTCTCGGTCGGGGTGAAAACTGCGGGAACAGCCTTTGGAATTTGTGGAAACTGTTTCACAAGAGCTTGGATATCGACACCAATAGGGACCGTGGGGTATGGGAGTGCCTTCACCAGGGACTGAGGGTGAGGAACCGGAAGCTGCTGAGGGGAAGGGGTCGAGCCGAATGGAGATCGGTCGATCGCGGCAATATGAGCACCAGATTCACGATGGGCGAACGAGGCGTAATACGGTGTTCCAGGAAGAGACTCGGTGGTGGAGTACGAGCCGCGGCGATTCTCAAGGCCAGGAACATCTTTGGTCGAGTGAGAATGATCGGATCTGTCAGGATAGTAGCCCGATCGAGTGTTGGGGGTATATGGGATATTCTGTTGGTATCCTGGGACATAGCCAGGGTAAACCGAAGATGCCTGGGCCAGATAAGGCAATGCTCCAGGGAAGGAGTTCATGTATGCATTCTCAGATAACTGCTGAGGGGCTAAAGACTGCGGCTGGAACATGCTTGGTGCATATACAAGACCATCCGGGGTAACTTGAAAGTAGACCTGGCCTGTTCCCAAAGGATGTTGATTAGCAGTCATTGGACCTGTGGAATTAGGCATGTTGCCAGGAATAGCTAAACCAGCAAATTGGTTGATCATTGCGTTCATGGCACCATCCCCTGCTTGGGTAACGCCAGTGCTGGTTTGAGCAAAAGAAGCTTGCTGACCTTGGGAGTCCCGAGTTGTGCGAGCTTGTTGCTGGGTGTACATAGTTGTAGTGTTGCGGGTTGGGAATGTATTTGCTGCTTCAGCATGAGTAGCAGTTTGAGAGTAAGACATGGTATCCTGCAATAGCAATTATTGTTAGTATGAAATATAGGTTGAAGATTGATGAGAGATGTATTTGATGGGGGATGAAATGTATGGAAGATAGGATCAAGAATAACAAGATCGGAGGCTGAGAAAAGTTGAGAACCCAATTTCCTTGTGGATGAGAAGAAGTAGTGAATAAAGATAGTGAAAGTGAAATGTTAGAAATGATGTTGGTGATGTGAAAAAAAAAACAAAGCAAATGACCAGACATCATCAACGGGGAATCTGCAATGCAGAGACAAATTGACTCGAGAAAATTGGTAGAAATGAGACATTGTCCAACTTACTTTATAGTTCTTGACAAGAACACTTTTTACTCAAATAAAGGTATTCTCAAACAGTCCAACTGAGAAGATCATAGTCAGCAACAAGCAATTGAGTGTGAAGGAAGTCCAGAAAGGAGTGGAGCGGGAAAAACAACGTACCTTTTTAACAAGAAGATCGAATAGAAGGTATTCCCTTTTTTGGTAGTGTTTCCAGGTGTATGATAGGACGAGTAGAAGTAAACTTGAATAAGCTACTTTCAAGAAACAGTGAAGAAAATGATTTCAGTAGCGAGTAGAGTTTTCTAGAATGATAGAAAGCTATCGAGCCAGGTGGGTTGTTGTAAGGTAGAGATTGTGATGAAGAATTGGTTGTAATGTGATTTGATGTGTGGAAGAAGAAGAAGAAGAAGAAGAAAAGAAGGAGGAAGAGGAGATGAAATAAGAAGAGAAGAGATGAGATGAGATTAGAGATGATAAGATCAAGGATGGGAAGGCGAGCTATGAGGAGTCGAGAAGTCGGAAAGACTGATAAGAGGTGAAGTAGGAAGGAACGAATTTGAAGTATTGAGAAAGGGCAACTGGTGCCGGTCTAAATAGTTATTTTGTAAATAATGTCTTAGCTCGATATATGGCTAATTAATTTTATCAATTACTATTTCTATGGCTAGGATTGGTTCAAATTTGGAAATTGATGATTCTGATTTATTGAATATGGATTTGTATGTGAGAGGTGACGACCTTTTTGTACTGTCGATGAAAATGGAAGGTTCGAGTTTCCTTTTGCTATCTTCTTGGTAGAACCAACTATTAGCAAGATTGTAGATAGGAAAGAACGAATCCCATAACTGGAATCAACAGAGAAATCACAAATTAAAGTCCTAAACATACCGGATGTGGTTGTAGTTCCACGTACGGTTACTGTCGATGACCCGAGTAGGTACAGCTCTTGTTGATCTAGATGAATATCTTTGGAATATGGCTAACTAAATAGTTACGAGGTAGCTGACGATGAGTGACTTTATGGAAGACTTGGGAGTTGTAGATAGACAATTCGTATGTACGGTGAGAAGGTAGGATATAGAGGTAGATATATGTAGACTTGATAAATAAATATCCAAATATCCAAATGATTTTGACAAGGCAACAATCGTAAAGCAATATGAGTTAAAATAGGCAGGTACGGCTATTGGCGAGGCAATGTAAAGATTTGTGAAAGCGATATGCGCCGTGATGTAAAGGGGCATTGGAAGACTGATGATAGTTTGATGTCGGCAACACAACAAAATGATGCAAAAAACTCGAAACAAAACCACCCAAAAGATTCAAACTATAAAACTCAACACTTCCAATACTCAAACTTAAAGATGAAGTACAATTTATTATGATCGATTTTGAGATGCGAAACTGGGAACTCATAGATATGAAGAAACGGACAAGAACGAGGGGGACCATAGTCTTCTTTACGGCCACTCTTCATTTGGAAGATGCATGTTGATATACAATATCCCTCCAAATCGTCACAGACATAATCAAGGTATAAAAGCCATGTGGCCGTGGTTGGTACAAAGTCCTTGGTGAGTTATTTGCTTCTTCTATCCTGATCACCAATACAAAACCAGCGCCGAGAGTAGTAAGGATAAACTTCTTCTCGGTCCCTCGAGTTCATGCTAGTACAGAATCTTTGTTCGTATAGGCAATTGAAGCTCCTGTCATGCAAGAAGAAACATGATAGAGTTAAGCTTACAGAAGTGACCAAGATACGCCTCCAGGTACCGCATAGAAACTATTCAGCCACTGTAGGCTGCCACATCTCCTTTCAACTTCTGCCAAACATCCTCATTGGCAGTTCAGTATAATTACTCGAAGTCGGGAAGGCTGCATCGGAAGGAAGGGTCCGAACAATGAATAAATCCCGAGTATTCTATCATGTTGTTGTCTACTCGATTTGTCATTGTTCCTTTGCAGAACCTGGATGATCGCAGATCTGTATTGATCCCGCTTCTAGAACTGGCGAGCCTCTAAGTCTGGGCATCCTACATGGGCAGAGTAAGACAAACGCGAGAGACGTTCATGTCTGCTGTTATTTGAGGGGAAAAGGCTATCACAAAATAACAATTAAGACGAGATTTGCAATCGCACTCTGAGAGAGCTCAATACGACCTTCCTTCGAGACTATGCTACAATAAGCATGCCGAATTGGAAAAGATCATCCAATATATCTAAATGCAAGGTCAACACATTCGATGCTAGTGAAGGGCTCCAAGCGTTGTTCTCATCTTCCTCGGCCCCTAGCTTTTCGCTAACCCGTTACCCGCTTGTACCGCCGTCCTCCCCTTTTATGTATCACCGATATTATCCAGTCATGTTGGATATTATCCAGTCATGTTGTTATATTCCAATCGGATCGCAGCTGGTGTTGAGTTAAAATCGATGCTGCTAGAAACCGCGGATGCAGGGCTCCCACTGGCATGTCGATATCATCTAATCGGCCGGTTTTCTTTTCTCACTCATATGGAGAAGGGAGAAGGGAGAAGAAAGAGCGACAGAATCAAAGACGGGAATTTTCGAAATATGGTTTGCGTTCATACCCCCCCCCGCATGCGCCTTAACCTCTTTTCTCTTAGTTTTCCAGAAGCTCACAATATAGTTCCGCATTATCAATGACAGATAAGATTGATCGTTCTCAGCCCAATGCACCTAGTCGGTGGGATATATATTGATTAACTGCAGCATACAGACACTATGAAAGCTTTGCTTTCAGGGATTGAATGTCCGGATCTCGTGGGGAATCCTACATTTACAATAACTTCAAAAAATGCCACCTTGAATCTAGATATTGGAAAGAATTCTTGAATTCAAGATTTAGGCTCTAACCGACCTTATCTAAGTGGCTATCAGCCCTGGGATACCTGCTCTTGTCAATTCGTAGGCTGCCAAATCCATGTACCTCAACTTCTCCTCATGAGTGGCATATTTCAGGGACTGGTTAGTCGCTGATCCTGCAAGACTTATTAACCTCATCGCGTACGAAACCCGTTTGTCTTCCCAACAACCCTTTTTCGGCTTGGCCTTGGAACGAGGCAGGCTTTTCAAAATGAGAGGTCGTTCATCCTTAAATGTGATGCCTATATATTCAATTCATTTAAAAACATTAATTCCTGATCAAACATATATAGGTTTTCACATATCGAGAGTTAATATTGATTCTACTAGTCCGGACTATTGCTTGCTCTAGAATAGATAACCTTAGCAAAAATCAGAACAAACGCAATACGTAGACAGCAGATATCGGTCGCGACTAATATATACCTTCAACTCTCCTAAGGTTACTCTTGCTCCATAAACATACGCGTAATTACAGAGCCCAAGGCAAGGGCGGGAGATCAAACCTCCGCGCGCCAGCCGCTACACAAAAGGAAGTGATCAATTTGGGATGTATTGAGCAATTCCGAAGCGCACAAGAAGCCAAAATCAAATCAGCTAATCGTATGAATGCTCATAATAGGCACTTTCATCGAATTAATTGCATATTCCCTCGCCTCGGGAACTCGCCCCAAGGTTAAAATATGACCGACCAACCGCAATCTACCCATCAACACAATCATATGGCTCCGGCTCCGTCCCCTTCAAATAAATCCTCTGATTCATCCTCTGATTCGTCAAACGGCTCGTTACTTGACTCAAACTAACCGTAAAGTCTCTTTCCCATCCCTAACCAAGATCCTCAGAGTAAGCATCAAACGCAAATTGTGAAAGATACCTGGATACCCACCTACCTACCTACCTACCTACCTGGCGAAAACCGGATCTTGCCGTTGCCCATTACCCGTTAGTTATGTAGTTAGTACTGCCATGAAGAGAAAGAAGGAAAGAAAGAACCCTGGAAGTCGGTGCAGATCTCCAGGACGTTGGCTAGTTTGGTTGTTGCTTGTTGCTTGTTACACGGCGCTGTATCTTTTTCACACCACCACCGGTATGCTTGCTATATTAGATCAAAACCTTGAACAAACAATATGATTATGATAATATAGGGTAATAATGCGATAATGGAGAATTGTTATAATGGATTTCATATAATGTGTTATAATATAACGTAATGTTGTAACGCATTGTGATAATAATATAATATATAAGATTACGTTATATACAAGTGATATTTTTATTCTGCAGTTATTTATTTGTTTGCTTGTCATACATAATAGGTACACATCCAACCCACCTAAGAAGAAAAAAAGGTGGGAAAAAGAATGAAGATTTTTTTTCATGAGGTTCCGCTTTCTATATTCTCATTCTGCTTCGCGCATCGCGGTGTGTAAACTATAAGCTCTCCTTGTCTCTATCCTCCTCATCACTGCCCCATCCAATCTAGCCGGCCCTTTGTCGTCTCTCCATCCATTTTATTTCACCCCATACCATTTCACGCATGAGCATTTCATTAAAAGTCACTCGTTTGAATAGACGTTTGGTTGGTGAGGCACATCAGATATCAACAAGATCCAAATCCATCTGTCCCGGACAAACGAAGTAATCTGAGTAAAAACAAGTTATTTGTCTCAAAAAATTTAACCCAATCCAAATCCATCTAGATCCACCCATTGCAAATGCTATGCTTGATGATGTTGAAAAGAAAAAGAGATAATGTTTGGTATAGGCCCGAGTCTCGAGTAATGCTTGCATCCTCGAATCGCTTTTTATGCACGAGGTAGCAAACAAGCAAACAAGCAAGTGACCTCGAAAGATGTTTACATCGAATGCAGGTACCAGATATGATAATTATCGAAGAAGAGTGGAGGGACTCGTTAGAAAAAGAAAAGATGTGGGAGGTTGGCCCGTTGATGGTTGTCTAAAATATGGAAGATGAAATGGAATTTTAAGATATAGGTTGGTGTATGTAAGAACGAGATATGATGCATCTATGACCATACATCCTCCTAGAATCATGAATTAGTGTGTGTTTGTATTTGTACAAGAAAGACTTCAAAGTGCCAAAAGGATGGTGGAATTGATGAGGGGTCTTCTCAAGGCTGACCTCCCTAAAGACTTGGATTTACCCCACTCTGGGAATCAATGTTTGTTGCCCCACTAGCCAAACAAAACATGGGTGGGCTGATGACTCAAAGAAACAAACAATATACGAAAACGAAAACGAATGCGAGACGAAGAAATCAATCAAGAAATAACATACCTGGTATTGATTGGCAGATCGCATACTCTTTACAATATCTTCGGCCTTTGATTCTGGGATGTCACGCTGCTCTGCTATGATTTTACCAAGAACAGTATTGACTTCTCTAGCCATGTTTGCGGCATCACCACAAACGTAAAAGTACGCTTTTTGCATGAGAAGATCGTTGATTTCTTTAGCATGTTCCTTCAGGCGGTGTTGAACATAGACCTTCTCCTTCCCTTCACGAGAGAATGCAGTGATGAGTGAGAACTTATCGCCAAGGGCTTCTTCGTATTGCTGGTTACATGTAAGCTAAATTGTTCTTCAATCTCTTCCTAGGCGTTAAAGATTGCTTACCTTCCATTCTTCCTTGTACATGAAATCTTCTGTAGATTTTCTACATCCGAAGAATAAAATTGTTCGTCCAACGTTCTCGCCAGCCTTTGCCTGTGCAGCTCTTTCCTGAACGAATGCTCTGAAAGGTGCAACACCGGTACCAGGACCGATCATGATGACAGGCTTGGAGGGATCCGATGGAAGCTTGAAGTTGGAGTGTCGTACATGTACAGGAACGTGGATGCCATCATACTTATTGCGTGGTCCTGTGATTTCATATGTGAGGCCGTGAGGGTCGGGGTTATCTTCGCCATGTTGCTTCTGCTTCAATGCAAGGAGGTAATTTGTGGTAACACCTTTCAAAGCATCGGTTCTTCCAGGAATATCAATTGACTCAACAACCGCTGTGATAGATATCTTCTTACTTTGAACAAGCGATGAAGACGAGATAGAGTAGTAACGAGGCTGAATCTTGCCCAAACCTTCAATGAAAGCGGAAAATGGTATTTTGGTCCAATTTTCCTGGCCACCAACTTCCTGTAAAACCTGTGCGATATTCAAATAATTGCTACTGATCTTTTGATGAAAGTAATCCTTATCACCACCAAGCTTCTCCATTTCGGCCTTAATGGCATCATTTGGGGCAAAGGCGGCCAAAGTGGCAACGAATTGACGTGATACAGGTGCGCAAATCTCCATGTGATATCTCACTATAGCATCGTATGTGGTAGGCGTGGGGAACGGAACCTTTGCAGTTGCGTCCAATGGTTTGACAGTAATGACAGAATCCCTCTTGGAAGAAATTCCAGTAACATCGAGGAATCGGTCCACTTCCCTTCCGGCATTTGTTGGCCAAATTGCAATGTGATCTCCGGTTTGATAGCTGAGGTTAGATCCACTGATATCGACTTCTAAGTGCAAGCAGTTTCGGTCTTTGACCGAGAAAAGCTCCTTGGACTCAGAGATAGGTGCAATGTATGGGTTGTGAGCGTTGTAAGGGCCCTTTGATGTGCCCTCAAGATGCATTTTGTTTGGCTCGCCGAGATATACTTGTGGGGAATCCTTTGTCAATACGTCCCTGTTCGTAATAGCAAAAACCGGTTCATAAACAGCTTCACGTTCCTGTAGTCCCATCTTTTCAGCCAATGCAGTCCACATTGGCTCCTTCCAGGCCAAAAAGTCTTCTTCCATAGTACCGGCTCCATCGTCTCCCTCACCAGCTTCACCGATTCTTGTAGCTCCGAGCTTCTCAAATGCCTTTGTGACATTTCTGACCATTGAGTTGTAGTGTTCATAGGTGTTGTTTCCGAGACCAAATGCGACAAACTTGAGATTTTCGAGCGATTTATCTCCACTGGAGAATTCAACATCCTCATTCATGAAGAATTCATAGAAATCAACTGCGTTGTCGGTTGGTTCGCCTTCACCATATGTAGCCAGTACGAAGAAGGCGACTTTGCCGTCTCCAAAGGTATCGAGGTTATCAAAATCGTAGTCTTCCAAATCTGCTACCATGGTCTCCAAGCCGAAACGACTCTTGCCTTCCTTTGCCAATCGAGAAGCATAATCTTCTGCCGTACCAGTCTGCGAACCATAGAAGACGACACAGTTCTTGTTTGACTCATCCATCTTCTCGACAATATTCCTTGTCTTTGCGGGTTTGTTTCCATTGGTGGCAGCATAACTAGTAGCATATGGATCCTTCACAATACCCCAGTATTTTCCCTTTGTAAAATATGCTATCGTCCCCAAGGCTAAGACTCCAAGGACGACAATGTCCAAGACGTCGAGTTGTCCACCCATCCTGAAATTGGGAGATCTACCGATTGTTGATAGAAATTGATAGATGGATCGACCGTAGAGACGGTGGAGGGGTTATGGGGTGAACTTATTTATGCTCAGACAAGAGCCAAAAAAAAAAAGGTTGACACCGAGTCCGTTGGTAAATTAATTTGCAGCTATTGCTGACTATGTTGAGAAAATAAATTATTTATCGACAGATATAAATTATTATGTACACATGTACAAAATGGATGTTGGAGACTACGGTAAATTTTTTGAATCCTTGAGGACGATCAATCACATACGTAGTAGCCGAGTTTATAAAACTTTTTAAGCAAAGGACACGCCGCACGCACGGTCAGTTAAGAGACAACCACTTCTCCTTAAGTTGGTGAGTGCTTTGTAATCGGAAGCTGTCGGAGCAATGTACAAAGTCCGGAAAGACCGCGAAAGAAAGACAAGATGAGTACAATTCGATCGAGGTGAAGTTGAGAGTGGCGGTGGGATGAGGACAGAGCTGGAAGTTGGTTTGCAAAAAAAGTATAGGTAACGGCCAGGAAGGATAGTGATATATTGATATATAATCTAGGCACTCAAACTTCAACAATCTTGAGTCAGCGAGAGGCATATATTACATTAAAAGAAGTTGGAATCATCAGCACAAATACATTTGGATCGGAACTTATATATATACAAATTACATGGGCAATTTCTACAGATTTACCTAGTAGTTGTTACTATCTGCGAGTACCGGTATGCTGAATAACAGTAAGTCCGGATTCCTAGGAAATTCGAAGTTGATCGTACGGCGACTCCGGATGTAACAAATTTAGGGATTCCTTCTTTCCATGAGCGGTTCCTTTCCGTTAAACCACATCATCCCTTAAACTTAAAGTGCCGGTTATGCCCAGTATGGAGCCGGGTAGACTTTCATGATATACTCAGTAAACCTGCAAATTCATGTGGTATCGACATGCATAAGCATCGGAGCCGCTGAGCATCCGGAATCCGCTCTGGTATTCGGTCTTTTAGCTTTCGATCGAATGCATTTGGCCCTTTGAAACAATATCATAAGAGAAACGAGAGTACCAACGAGGGTACAGTACACACATCATCTAATTCGTCAAGTTTGTATCAGATAGGATATCGGATCCGGTTATCCATTGAAGCTTCGACGAGCTTTCCATGTTGGGTCCGAGGAAGAAGATATGGCTGGTGGGGTTTCAAGCAGAAGTACCGTGTCATCTTACCAATGTCGCTGGCATGATATCAGTTTATGGCTGACTAACTAAGTATTGTACGACATGCTTGAAAAGAAAATCCATTTCTCTACCTTAACATTCAATAATATCCAGGACCTACATGCAGTGTAACATGGAGTTAAAGATAGAAGGTTACAAGTTCCGTCTCAGCTGTTCAGCCAAAACTCGCGACAAAAAGGAATAGAAAAGCAGATGAACCCTCCAGGGCGGAAAGATGTTTGACCAAAAAAAAGGCCTTTAAAGATATCGTGAATTTGACAATCCAGCTGAGATTCATGAACGGATCTTTGAGAAACAGTTAGGCAACTCAGTACAGGGAACGCAGCTTTACCTTCTCAGAACTTCAGAGACGTCGAGATCCTTTATCAACCACAGACAGGGGTTTTATCGATCCGGTGCAGTCATAGCAGACATTCTTGGCGAATCGTGGAAAGGATACGATGGCGAGGGAGTAAAAAAAGACCATCAGCCGTGTCAGCCAACTCATCTATAAAATTGAATAATGATAAGAGGTAGAAAGAAGTACATCTAATATTTGGGTTCTTGATGTCACCATTCCAAGTCCTAGATAGATCTAGTGATGATTGTTATTGACTAATTGTCTATGAAGTAGAGAAAATAATATATAAATAATATGTAGAAATATATAAATAATATGTAAATAATATATAAACAATATGTAAACGATATGTAAATAATATGTAAATAATATGTAAACAATATGTAAATAATATATAAATGATGTGTAAATAATATATAAATAATAATTCAAGAATCTATACAGAGCATTAATCTATATGAAAGTTCAGTTATGATATGATTGGTAAGATCTTACGTTCTTTAGAATTAATGAGTGTGGATGGATGTTCCATGGGGCTGGCTCAGTGCCTCCAGGGGTTTGTTCCAGGGTTTGGATGATCATTGGCTGCTATGGACCTCCACGATTTTGACCCTCTCTGCAAATTGTAGATGCTAGAGCGCTAGAACTAGAACATCAGAAACTAGAACATCAGAACGGCCAAAGAAGTATCAATTGAAGCTGCGACAATACCAGCAACTTTAACTCTATAGCTAAGCTGTATAAGAATGACAGGAACAAGAAAGTAAAGGATGTAGGGAGATTTATATGGGCAATATCCCGTGACAGAATGAGTGAGTATCATTAATCATCAAGGGTCTTTTAGTTCAAACTTCCCGTCCCTCAAAACTCAACGCAAAGCAAAGCAAAGCATTACCTTCCTCTTGGGGCAGCCCTTATTTTCATTTACGGCATATCCTTGCTGATTCTTGTCTCAAGCATCATTTCCAGGGCATCGTGCTGAGGGAATAACAGAAAACTTCTCGCCCATCGACATTGACGTGACGACGTGGACTGCGACCTTGAAACGCTCACATACCACCAACTCGAAATCCGTTACTCACTCCCGGGAGCCAAGCTCCAGTCAATCATTCTTCGCAGGTCTTAAGGCCGCTTTCTCAGAGTCGCCTTCTCAACCTGCCAATTTATCGCCGCGACTCTACACTGGTAGTACGAGAGGAGGTTCAATAGATGCAGATGCGAAAAGCCATCATAGAAACACTAGCATCGTTCATGGCATACAGCGGTCAAGGAACGGGAGCTTTGGCAGTTCATCTACTAGCCCGCTGAGCCCCCAGATAATTGCTGCTGCAGGTGGAGATTTTACAGATGCATCGGTCATGGGCGATTCGAATTTCCCTTCCGGCGCATCCAGTATGACCAGCGGCACTTCTTTTAGTTCGAATACAACATCTGTACCGTCCCGAAGCCCTCCAGCGGCCGAAAATGCGCCATCAGCTAGCACACACAGAAACATGGAGCGTGGTAATAACACTAATGGAAGGAGCCGGAGAAACCATTCGCATCATCACTCCCATTCACGGCATCATAAGGACGAGTTGAAAACTGTCGGCGAATATGCTCTGCATTTCTTGTTCACTTCAGTCAGTTCTCCTTGATTCCTTTCTTGGCATACTTCTAATGTCATGCTCCAGTTCATTGCGCAAGCAGAGGAAAAGATTTCTCAGTGCGTTACTCTACCACTGGACCCAGAACCTCAGATAGAACATATATGCGGGATGGGAGTGGACCCGTCATTCGACCAATTGATCTCTGCTTTGGGTCATATTGCCAGCCAAAAACCTAAGCCTCTCATTGATTCAATGATGTTATGGCGAAAGAACAAAAGTGATGCTGCCAACGAGGCTAGGATTCAGCTTCAACAGGTATGCTTGAGAGTCGCAAGTGTTTATGTCCGTTGCTGATGTAACTTCGCAGTCTCGAGGTAATGTATTTCCAGGCCAGATTTCCCGAAGAAACACGGAGCCACCTCATAATCAGCAAGATGATCTAATGGCGGGTCTGCCAACTATAGCTGCACGTCAGGAGTTTGTCGCTCAAGCAGAACGTCGATCAACAGCTTCAATCTTTATACTGTGTCGAGTTTTGATGGAAGTCATTGGGCAAAGCACCTTGGCTCGTATCACACCCGAGATGGAAGAAAAATTGGAAGGAATTATTTTTGGACAACTGAAAATTGCTGACGCAGACCAACTCGGCACCTCGCCTCTCAAGATGGCGAATTGGTTCTTATTCAGCCAATTACTTGGTGTCATGGCTGAAATAAATTTTGACAGTGTCACTGATCGCTTTATAGCGGATCTTGAGAAATCGCAGAAAGATCTAGTCAAATATCCAATGAATAGGGATATTGAAGGGCGGATGGTTTTAGTCCTCGGCGGCATGAAGCATATTCGTCTCAAGGCATATCCCGAGGATGCATGGGATCAGTCTTGCGATTTCATGATCTCTCTTGGGAGATTCTTTTCAAAATCACATGGACAACATCTTAAATATGCTTATTGCATGGCCCTCGAAATACTTCTTCTGCCAATTGCTGCCACGGCAAACACGGAACTCAATATGCCGAAGTGGAATGAAGTGTTGGCAACTATAGGTCCTAGACTGGCCTCGATGTTTATTAAGCCTCGTCACTGGGCTGTTGCATTTCCATTGACGGCGACGTTGCTCTGTGTATCTCCCACAGATACCTTTTCGACACAGTGGCTTCAGCTAATCCTACCCCTCCAGGCAAAAATGAAGGAGCCAAGAACTAGACCAATCTGTCTACAAGTAATTTCCAGACTTCTTTGGACTTATTTGCATCGCACAAGCGATACCACGAACGCCACAATTAAGAAGCTGGAAGAGGTCATGAAACTTCTACTACCTCATGGTAAGAAGTCTTACATTTCTACGGAATTATCGATCATCGAACCGCTGATCCAGATTATACGCATCATTGGCTTCAAGTATCAGGATTTCTGTTTCCGGACTATTGTATTTCCCTTGATCAATGCGGATTTATTCGCTTCTGGGAGGGAACTCAAAGTCGAACAGTTAGAACCAGAAAAAATGGTTGTGGGAATTCGAGCTTTTCTTGCCATCATGTCAGATCTAGAGAAAGGCGAGCAAGGTTGTCCACCGTTTCCACAGTACTACTCACCATTGCCGGTGTTTGAGAGGATGCCAACCTCTCCCATAATGACAGCGCCTCGAAGTCCCATCACACCCTCTCTGGTAGCTCCTAACCGCGAAGAAAGGCTGTCGCGGCCTGTGATTACTAACACGCTTGGTGATGTCGCCAAGGAATATTATGCAAAGTTTTGTGAGATTCTAGGGAAAATTACTATCATCTGCGACAATACTTTTGGGGGTCAAGCTGTTTTGGATGAAAAGTTCAATGGGCCAATCCCCAAAACACCACTTGCTGAAAGCTTCAACTTCCGGCGAGACGACCACCTATACCCGTCAGAGCAAAAGCAAGGATTCTACGAGCTGTTGCATGTTGCAGTACAGGCCCTACCTCGCTGTCTATCGGCAGATATACCTTTCAACATCCTTGTCAACCTCCTCTGTACCGGCACTGCCCACGTGCAGTATAACATTGCAGAGTCCTCGGCACAATCTTTAAAGTCAATTGCTAGACAGTCCCACGCTCAGCCGGTCACCATTGGCTTTGCTCGTTTCATCTTCAACTTTGATGACAGATACTCTACCATGTCTGATGGTGGTATGCTTGGTCCAGGGCACATTGAGAACACCCTAAAGCTCTACGTAGAGTTACTCCAAATCTGGATTGAAGAAATCAAAAACAAGATGAAAGAAGCCGCATTAGATTTGTCCGAAGACGGATCTGCTGATAAGAGAGGGGTGCAACTAGATCTATCTGGAATTTGGGCACATGTTGATGAAGTTGAGTCACATGGTTTATTCTTCTTGTGTTCACAATCAAGGCGAGTGCGTGCCTTTGCTGTTACAGTCTTGCGTCTCATTACGGAATTCGATACTGCTTTAGGCAAGGACAATAGCCGGTTGATACATATCCTTGAAGGGGATGCCAAGGGAGTCATGGATTTCAATGACGAAACCTTATCTGTTGCAGAGCGCAGTAGACTACAACGAGGCTTACAGAAGACAGACCTCACCGAAAGGCATGAGAGCGACTTGATTGAGCTTTGCAGTAGCAATGACTCATATGATACAACTCTATGGTTCAAAATCTTTCCGAATCTAGTGCGAATCAGTTATGATCGTTGCCCATTTGCTGTAACACTTGGGCGGGAATTAATCTGCAACCGAATTCTTCAGATGTATAGAGCCATCGTTGTATTGTCGGAAGCAAATCGCGGCCCACAATATGGCTCTGACACTGGTAGCGGTCGCTTATTATCAAGAGCCTCAACCACTCCACCAGAAGTACTGATTGAACAATGGAAGCTTTATCTTATAGTTGCATGTACGACTCTCTCTGACAAGGGTGGCCAGCAGCAGTCATCACCGCCAATATTGCAGCACTATCGAAAGGGATCAAAGCCAAATCAGGCATTGGAGAAGATCACGTCCGCAAGGGTTCTTTTCAAGTATCTTATTCCATTGCTTTCCGTGGGTCCGGCTTCAATTCGAGATGCAGTGGTCCTGGCGCTTGGGTCTATCAATATTAATATTTACAAAACATTACTAGAGGAACTACAAGGCGTAGTAAGTAGATGCAACGATGATGCAAGGGCTCGAATTCACCAACGAAGTGCTAGCAGTCCCAGACGAAATAGGAGAACTGATCTGCTAAGGACTGAAGTAACTCATGTATACAAGTTAACATCATCATTTTTAAAAGAGAAGGAAATCTTTGAAGACGACTGGATTTTAAATAACCTTGTTGTCTACACGAAGGACCTCAAAATTTTTCTGATGGACGGGGAAGTTCAGCTGGATTGGGAGTTTCAAAAGCTCCGTCGTCACTACTGTGGACTAATGGAAGAGCTTTTTGAGGGTATCAATCTCACCAAGGATCCTTCTCGATGGATGACATTCGAGTCTAGAAAGTCGTCCTTCGCTCTTATGGAGGACTGGTGCGGCTATTCCCCGAACCAAAATCAAATACGGCAGCGAGAGGATAATATGAGGCAATCTATGATCAATCAACAATCACTCGGCGAACGAGGCGTTGTGACAGCCGCCATGGAAATTGAGAAAAGGAATCTTCGAACTGCAGCTCTTAGCGCAATGGCTGCATTATGTGGAGGCCGTATCAGTATAACAACCGAAAGTGGAGCCAATCTACAATTTGACATACGACGAATGCTCTCATGGGTTGATACTATTTTCAACACTGGTAGTGATCGAATGCATGTCATCGGACGACGAGCGTTAAAAAACTTGATAGTACACAATAAGGAGTTTCCTTACCTACTAGAGCATTCTATCACCAGGTGTTATCTTGCGGAGGCGGCCAAAGTATTGCAAAGCTATTTTGGAGTTGTAACTGAGGTACTAATTGAGTACCCAGACTATCCAATGCCTTTTTGGAGATTGCTGGGGATAGGGCTTTACACGCTCGGAAGCGAATTGAGCGACATCAGAATCAAATCTGCTCGTATACTGCGTGCTTTGGAGGAGAGACAGCAAAGAAGTTCCAAAATCCAAGATTTTGACATCAGTATTTCTGATAAAACAAAAGCAGTGTACAAGCTTGCTCAATTCGAAATCTCGAAGCGACTTTCAGCTAACCACTCCGAGTTGGCATTCCTCATCTTCTCTGAGTTTACTATGTACTTCAAGGAACTACAGGCCGGGCCCCAAAGAAATGTGGTCGCTGCCATTCTGCCATGGATTCAAATCATTGAACTACAGCTCGATCCGAACGGCGGACCAACTGCGCAATCATATGTCCTATTAGCAAACTTGTTTGAGATAACAATTAGATGCAGTAGCATTCTCCACAATGAGGTACAGGCTTTGTGGCAAGCGCTTGCCACAGGCCCTCATGCTGGTAACGTTCAATTAGTACTGGATTTTATTATGTCATTATGCCTGGACAGGCGGGAACAGAATTTCGTGGAGTATGCCAAGCAAATTGTGGTGTTCTTATCCAGCACTCCTGCTGGCGGTAAAGTCGTTGAATTTTTATTGATGCAGATCACGCCAAAAGCTATGGTTCCCAACGAGAAACGAGAATTTTTGCCACCTCCGCCTGATGTTGGAAAGCTGCCATATATGGCAGAACTATCGGAGGCTTTGCCAATTGGGAATAAACAAACAGGACTCTCGTTGGGGCAATTGTCCCTGATATTACTCGTCGATTTGATGGTATCACCTGTTCAACTTGTGGCAGAAAACGTTCCGCTTCTCTTGCAAGTAGTAACTGTCCTTTGGGATCATTACATACCCCTGGTACAAGAACAAGCCCGAGAAATGTTGATCCATCTGATCCATGAGTTGGTTATTTCTCAGATTGATGACGAGAGTACTGATCCAAGTAAGAATTCCATTGAAGATTTCATCGAGTCAATTCGTCGTCATGACCCCAAGGTTATCTGGCACTACGACGACAACAGTGGCAAGGTATATGACCAAGAGAACAAAGTTCCCGCGGGTATGGAACTCCTTACTAGGGAAGTAGTCAGAGATTTCGAAGTAAAATATCCTGGGATACAAGAACGGTGGGCTAAATTATCATTGACTTGGGCAACATCTTGTCCTGTTCGACATCTTGCCTGTCGATCATTCCAGGTCTTCCGATGCACTCTTACTTCGCTAGACCAGCCTATGCTTGCCGATATGTTAATCAGACTTTCAAATACCGTTGCCGATTTGGAAAATTCTACCCAATTATTTTCCATCGAGATACTTACGACATTACGGACGCTAATTCGTAAGCTCGAACCTGCTGATCTACTTACTTTCCCACAATTATTCTGGACCACGTGCGCTTGTCTGGACACGATAAACGAACAAGAATTCTTAGAAGCTAGTCATATGCTGGAGGAACTTCTGGCAAAACTTGACTTGGATGATCCCTCCGTGAGAGACTTACTCGCTGAAGGGCGACCTAAAAACTGGGGAGGTTCTTTTGATGGAATCCAAGCATTGATTTACAAGGGCGTTCGTTCATCGGCATGTCTTGATATGACACTCACAATTCTTAATCAGCTCGTTACACTACCAGGTGACGATCTTATTGGTGACGACAGTCGATTGCTATTTGCGGTATTGGCTAATCTCCCTGGCTTTCTCAATGCTATGGATCAAAAGAATATCGACCAGAAGAGCATACGGACGGCCGAACTCCTTGCGGCCGTCGCAGAAGCACAAGGCTGCAGTACCATCTCACGGGCTCTTGTCGGGTTCGCTGGATCGCGTTATCGTTCAAGTAAAGACTTTCTGGCGCAGTTGATTTCTGCGCTTCGCGAATCGTTCTTCCCAAAATGGGAATTCCGTAGTCTGACATTCGTCATGGGTTCACTAACAAACAGTACACCATGGTACAAGTTAAAGACGATGCGCATATTATGTGCTATTATTCCTGACATTGACATGAAAAAACCGGAAATTGCTTCTCATGGGCCTGACCTTATCTCGCCTCTCCTAAGACTGCTACAAACTGAATTCTGTATGGAAGCTTTAGAGGTACTAGATCAAATTATGACAATGACAGGAACCCCAATGGACAAGCATCACTTACGTATGAGTATGACGAGATCGTCTTCGAGGGCGATAAGGAGGGAATATGATAACACTCAAAGCCTCTTCGGTATCCCAGAAGAGTCTGGCTGGTCTATCCCGATGCCGGCAAAACAGGCCAGCATCACAAGAGCTAATGTGCATGCTGTGTTCTACATGTGTCAGAGTACTAAGAACACGGATGATGAAGTGGCTGCAACCCCGGATGTCGAGTTTCATGTTGATGACTTCCAATACGGCTACTTCCCGCCGCCTGAGAGAACTGAGACTATGATGTCGGATGAAGCTCGAGGCGATGGAAATATTGGTGACCTCATGATGAAGTTGGACAGCCTAGACGACTTCTTTGAAGACAGTTTGCAGAGTCCTACAAGTGATGGTCGGTCTTCTAGAACAATCACAGAAGTTGGATTTTCGGGTGACAGTTTCGATTCAGCTGCCGCTCAATTATATGACGAGCAAACTTTACCCATCCTTCATCAATCACTCACTCATTCAGCAACCAACTCCACTTTTCAGAATGGCTTCGCTGATTTAAGGCCACCACGGGAATCAAATAATGCCATGACTCCGGCCGCTTTTAATCTCGTCCCTACCTCTAGACCGACTTTACACGCTCGTGCTGTGACATCACCTTCGACGTCATCGGGTCATCCTAACATAGCTTACATGTCAGACGATGACTTTAGCGAAGATGTTTTCTCGGATGGTGAAGAGGACCGTGCAACCACTTCAGGGGAAGGATCTTTCTTTCTTGAGAATATGATCAAACCTCTTGCAGCTGGCACTCGGTTAGGTATGCGACGACTCACTGGCGGCCGATCAAGAGATAACGAACGTTTTCGAGATAGTTTACGAGCAGAAAGGAGAGGTATTTCTCAACCTCCTCGATCACCACGAGTGCCCAAAGTACCCACCGCATATCTTCAGCCGCAGAAATCATCAAGCCCCGAAGAGGGTTATTAATGTAAGATGATTTACATTTTTGTGTGGAGAGACGAGATTTACACTTATTTGACGACATTTATTGATGATTGGATTTTCCTTGGATTTAATGAAAAAAGCAAGCTGTAAATAGGAAGTTTTTTTTTTCTTTTTTTTTAGTTTTTTTTTCATCTTGGACATCGGATTTTATCTTACCAACATGTGGGATGAAAAGAAAAAGATATGGAAGGAACTTTCAATCTGATTGGAAGATGGCATAGTATATGGATGCCTGGATGGATGTTTGGATGAATTGGATTCTTATCGTGGAGTTCGTCAGGAAGCAAGTGTGATGGATGATGGTATGAATGATGGGAGGCATATGTATCGTACGTATGTAAGATTATAATAGTATGACCTCAGCTTCTTGAGGTCGGCTCATTTATATTTTGCTTGGCTGGGAGTGATGAAAATACATGCTATGATTGATTGATTTCTATGAGTTTGAAAGTAGGGAGTAAAAGTCCTCGTGTATGTATGTGTACATGTGTGAAGAGAAAAGACTAGGAAAGACAAGTATCTAGCCTAATGAAACTTTGAAACTCTTTCCCTACTACCACCGGTGTACTCAAGTATATTCCATTCCATTCCATTCCATAATACAAAGTCAATAGTCGATATTCCACGACAGAATGTCAAATTTCAGATTTCAGATTTCATGTCCATTAATTAGATAGGTAAATAGGTAAATAGGTAAATAAGCAGCCACACACAGTACGAATCCCGACTGACTGATCCCGACTGATTCTTTAACTAACTTTCTTTGATATTTGATGGGAGCGAAATCTCAATAGGTGTGTGTGTGTGGGTGGTGTGACTTATGTCGAGATCCTATGTCGATGTCTACGAGCCTTCCATTTCGTGATCGATTAATGGATTTTGAAATTTGATTTTCAATTAAGTTGAATTTTGAATTGAACAGGTGAATTGAACATGTGAATTGAAAACCTTGCTTGCTCGCTCCGGAAGGAACTAGGTAAATGTAATGAATGATGCATGATCCCGCTCACTCAACCCTTCATGCTCGTAATTGTCTAATCTACCAACCAATCCTAACTCTAGAGTTTCACCTCCCCCCCGCGAACCCCCAAGATCCTCTTATTCCATCATCTCATTACACATCACTCATCACTCACCATGCCATCCCCATGGCCAATTCCCCATTCCCAATCCCCCCCACCCCCATCCCCACATCCCCACTCAAACCCCAAAAAACTTCCCCGTACTAACATTACACCGACTCCACCACCTACCCTCCCAAATGCAGGCGCAAAAAGAGCCGGGCAGGAATAATACGTACAGACACCAAGCGGGCCACGGATCCCAAATCTCATACGACCCATCTTTGCACGAGAGAACACGCTCGCCGAACTCGCGCCATTCTCCAACGACGCTGCCGATGCTTCGTTGGAGGCTGACGCATTGGAATGCTGGGAGTAGCATTTTGGTCACGAAATCGTGTCCTATCCAGTAGTAGCCGCTGGTGATCGCGTCCAGACGGGGTCGTATCGGTTCCTGCGCGTTCGTGGAGTGTTCGGGTGGGAATCCGTTGTCGTTCGTGCGATACTCGGGGAGTAATTTCATGTATGCGTCGGCCATGTTTTCGGCCTGGTCGTTTAGAAGAACCACGGCGGTGTGTACGCGGGGATTGCATTCGATGGGAAAGAGCTCCCTCTGGAGGTTTTCAATTTCTGCATCTGTAGGTGAGAGATCACGCTCCGCTTTCTGGGCAATCTGTTCGTCGATGAGGAAATCGAGGGAGAAATGCCCCGTGATGGGAGATGTGAGGGATGTTCTCTGAACGTAGAGGGTAGTGTAATAGAGCATTGCTTGAGCGAGAGCAGATGAAGGTCGGAGAGCGCGGTAGTGCATTAACATATCTGATGATTGGCAGGAGACGAATGCGTGGATTTTTCCCTGGAGAATCATAGCGTGAGTGCAGTATTCTCTTCCTGTGATGTATTGTTGAAGAACAAATGGTCTCTCAGGTGAAGGGTTCAGTTTCTGAATATGAGCAAGCGTTTGTGAGAGTGATGGGGCGGGAAGTATCGTCATATCTGCCCTCACACTATCATCGACCATTTCGGGCTTCATGATAAACTTTTTATCAACCTTTGGTCCTGTCTCCGGATGTAAAATCGTCAAGGCCTCTTTGGACGAATGAATCCTGTAAGTCAGTGGTACATTCAACCCTAAACCCATCATATGCATGATAAAAGAATATTTCTCATGCAACGTCCCCGTCAGCCCAACCCCAAACTGAACAACGACACACGGCGTCTCCCTCTCCACCCATTCCGCCGCCTCGGCATCCTCAATCGCAGACGCAACTCCCGAACACGACACCCACAAGTCGACCTTCTCCTTGCGAACAATCTCCACAAGATCCATGACATACGCCAGCGACCCCCGCTCCGCACACGGTTTCCTCAGACGACGAAATTTCGCAATCGCTCGGGAGAAATGTCCGCACGCGGGTATGTAATAGGGTTCGAAATCAGCCCCGATGACATTGTGGCCCGCGCGGTAGAAGGATCGCGCGAGGCACAATCCCTTGCTCATTCCTACGCCCGTTACTAGGATTGTGCGCACGCGAAATGTGGAGGGGGATTTGGCGCGCCATGTTCGCTGCTGATGGATTTGCTGCGTGCGTTGGGTGAATGGGGATATGAGGGTGGAGAGGATGGCTATGAGTGTTAGGAGAGGAGTGAATGTAGCGCATAGCGCTATGAGGAAGATATTCTGGAGGAAGTGTAGCCAAATTGGTGAGCGAGCGTCGAGAGGCATTTTGAATCGGATGATCAAATCATTTGGATGCAGTATTTAAAAAACGACAGTGAGGCAATCAAAATGGCTAATGGTAAATCGAGCCAGTCTAGAAATGATGGTTGATATATGTACCTACCTACCTCGTATATCAATGTTGTCGTTCGGGAAAAACCATCGTGGAACGCTACTCAAGTCCTGTCATCATCGGTCTTGCCCATCACAAATCCCAACAAATATGCAGTCTTTGTACGACTACAATCATTATTACTATTACTCTTCCCTTACTACTCAACATTACAACATTAATCGAACATACGGTTGTCGGTCCATGTTGGTATTTCAATGTGAAAATTAATCATGGAGATGTCATCACTTGACTAACTAATTATTAGCTGATGATTAGTTGATTAAACCTCGTGCCATAAATACCTAACATTGATAATGCATACATATAACAAATATCATATCGTGCATAGATACGAACTCTTAACTCTTAAATCCTTGAACTCTTCCATCCACCCATTCACCCATCCATTCCTTCATTCACTCACTCGCCTCAAAAATTCCCAATTCCCAATATCCCAAATACCTAAATTTCAAAAGGTGGAAAATCCTTCATAGATCGAATTACTTTCTCATTATCTTAGTCTTAATCTTTCGTCTTCATCATCTTCCCCCCCCTCTCTTCTACCTCTAATCTACTACTTTCATCTCCCCAGCATTCTCCTCTCTCCTCCCTCCCTCCTACTATCCCCCATCTCCATCTCCATCTCCATCTGCATTATCATGATATAAAATCTTTCCTTAAACCCTCTCCCATCCCATCCCATCCACCCAACTCCCAAATGCCAAGAATACCAATACCAATACCAACCATCCGATATATCAATCATACACGCCTACCACCTCATATATCTAAGAAGAGGAAAACAAAAAACACTCCGTGTTTGCACATACCACGAATTCATTTTCAAAAACAACGACAACGAAAAACCAAAACGCCTATCTGGTGATAATCGCAACAAGATATCCCGACAGAATGCGCCATACAAATAAATGATATCCCGCACGAACATGACAAAAATCGCACAATCGACAGGACGCTCAAAATAATGTACAAACATTAGCGCCATATTTTGAGAAGATGATGAAAATTTTCAGCAGTGCTGCAATATATATAATACAAGAAATCAATGAGGAATGAAGATGAGGAAATTTGTATTCCCGTGTTTAAGCGCCAGGCTGCTCGGTATTGAATCTAGCGGTGAAGTGATTACCCCGTCCCACTCCCCGACCGCCACAAATGTTGATTTTCCTTCAACTATTAAAGATCGGGGGAAGAATGGTTGCACCTTGTTCCAAGATTTAAATTGTGCTTGCTTGATTATTTCCTTCTTCGGGAAGGATCAGGATTTTGCAAAAGACCACCAATATCGACCCGACTACTGCGATCAACTTGCCCCCTGGCGTCTGTCAGAGGTGCTTGTCCACGTATTGGAGGTAACTGAAGATCTGACGCCCGTTGAGTTTGTGGTTGTGGTTGAGGTTGAGCCTGCGGTTGTGGTTGGCCTGGTACCATTTCACCCATTGGCAACTGGTAGTTCATTTGAGCTCGAGAATATTCAGGTCGTGTTTGAAGCTGCACATATGAAGGGGCATTATTTGGGATGGCAACGTTTTGTGCCAAAGGCCCCGGATTTCGATAGGAAAACATATCAGCACCGAAAGAAGGATTTGACATGAATGGCGAGGTTCCCGGAGTTTGAGATGCATAAGAAAGCTGGCTAGGTGTTTGGTAACCATATGTAGAATCACGAGACACCGAGTCTCTTGAATATGGCGAAGATGATTGTTGGAATAGTTGTGGAGTTGTCGGGATATGTACCACCAAAAGGACGAAATAAATTGAGTCTTTTTTCGCAAGGCCTAGTTGAACATGGAAGCCCCGCTGTTGACCGTCCGGTGTTTGGAAGGTAAAGACTTCCGGTCGATCGGTTCGTAATTGCCCTATGTCGTTAGGTGCAAATGTCAAGGACTGAATAACCCGGTCTTCCTCTTCTTTCGAAAATATTGGAGGTAGGTAACTCGGATCCCTACTGCGACGCTCATCTTCGAATCCACTCTGTAATCGGAAGATCTTATCACGATCGCTTACACTCACAATATCATGCAACTTTCTTCCCACGACTGAATGTGCACCCACAACTCCGGAGAAAGCTTGGGTTGTTTTGGCGATTTGCATTTCCATGGTAAGAAAGGCACAGGCCGGTTCACAGGGTGTCATGCGCTGATTTGTCGACATTGCCTCCCCATAAACATTAGGGTTGATTGGGGTTGGAACCATTGATTGATTCATCGAGTTTCCACCTTGCGACTTTAACACTCTATACCCACTATTTCGTTGGGCTTCGGAATATGGAGTAGAAATCGAAACATCTCCAGCGGCGAACATCGATATTGGTCTTCTCATCGTATCTGCTGGGGGTGGGTAATTTGATCCACTGCCTTCGTACCGAGGTTCGCGCTCATCCCTTAACCTTGGGCGCCCCCTTTTTTTGTGTTGAACATCCACACACGTATCCTCCTTCCCGTTGCTTAGACATCTCGAACATGGTCGTTGAGCTAGAAATAAAATAAGATTAGTATTCGGGATTTTTGGATGGGATACTGAGGGAATGTGCAATGAGATCAAGGTGGTGTTTTGAAGATCAGAAGCATGTCCATGCGGGATATGACCGCTTGAGATGTATTTGCAAGTTTCATATCCACGAGTCAACATTGTCCCAGAGATTTGGTTAGGTGTTTAGCCAAGCCTAGTACAGGTGCACCTCGTGTTGTACGACACCCTAGTACATGCTGCAACATACATGGATAGGTTGATACCGGGAATATTCCGTGGTATACTTGGGAAGTCTTCGTACTCCGCACGCCACGCAACCCGAAATTACATTTTACAGAATTGGAAAGAAATCGAATAGATAGTCGTCACTAGAACAGACTTCGATTGTCTACTTGTTCGGTCCTCCCTAGTGCCGGGCACGGCAACGGAATCCTCCGATAGAGCCACTGGTGCTGCCACTAGTAGTAAGCCACCGGGTATGTTACTAAACAAGTCCATAGCCTAACGGAGATTTTAGTAGGCATAGCTCATGCTGAATATCAATTGCCTATCAAATTATGTTCTGAGAATCATTGCTGTTCTCGCTTGAGAATTTGACGATTATGTCTCCGTCAAACGCAATGAGCACAATTCTCTTGCCATTTGACTTTTTTTTAAGCACCTTTGGTAGGAAACAAGGCAGATATGATTCCATTATAGATGAGTAATTTTCTGGCTTTGGAACAAAGCTTGCGCAGGAATTCCTCCAAAAAAAAAATTAAAAAATTGTATAAACGTACCGTCACATCTAGGATAAGTTAGCGTAAGGTACAAAAAGGCGCAAATGCTAAGGAGACTTGCCTAAGATGAGCTCTTTTGCAAGGGACACAAGCGGATGCCACATGTCCTTTTGTTTTTCTTTGTGATTTTGGGGAAGTATAGCCAGGGGCTTCTCCAATTGATTGTCGTTCTGGTACCGGATATGGTGCAACCTGTTGGGCGGCATAGAGAGGGTGAGGGTGTTGATGAGGCGTCATCTGTGCCCGAGATTGCTGATATTGATATTGCGCCGACATATCTTCCATCTGGTATTGTTGGTATGAAAGTTGGGGCTCTGGTTGATAATTCCTCAAAGGCACACCTCTCATTTGATCGAAATGCGCCTGTTGAGGAAGGCGCCCATCTCGGAAGACATTTCCCGTTGACCCATAGATTCCATGACTACGATCGCTGGAATCCAGGTTGTGTCTCCCGGGAAGTGGAGGAGACCCTGACATGGGCGGAGAGGGGTATGCCCAAGACTGAGCTCCGTCGGGTACCGCTCTGGCCCAACTCAGATCAAGAGAAAAGCGAGCCAGGTCTGATTTTCCTCGCCGTTCACCGAGCGAGATATCTGAATGATCGACTTGGTTCGTTAAAGATTGCATGGAAATGACAGTGCCTTGGTGAGGTTGCAAATCCTTAAGAAGGTCAAGGCCGCTTTGATAACAGCAAGTTCCTTCTTTAAGGTATGTATAAAATGCGCCGAGTAATCTCCCCAGTGGAATCTCTTTTAAAGAATCAGGAAGGGGTTTGAAGTCGATTTGCTATTCGTTTGATGATGCTATAGCTTTCTTTAGTACATTTCTTCCTTGGTAGTGAACATTGGCTAGAACTGACCTGGACCAAAAAAACCCCCCATCCAAATCTTACGAAAAGACCTGATTTCAAGAAGTTTAAATGGAAGTCTATAGATTCGTCGACCCGAATTATGCACGAAGAGCGTTGTCGGAACAATAATGAAGGGCGCTATTCTTGAGAATTGGTAAGATGGTTTGCGCTACTTCCGACGTACACTGAGACAAGAAGGACGAGACATATACTGAGGTAATACTGCAGGAGCAAAATGTTCGTGACTAACTGACGTGGACGGTGAGCTGCAGCATGCACCGAACAATCTGTGTTGATGTGCAACTCCGGTGGGAAATGTTGAAAAGGCTTGCTTGATGAGCTTTCCGAGGGGAGGTACAAGGTGAAATTCTCGAACCTGGGGATGAAATCGAAAAAAGGGACAAGGTGATGGATGGATGGATGAGTCGGGGTGGGGTGGAACGTGAGGGTGAAAGAACCCGGTTCGTGAGGGTCGTGAAATTGACAGCGGAGATATATATCAAGATGAAGTGTTGGCGTTATCTTGGGAACATTAGATATTTTCCAGGCTAATCCAAGTTATGGAGTCGGAGGAGTCGGGTAAAAAAGGTCAAGGAAGTTCGTCCGGTGTACCTTGAATGAATATATGAAGTGGATCGAATTGTTTAATTTGACTTCAGGAAGTGTGATGCATGTCAGGATATTGCGGGTATTGAAAGTATTTGGGCAATCGGATCAATTGAGGAAGGGGGGAGGGAAAGAAGGAGCGTGATGGTTTAAATCTTTTTTCTCCAAAGGTTAAAAAGGTTCCAAAGCTAATAGAGTGGAGGTATATATATATATATATATATATGTGTGTATTGTATATAATATATATATAGATATATAAAAGTGCCAATGACAATATAGAGTAGATAGAATATAGGTTGGATAACGTTGAGTAAGTATAGTAGTATTGATGAAGGAGAAAGAAATTCGAGGTGAGGGTAGAAGTCGAAGTGAAGTGAAGTGAAGTGAAGTGAAGTGAAGGGTAGAAGACAAAGTGAGGGTAGAAGTCGAGATGGTGTCAGAGGTACAAGTAGGTAAGTTGAAGATAGAAGTCGAAGTGGTGGCAGAGGTACGTAGTCATGTAGAAGTAGACTGATTTTGGGTGTACTAGGTACCTACCTGGTAGTTATGTGTATGGGTGAGTAGAGTGTGGGTGTGTAGTGTAATAATGACTGTACTGTATGTAGTTGGACGTAGGACGTAAGACCGGTTCGGCTGTATATATTATGTATATGTTAATATTTTAGAATATTGGTATGTTGGTTGGTTGGTATATTGGTATATTGGTATATCGAGATGATGGAATTTTGATATGTTGACATGTTGATATATTGATATAGTCTCATATATCTCAGTATATATAAGTATATTTATTTATTTTGAGCAGGATAAGGTAGGTAGGATGGATATAGGTATGAATGAATATGAATGAATATTCTTTTTAGAAGTTTCCTAGAGATTATAGCGCGCCTGTTCCTTCTTTTTTCTTTTTTCTTTTTTCTTTTTTCTTTTTTTTTTCACTCCGTGGAATGTGATCGGCTACAACGCAACGCAGACAGGGAGTAGGGGACAGGGAGTAGGGATCATGGAATGAAAGGGAAAAACAAAAGAGAAGTCTTTGCCTGGGTCGTGTCGATTTTGCTAACTAGACTGATCTTATTCTGCTCCTGACTTGAGAAAAATCCTTGTAAATAGAAAAAAATTCAAAAGATTAGTTTTGGTCCTTTATTAGTTTAGCGTGATTAAAAAAAAAGTAGGTCGGAGTTATTTGGGTAAAGATAAAGATAGAAATAAAGATAGAAATAGAAATAGAAATAGGAATAAGAAGTAAAAATAAAAAGTAAAAATAAAAATAAAAATAAAAATAAAAATAAAAATAAAAATAAAAATAAAAATAAAAA
>NGKH01000015.1:348513-429767 GCA_002162575.1 Sclerotinia glacialis | reverse complement strand
ATAAAAATAAAAATAAAAATAAAAATAAAAATAAAAATAAAAATAAAAATAAAAATAAAAATGAAAATTAATAGTCATGAATCTTTTTCATCTTGAGATAATAAGTACATACTTGAAGTGAGAGGTAATTTGAGCGTGACATTGATCAACTACACTACCTAGTATTATAGTAGACTGGCCAATCTCGACTTTTTGGAAATGGCACATCTGGATGTAGGTGGACAGAGACATGTACCATTTGGGTGATGGTAAGAAGTTGGTTGAAATGATGGTGGGGCCGAAGTAATAAGTTAGGTATAGGAAAGAAAACCGGTAGAATAGACGAATGCATACATACAAATCATATACAAATGCGCACGTAGCGACATGTCAGCGTCTATTTTGATTGTACCGAGGGGGTGAAGGGGTTGTGAAGGGGTGAAGGGGTTGTGAAGGGGTGAAGGGGTGAAGGGGTGAAGGGGTGAAGGGGTGAAGGGATGAAGGGATGGATGGGGTGAAGGGATGGGGTGAATGGATGAGAAAGATGGATTATGGAGGAGGGGAATGGAAGAAGGTAAGACTTACGAGTGAGTACCAATGCGCAAATGTGCCATTGCGGACAATAATACGGGAGGATCCGAGATTCCAACAAGTAGAAAATAGATAAAACTCCGGACCTAATCATTTCGTGGATTCTGTTTTGAGTCTCCCGTTGAATCGTATTCAACATTCTACTTGGTGGAGGTAAGGGAATGAATGAATGGGTCTGTTCCGTATTTTGATGAGTAGGGACAAGGAGAATATAAGAAAATGACCCGATGTTGCTGATGGTAATGACTTCAGCTGTGCTTCCTTAACCTTCGTATGTGCCGTATGCTAAGAAGATGAGGAGAGAAGATGAGGAGGCAAGAAGAATAATGGATTCATTGAAGATAAATTCCATGAGTAAGGTACTACTACTAGGAGCAATCTAGAACACCTGACAATAAGTAATATTTATACGTTTCTTTTAAAGAAGGGAATATAAAATCAAGAAGATCACATATCGCAAATCTGATCGGAAATTTTGGAGATATACATTATTAGGTGTTAAATCATCGGAAAGAAGTTTTCTACATTCAGTATCATATTTTCCTGTTCCCTATTTTCCTTGACTTCGGTATCATCAATATCTTCAAATCTAATCCCCTCATTCTAATCTCAAAATAGCGCTTAGACTCTTCGAAGCTTAACTTGGGACCCAACTTTAGATGTCTCTATCTGCGATCTTATCGATTCTAATATATGAAGGTTTTCCAGATGAACATTGCGCTTTTCATTTTTTGAAGACAGAACTAGATCAAATATAGATAGGATGGCGTCTGCATTTGGTAAAGTAAATTCTTGATCGGTTGATAATTCTCTTGAGTCTTGAATCATCATTCCTTCCCAGCATGCGTAAATTACATACATACCGCAAGCCCCCTTTCACGACGATCCTCATCTGCCCTACGGCGGCTGCTTGCAGGAGAGATGCATGGCTATATGAACTCCTTTCCTCCATACAGAAGCAAGTATCTCGACATCACACTTGCACTCGTGATGCTCTACTTGAAAACTCGAAATCACCCACCAGTCGTACAGAACCTTGTAACTTGTAGATAGATACCCAGTAACTCTTCATCCCTAATCTACGAGATCTGATAGCGACATCTCAATCCAGATTCCAGACAAGTATTAAAGGATTGATGGTACCCGCCAAGCCTTCCTCCTGATATGATTTGGGCGGTTGGAGATGCGTTCTTCTAGTGAAATTCTAGCAAATCCCCATCATTCGGTAGCTAGGGCTCCTTCGGCACCACAACGATTGGTCTACAACGAAGAAAAAAAGAAAAGCTTTTTTTAAATCAATCAGATGTAACAATTTATGGTGGCCCCGTCATTGGAGCCTAACCTCTTCTATATCTATTATCTATGGTCATGTCACATTGAATGTACGGTACGTACTATCTATCCCACCACCCGACTACCTTCCGCCTGATAACTACTGTCGTGTTCTCTCTTCCTCAGTGTTTTTGCTTCACAACACAATCTACGCATGGCATTGGCGTCTCCTATTTAAGACTTTCCAAATTCCATCGTTGGCTTGTGACTCGTGACTACAGAGTACTGCACTTGGCTAACTTCAAAATCGACTAGATAGCATTGAGCTTGATTGCCGGTAGTTTCTGGCTGAGTTCAGTAGCCATCGACCGACCGACTAGCTGTATGATTCGTCTGATCTCGGAACCCTATCCACTATCGTTAATCATCAAAGATCCTTTAAATACTTTTTTCATATAAAGATTAAATCGCTAAGCAGTGAGCAGACAACTCTACCCATCATGTACCTAGATACAAGTTATGATGAGATCGATTATCAGTGGAGAATTAAACCTTCAAGGAGCAACGAACGACTCACTCTATTTTCCGAAATCAGCTCCGAACCTGCCTAGATCCCCCCCCCCTAAGTCTCCTAGCCAGCCTCCTAGGATTTTCTTACTCGAAAAGCTCAATAAGCAGTTAGCCGTAGAAGCACAGCTTGAAGTTGTTGTTTGGGTTCACGCTGTTTGAGAGGACCAGCCCCATGTCTGCAGTTTGACAGGGTCCCATGTCATAATTAGACTTATTATTTAGTTCTACTTTCTATTGACGGGGTCATAGACTTAGCACGACCTTCATGATTAATAGCTTTAATTCCATCTATATTTCTCCGATACCGTACGATGATAATTACCTTCATCCGCACCCAGGCGTTGACTGAGGGCCAGTTCAATCTCCCGGTATCCCATTTTTACAGCAAAGAATATATTAGAGGATGAAGTACCTGCTTCCTTAGGATGTAGGTCCAGGTACCTAGCAAATCACTTTTTGATGTCTGGTACGAACGGCAACTAAGAAAAGATATAGCGTTGGATTAATTTAATTTATCCCCGGTCTCAGAAGTCTCGTGAACATTGCCTACTTTGGTTTGGGAATCTCACAATTGCGTACTAAAGCCAAGAGAGAACATCCACCCATGCAGATAATCGTTGGACAAATTTGGCATGTCGACAGCTACAAAAGGGTACAAATGTTATTATGCCCCGCTCGAGCTTTCCTCTCCAATCTCTCTACCTTGCTTGCTTGCTTGCTGCTCGCCGCATTTTAGTACCCGCCATCGACTTCGCCTCGAGCCCATGTTTCTGCCTCACATCTACCCTAGCGATGACAGTTTTCTATGTTTGATTCGCCGAATACTCATCCATTCTTCTATTCCCCTCTAGGAGAGTCGGAGCTTGAACTGGACAAGATCACTGGATTGTGGATTCAATGTGAAGTTGTCTCGAGGTCCGCCATTTGGTAAATAGCCCATCTATTACACTGACGGGAAATTGTGACAGCTCTCGGGCGGACAGGGAGCGTGATCGTCTCTCGAAAATAAAAAAAAAGCACAAAAAACGGCTCCATGCAGTAGCCTTGTCAATAGTCCAGATCCTTTGTAGGTACGATCAGTGAACATTTACTCACGGGCATCACAATGTGCTCTTACAGGATTAGGAAAAGAGATGGTCACTCTGCTTTCACAGACATGCACCGATAGCTTTGCGAAATTCATGATAATTGATGACTATTTTGATATTCGCTGAACAAGGGGGCCGTAGATTTGGGGAAGAGCTAAGCCTCAAGAGTACCCAAGACACCACGTTTATTCAAGCATTGTTGACCTGTTTATTACAGCAATACTCTAATAAGCCAGGTACGAGCCACTTTGGCATCATCATGCATGCAATCATTCCCCCTTCCCTTGTAGACCACGACGAACGGGCGCCTTCCGGGGGGCAGGGGATTCGTTGAAGCTTGGACAATCTCAAAATTTTCCCATTTGGGGCTCCCAAAGGACAGACAACTCAAGGGAGTGAGTGAGTGTGATTGATTACCTGACTTCCAGGTGCAGCAATCCGTGTATCGAAAGATTCAAACATTCCACACTGTTTTATAATTAGATTAGATGTAATACAGAGTAAGCAGAGGAAAAACTTGGTTATCTTATCAAAAAATATAGCTGATCCGGAATTCGGAAGTAATTCTAGGAAGTAATTCTAGGTTTGATTTTTGATATTGTGAATAATATAATCTATGAGCTATAAATCAGTCTGTAGACGATGATTAGAACTGTTAAATCTACCTAGATAAAAATAACCCAAGTCTAGATGAACAATAACTATATAATATATCAGCCGCAAATACCGGATACCTGTGGCCCCAGAGAAATTAATACACCTTCCGATTATCCTACAAACTCCGCGAGATATAACGGAAGTACCTCCGACATCACAAATCACGGTTCAAAGAATGTCCTCACAGAATAGACGGCGATTTGCAATTGGGAAGGTAGGCAATTCATTCTTCAATCAAAATAAAACTTAACCGGGTCGATCAATACAAGCGAAATAAGCAACAGAAACCGTTGCAATCCTGACAGAATACCGAGGTATCTATCTATCATCAATATATACCAACCAACATGTACCAGCCACTATGTACCAACCAAGTTACCAATATACCATACCATACCATACCATACCATACCATACCATACCACACTTGCAAAATCATCAATTAGGTTTCGGCAAAGCCCAGTTTGTCTGTCGTGTGCATTTTTCAACGTTCAAGGCTGGCCAGATAAAGCTTGAGCACGTTCCTAATCATTTCCCGACCCAGCATTTTAATATCTTTTCCTATCAAACGTTTGGCTATATTATGTGAAGGTGTCCTGCAAGGTGCGTTACGTTACACACACCTACTGGATGCAGACGTCTCCTTCTACAAGGTAAGAGGTAAGGAAGGTTAAATAAATACCTTGACATTCTGTGATTGTCTGATGCATGGACGGCCAATACTTCATCTAATCGAAAATTGCGTAGCAACCAAGTCCTTCATTCTTGATTACGATTATAGCTGATGCATGCTACTCTCCGTATGTCATAACTACCGGTATAGCTATACGTATGTATAGGTAAGCAAGCATCAATCCATCAATCGATATTTCCAGGCAAAATGTTCGGTGAGGTGTTCTATTCCTCGCATAACCGAATCGAACCCCTGGACCTATATGAGCATCGTAATATAACCACTGCCCCTCTTATATCTCTCTCACCCCTTCTGAACCTTGAAATGGGAAGGATTACTGGATCAGATCGACCGGTCCACGAGATACACTACTGTACAGTGATTGAATCATTACTTTGTGCCAATGCCAAATTCGCAAAGATACCTACCTACCTAATCAGGATGGGATGCTTCGTAGTACGTACTGACTGCTATTTATTGTATCCGCAAGATCTCAACTAATTTATGGTCTCGTCTCGGATTCTAGCAAAATACCCCCCTCCCTCCCCCCAATCTCCAAAGACCAAGGAAAGAAAGCATCGCATTTCCATGAAACTAACCACGGTCCGAGGGTTATACATTCAGCACAATCAAGACACAGGAATATTATGTGCTACATCCGTCTAATAGGCGCGACACTGAGATGGAGATGATAATTTCTTCTTTCTTACTCTTTTTCTTTTTTTTTTTTCCGATCCCAACCCTCCTAAATGTTGGCATTGCTATCGAGTTTCCTGCAGTAACATCTCGGCTTCTCGCTTTCGGATGATGATATGATGTCTTCGGAGTTTTCTTAGATCTTCGCGGCGTCATATCCATTCTGCATGGGGCTGGCTTACTTACTGGTGTAATAGTGGATTACTGTCTCCATGGTATCGAAATGAAAGGCAAGTTACAAAAGAATTTATTACCAACACGATCAAGCATCGTTGCCTGACGTGGGGACAGTAAGCTCCCCAACCCCCAAGTAGTTTGTTTTGTGTTACGAGGTTCAAAACGGATAGAGTGATATTGATAAAAATGATCTTTCAACATGGTCTACTTGGATTGTTACCCCAGAAAAAAGACCTGATTCGATAACCCAAGAAATCATGTGCTTGAAGTGTCTGTTAATGCGGGGAGCATCATCAGGTTTCTTTTAAGCAAATGCGATGTGCGAAACGAGTGCGTATTACTTCTTGCACTGGAGGTTTTTAAATGGACCAAACTGCGGCGCGCAACATGGACACATTGATGAACATCCTCGTCTTACCCGATTGATTGCATCTCGAACCAACATTCAATGTGGTACCAAGGCGTGAACCAAGGTTATGAACCAAGGTAAGAACCAAGGCCATAAGGAAATAGTACTTATAGGTAGTCAGGTTACATGAGACATATACATTGCGGCGCAATATCCTGTCAGCAAAAGATCTTTCAGCAGCTAGAGACTTTCATCATATCCGACCGTCTGGTTCAGGCTTTGATAACTTTCACATTGTCAGGATCTGCGTGGTTGGGAACAAGAATGTAGTCTGTGAAGGTACGTAGTAGGGAGCAAGCTATAGTCTGTGATGATACGTAGCGAGACTGTTAGTAGTTGACGATCGGGGAAAAGCTTGATGTTGAATGTTGCCGGTACACCACTACTTCAATTCCGAGAGCGGGTTGACGACGAGATCAATGCGGGTTTTATGTCCGCATAGGACTAGACAAATCAACAACGTCAATTTTTATCGATTGATAAAGTATGACGGGTGGACAACTATGGATCAATGCTGATAACTATCCCCGTTTTATTATCTCATTACTCACTTTTTACTACGCTTCTAGAGTCTAGGCATGACGGGAAGATATTACCATAAACTAGTCCGCTTGGCAGACCTACCACCTCTAGTGCCATCTGTATGCTTCAATAGCAATGTCTAAAGTTTATTCGGGGGTTGATGGATATCTTGAACGTTTTACACCAGAAAAAAATAAGTAGGAATCGCTTCGCCTGTTATTATGGGAAAGAAAAGTCAAAATTAGTCAATACATTTGATGGCTGGACTATTGTACGCCATTTTACCGCCACCCCGTCCATTTCGGGTCCAAAAATCAGAAATTGGACCGGAATTGCCGATAATTGGAGGTAGATACGATCGAAGTCATAGAAAACATGTTGCGCGTATTGTGGGTTAAAGGCTACCAAAGTTGATGGAATCCTGTGTGGAGGAAATCATCAGCCTGATCATAAGGCACATGAACCGGTATGAACCTGTGGAGGGTGAGGCTGACTACAGTGGACATCAGCTGCATATCAACCACACATCTCACGATTCTTTGCAACTTTATCTCTAGATTTGGCGACGAGCATGATGAAGGACTAATTCTTACCCATTCTGTACATACATTACTCGTCACACGACTTATAACTTCACCACTATACATTCTGGGCCATAGGAATGGCACGTAGGAATGGACTGGCCCATGAATGAGCCCAGCCGTCTTATACATTCATACATACATACATACATACATGATAAAAGAAAAAGAAAAAGAAAAAGAAAAAGATCCCTTTATGGAAGTGCGGTTTATCATCGTATCTTATTATTACCTATTGGCATCTAGTGAATGCCAATCAATTCTGCTCACTTGACACAGCCGAGTGCTAAAGAGGAAGATGTGGTCATTGCTGAGCCACACTATATACCTTTGGACGAATAGTACATGCAATTCGAACGGCTTTCGGGTTGACCCCCTTGGATTCCCCGCTTTAATGGGTGATGGTGTGCATTTCGTTCAACTAATTATATCATAGCGGTGGCTAATACACCTTGATCAAAATAAAATCGATAGGCTGATGACCTGGCTTGTTAACGAGAGGGTGGACGGACGTTGATAATGTCCCAGAACTTTCAATAGAGGGGATTTCAATTTTTCTCAGATATCTCAATCAATCATGCCACCTTGTCAAATTTCCACCATCAGATGAGTTCCCGATGAAGTAAGCGCACCGACTTTTCCCCTTCCGTCCATGTCCTGCGAATCACGCACATGCAATATATTTCACATGATCGAAAAAGAAAAGTTGGAAAATTATCTCGACAACTCTTGATGAGACAAGCAATAGATTGTCATTTGGGACTAGCACCAAGTTAAGCCCTAATATCCGATATGGAGCGATGGAGCGATGGTACAATGGAGCAATGGAGCAATGGAGCAATGGAGCAATGCAGCAGTAGAGCAATAGAGCAATGGATCCCTCTGATCTTCACGAGAAACTTAGTGCCAAAGAGCCTTCACGGGAAAGCTTCGCGGGAAAACCCCACGACTTAGCACTGTCAGTGAGTGCTCCATATTTTTAAGAATATTCCGGTAGATCATCCTTAAGAGGAACCCCATATCCTAATTCATGTCACTTCCGGAACTATCAACACGGGGCTATTGAGACGTCTAATCTTCCGTCCGTGGAACATCCCGTCTCCCATCTGGAGATAGCCCATCTCAGAGTCAAGATCTGCTGGGGTCGAGAAGAAGACGAAGAAGATATGACGTTCGCAGTCGCAAGTGATACTACCTACGGTTACAGCCTGACGCTATGTATATACTATATATCCCCAAGTATAGTGATTGTCCCGGAAATCAAGGTCATGGCTCCAGCCACCCGTTGTAGTCCTACTGGGAGGTGGGACATCGACTTCATGCCTTCTGCAATCCATCCGTGAAAACGCAGCCGCGAATTCGCAGCTCCCTCCACGGTCGCATTTTTTATACTGTATCGGATCATTCGCGACTTAGAACGATTTCTAGCTTACCGATAGCTTAACCAGATCTACCGTGTTTTTAAAATATCCAACTGAGACCACTAGCTTAGATCTTTGTCGATCTGGCTTCAGTCCATACCCGCTTCAAGCTGTAGATGGAGCTTCCTAGTCTCGGTTTCGAGAATACCCGTCGCAGATGAAAGTCCATCGAACAGCTGAGATCAAGGGGAAAGATTCATCTAGCCCTGTTCAATCGCCCGAGCCTTACCATACCCAGAATACAGGCGTTGAGGGCCAAACTTCCGGGCCATCGAACTTGTCAGACTTAGAAATCCTGGTCACATGCACGTGACTATAGTCTAGCACGTTGTTCCACCCCTTTCGTCTTGTCAAAGTAAGACACACATATTCTCCTTCCGATTTATTACCTCCGGTGACGATCACTTGTTCCTCGCATACTCGTGAGCTCAAGTTCCACTGTTCCACCCGATTGTGCGTTTTTTGTCTCAGTTTTCCATCTTTCCGATGTCTCAGTCTCTGGAACTCGCGATTCCGAGACATGCTGACTATGTTCTTTGGGGTCATATCTCTTGTGCATTGCTGGCCTTTGATTGCTCGCTTTCCGTCCAATTGTGACGGGCATGGATCAAGGAACTTGCAAGAGAGACATAGCTGGTTATTTTGCACACCTCTTTCGGGCCACCTCGCCTCCTGTTCGGGACATCTGGCCTGATGTGGATATGTGTGCAACCTTTTGTATCACACCAGATGTGTGATAACGTGGAAATTCTTTTCACGTGGTGAGACGAAACAAGAGACACCATGAGAGATTATCTTCGGAATCCATAGTGGGCGCCACAATAGCAGTGAACGTTGATTGGTATGGCATCAGACTTTGCCAACAAGAAAATGATAATCTGATGAGATTGCGCCACATACTTCACGCACGCATATTGGATGATGGAAAGAACTTCTGCAAACTTGGCGAGGCACAAGTTGATAGGTAGAATACTCAACAAACAATGGTGAGAAAACTTCCCGAGTTTTTTCTTCTTCTTGTTTTCATCTCGCCCAATTGCTACCTAAAAAATCTCTCCATGTCCCCAGGTGTATGCTTGTCACTTCCCAACCTTTCCCACACAACTCCTAACCCTCGTCCTCTCAGCAAAATCCAAAATCCAAAATACCCAAGTACCCAAGTACCCAAAGGACCTCCCATCCTCCAACCCCTCAGCCTCAACCAAACCTGCACGCACCCGACATCTCTGCAAGCACCCCGCTCCCGTCCGATCACTCCATCAATATCAATGGAAACACGAACATCAGGAACATGCCGAGCTTCCCTGTCATGGTTCGTGTGGCCATGCATGCAGCACCATCTAATTTCTTTCATGCGTGGGAAGGGGGGGATTGCTTGGGATTGCTTGGGATGCTCCTTCGCTTGTGGTGTGTGCTGTGTGATGTGTGATGTATGATGTATGATGTATGATGTATGATGTATGATGTTGTATATTTAATCAAGAGCGAGTACGCTAGACTCACCGGGTGGTGGGCTTGGGGGTATCGAAGATGTGATATTTGGGTGGGTGGATGGATGGATGGATGGATGGATGGGTGGGGAAATGTAAATGTAAATGTAAATGTAAATGTAAATGTAAATGTAAATGTAAATGTAAATGTATATTTCTATTTATTTTTATTTTCATGTTTCCTTATATTTCATAACAATTCATCATCTAGAGAGTCACTCTGTAATATCTCCTCCCTTTTCTTTCGTTTTTCTTTCGTTTATCGATAATAAATACAGTCCATTCATCCATCCCTCCATATATACCGAATAGAAAACCGAATAGAAAATCCCCACCAGATATCTTCCCTCTCATCTATACTCTATACTCTACACTCTATACTCTACACTCTATACTCTACACTCTATACTCTACACTCTACACTCTATACTCTGTCTGAATTATAACCTATTATCCTATCCTCGAACGTATAGTATAATCTCCTCCTTAATTAACAAGATATAACAAGATATAATATCCCTCTAATCCCCTCTTAATCATATATATAAATCTGTACTTATAATTTCGAACTTCTAACCTCTAACCTCTATCTATAATATCTCATCGAATACTCTAGCTATACAAACTCGGCATCAGTTATCAGTATCAGTATCAATATCAGCACATCCTCACTCTCGCTATACTCTCACCTACTCTCATCCTACTCTCATCCTACTCTCATCCTCACCCCCTATCAAAATAGCACCTTACTTCATATACACCCTACACCCTCTATACCCTATATCCAAACAACCCCGAATTAACCTCACTTCCCTATATCCTTCATTGCACCATACCCGATTCAGCATCCCATATCGTCTATTACTAACTAACCGTTTTTACGGCTGTTGATTGTGAGAGAATTTATATATATACTTATACTTATACTTTTATATATATACACATATATACATGTGCAATGCAAAGTAAGGAAGGATCTACAGAGATACAAGCTATATAATAGATACTAAATATTAGATACCAAACGTTAAATACTATTATAATAAACACTAAACACTAAACACTAAACACTAAACACTAAACACTAAACAGAATGCGATAAACAATAACACCCACCATCCCCAACAATCCCCCCCTACACGCAAAAGAATCCAATCCCACGCGAGCCACCAAAGAACAGAAGAGTCATCTCATATTCCGAGAACGCATTCAAGCACACCATATAGGCAGCCAGCAAGCGTAAATCCTCGACCCAAACCCCCAACCTCCACCTCATCCCACACCCACCGATCTCGGAGCTCACACCCGACACCGATCTCCTGGCTCTGAACCTCTCAACATACAACATACAACATACAACATACCCACCCCTTCCAGCCATTCATGTCGTGCACCCAGGCCTCCTCACACAAACTCCACCTCGCTCACCTCACTCACCTCAGCTCACCCACCACTAACCACCCAGCTATCCCGCACACGGCATAAATTCCGGCTTCTTGCATATACATATTGCGTATTACATATTGCGTACATATGCACAACGCACCCTGCCATTACCATTCCCACCATGCCATTGGCGCATCCATAGCCATCTACCATCCGCAAACTCATACTATTCGTACGCCCCCATGTACCCCCGTACCTCCATATCATCGTACCATCATATATATAGAGCGACGAGGTACGTACCGTAGCATAGAATAGCATAGCATAGCATAGTATACCATAGCTACTTACCTACGCCCGTTCCCTCTCCCGTGTTTGTAGTCCTATATTTCCGTTTTCCGTTTTCCGTGTTGGCGCATACATGGAGTCATGCTAATATTAACACAACAACACACCAATACACGAATCTAACCTCCCATCTTCTTTCATCCCCTATCTTCTTCGTCTCCTCTCTGTCTTCTCCTCTTAACCACACAACAACCATTTAAGTATACAATCAATACCAACCTACCAACCTACCTACCTACCAACCTACCAACCTACCTACCTACCTACCTACCAATCCACCCACCATAACCAAATGACATCATAAACGACATCATAAACCATACATACAACCATACATAGTATAGTCCAACGAGTAAAAATAAAAATATGCCATAAATCCATAACAATAGTACCATAGTTGTATTTAATTAGCATTGCCTATTGCCCACCCATCAAATATCTCATGACCAGGCGCTTTCTTCAACCACGAACTACAACCCCATCAAAACCCCTACTTACCACAATGATAGAACACTATAATCTAAAGGAGATAAGATATCCAAACTCCCCCGTATTCCTCATCAGATAATCCCAAAACTCCTTAAAAATAATCCGAATTTCACTATCGAGTCCAGACAAGTCTCTAGGAAAATGGAAATTCCCTAGCCTAATCGTAGATTTAAAGTCAATTTCAGGAGGGCAAGTATTACCGATTATACTGATAAAATACAGTCTTACAAATTCTTATTTAATTCCACGATTTGATTTTTAAACTTGGTAAATAGCGGCGACTGCCTATATAGGTATGTACGATGATCTCCGAATCCCTCGGGATTATACAATAACGCCCATCCAACAAGTAGCTCAGGACCCAAACGCGCGCTAAAAAAAAAAAGGTAAAAATACACAGGAAGGCAATATTGGCTGATGTACTTTGTGCTTTCGCTCGAAACGCCAACTGTGATCGTATCATTTAAAAGAAGCGAGGAAATAGGCAATTCATTAGCGGACAATTTCCGTCAAGATTACACAACCATGGTGTCGCCGGGAGATTTCGGATCTGATATGATTATCAAAATCACAAACGACTTTCAATACCCGCGAAATTCTCCTCGCCCGGCCAATGTGCTTCAGGCCAGACATATCGCATCGCTTCCCAGATGTGTCTAGTGGCATGTAAGTTTCCATATGAAAGCTAGTAAGTGAATGAGATGAGGGAAATGATAAAACTCATACCTGACGTGAATGATCTCCAGACCATCCTTGACTTCTTGGGGAACATCCTTGATACTGAATATTGTTAGTGTGCTGGCTATTTTGGGGAGGGGAAGAACTTGCTCCTTCTTATTGTTTGCAGGTAATAATACAGTCTTAACACCGGCACGAAGAGCTCCAATGAGCTTCTCCTTAACACCACCAACAGCGGTAACACGTCCACGCAAGGAGATCTCACCCTATAGGATGTTAGTGGCCATGAACATACGAGCATTGCATAGTAAGACTTACCGTCATTGCCATAGTTGGGGGCACAGGCTTGCCGGAGAACAACGAAATAAGTGCAATAGTGTGTGCCATACCGGCAGATGGGCCATCCTGGTCGATCCATTAGTGAATTATAACACAACATCATGGGAAAACAAACCTTTGGGATAGCCCCTGAAGGACAGTGCACATGAATACTTCTATTCTTCATGATGTTCTCCGATGGGTCATGCGTCAAACCCAGCTCGTACGCATGAGCTTTCACCCAGGTTAGTGCTACCTCCACACTCTCTTTTAGTACATCGCCCAATTTCCCTGTTAGCTGCACGCTGCCGCTCCCTGGCATATCGGCCACTTCTATGAAAAGTATACTGCCGTTCCCGCCAGAACTATAGGCCACGAGACCTGTGACAATTCCCGGACGGCTAGCATTGTAGTTAGTATTTACATCCTTACAGAGGCTTAAGCTAGGAGGTCTCATTTCTGAAGACTAGTGATGGTGAATGGAGGGCATACCTTGTCTTTTCGGCAATTTCTTCGTCAAATTTTTCGATGCCCAGGATTTCCTCGACATCTTCCACGGACAGCTGTTGTTTGTACTTCTCTGTCAGACTTGTCAGTATTCGCTGGCTAAGTATCATGCGGAAAGAGCCTCTACCCGTATGTCCCGAATCCTTCGCTTCCGCATATTCTACCGCCTTGGCACGACATACGGACCCAATCTCTCGCTCAAGGTTACGGACACTAGGGGTTTAGGTTGTCAGTGACGTTACTATAATGGTGCTTGACAGTGGCGAGCTTAAACTGATAGCGTATAGAATGCTTCGGTCTATAGGGGAGAGCAAAGTAGGGCCACCAATGCTTACCCTGATTCGCGAGTGTACGATTCGATGATCTTGGACACAACATCTTGGTTGAACTCGACCTGTCCATCTCCGAGCCCATCTACACAGCGTCAGTGGCCGTATACAATATTCTCAGCTGATTGTGAAGGCTTACTTGTGCGGAGCTGTTTTGGGATTAGATGCTGCAAGGCGATATGTCTCTTTTCAAGTGTCGTGTATCCTGACAAGCTGATTGTCTCCATACGATCAAGGAGTGGTGGAGGGATGGTATCCAAACTATTCGCTGTTGCAATGAAAAGAACTTTACTAAGATCGATAGGTATATTGACATAGTGATCTGTGAATGTGTGATTTTGTTCGGGATCTAAAACTTCAAGCATGGCAGCCGAGGGGTCGCCATGGAAATTGGACGTGCTAGAGGTGTCAGCTACAAAAGACCCCAAAGACAACCGACGTTACTTACCCAACCTTGTCGATTTCATCAAGTAGGAAGACAGGATTTGCCACCCCAACCTTTTTCAGGCCATTCACTATCAACCCGGGCATTGCTGCCACGTATGTTCTGCGGTGACCTCGTATTTCCGCCTCATCTCTGACGCCGCCGAGAGAAATACGATGGAACTTTCGACCCAAGGCAGTAGCAATTGACTTTGCCAAACTAGTTTTTCCTACCCCTGGAGGGCCAACAAGGAGTAGAATCGGCGATTTATCGAACATCCTCTTGTTCTTGAGGATTTCAACTTTTGCTGTTGCATTTTCTTCCTCTGCTTTGGCAAGCTGTGAATTAATCTCATCATTAGTATTTTGCTTGAGTTTCAGAACCGCCAAATACTCCAGTAGCCTCTTCTTGACGTTTTCCAGCCCATAATGATCGTCATTGAGTTGTTTACGAGCCCTCGATAATGTATCGACGCCAAGTTGATCTTCAGTCATTTCAGACCACGGTATCTCAATCAAGTTCTCCAAATAATTCCGACAGACTTGATACTCAGCCTGAGCTGGTGCCATTTTCTTCAATCTTTTCAGTTCTCGATCTGCAACCTTGGCTGCCTCGGGTGTCATCTTTGCATTATCAATCTTCTTCTTAAGCTCCTCAATCTCATCAGGTTCTTGTTCATCATCCTGAGATCCCCCATTACCTGCCATACTGGGCGGCAGTGGCACACCCGACATCCCTATTCTTCGTACACGATGTCCATTCACTCTGTTGAATTGCTCAATATCTATATTTGCGGGGATGTTGGAAGTTGTGACGGTTGTGATTCTCACATTATTGTTAATACTGGCCACTTGACGTTGAAGTAAAACAATTGCTTTTTCGAGGCGGTCTTTAGTTGAAAGTGCAGCTAAAACAAGTAGCTTTTCCTCCAACGATGCCTCAACCACATTCGTCATGAAATCTGCCAAAGTTCCGGCGTCTGATATATCCTTCTTTGCTATGAATAGCTCGAGGCGGCGAGCAAGCACTGGGGAAAGCCCACCAGATGTTCGAGGTAGGAGAGATGAAAGTCGTAGGAGGGTCAGAAGTTCTCGTGAAAGTTGTTTGAGATGTGTGAAAAGGTCCTGGACGGCATCATCCTCAGTAGATACATCTGCAAAGTTTAGTACGTACTATGTTTAGAAAAGAGTACATCTCCTCACCTTCGTCATATAGATATGTAACTTCCCCTTCAAGGTATGGTCTCTCTTGTGTTATCCTGTCCACTTTGATCCTGGCCACACCCTCAACCAACAGGGCAAATTCCCCTGAACGGCCGGTTGTGCCCTCCACCCCAGATATTTTGGCAGCCACCCCATATCCAAATAGATCATCCTTTGTAGCACTAGATGGGTTGAGGTCTAATCGTTCTTTGGGTCGTGGGGCTTTTTCGTCTCCAGTGATCATCTTCTGTCCATCTTGAGTGAGGAACGGCGAGTTCAAAGGAACGCAAGCGATATTGACACTGTCTAATGGCTGACTCGGCGTAGTCGAAGCGGCTCTACTATAAACTCCCGAAAGCAAGGCCGGGATATCTGTTCGCTGACCAGATACTGGTATGCGAAGGACTATCCCAGGAAGTAGGACGGTACCTCTTGCCAAGGGGATGATGGGTAGATTGGCGGTCTTCACAGGACCCATATTGCTATTTGTGCGCGTTGATGATAGCAAATGATTAATAGGTGTTTTCCGGTTGTAGAATCGATGAGTTTAAGGTTATGTGTACAAATAAATCGTTGCCAATTGTTGTTATTAGTTAGAGAATATTAGGGATGTGGTAAGAGTGCCTCTTTCAAAACCGAAGCATCACGACCGATGGGATGGAATGATAAGGAACCGAGGTTCATGGCAAAGATCAAAAATTGGCGGGACTGCATTCGTTTCTTTCCCCACCAATGACAACACAATATGTCTTAGAAAACACATAAAATTCTACAGCCTTCACCGATTTTAGGTATCTCCTGATTCACTTCGGATTACTCGAATGAATTATCTCCAACGGTTCAAGTTCTTTGAAGTGATAGGTAGTTGAACTTTGCACCTATGCTATGCACCTGCACCCGCACCGTTGCACCTTTATTAGTCCGTCCCCATTCATCGGAAAGCTTCCGAAAGTATATATTCATACATCTTTCACATGCAGGAATTCAAACCCTTTCTGATCCTTTTCTTACTTACCTTCCAGCAAGCCTAACTTGTCTTGTTTGAAAATAGCGACTCACAGGAGTCTATCGAGAGCCATCTTACCAATGTGACATAGAACTGATATCTGGTTATCCTGCTACCTAATGCTTTTTGGTCAAGCTAATCGGTTCCAGAGAATCGCAAAGCCCACAAGATCTTGGGTATATAATAATATGAGTTTCTTAAAGGGATGTTGGGGTAGTTCCTCGCAATATAATGGCCAGCTTCTGACCATCAATCATGGACCTAGACAGATCAGAGACTTTACAGTGGTTGCGCCTTTGGCATCAGTCGCATATTGTTTTCCAGCATTGCAATTGGTTTCGCTGGGTTTACAATCTCAAAGTTTTTTGAGGGGCTTAATGACCCATCAGTAACGTTGCTGATAAGGTGGAAATGCGTGTGGCAATAGCTGGATTTATGGGGCATAAGAGAGACCAAATGACCCGAAGTTATACCCAGATGGGCAGAGTTGAAGCCAAACTTCTTGACATCGATTTACTCAACTAGATGTCATTTCGAGACGCCAAACTATAATCACTAACATATTGATTCGATACTCTGTCACAGTGGTTTGCGATATCTTAATAGTTTGGGCGAAATGGGTTTCCTTCAGTCGCCGAGACATACATGATGCTACGATCAGGGAGGATAATATTACGATTGCAATCTTCAGCAAGAATTTAGACTCTCGCGGATGAGATACTAGGTTATCTTTTACGTGTATTGGGATAAAAGTTGTCACGATTCAGGGAACACTGGAAGAGTAAATTAAAGAAAGCATCGAGGGTTTCAGGATTTTGCTTCGACTTTTGAAGCTAATAGTGTTCGAATGTCTTAGTACAAAGCTTTCAGGACGTTGTCCTCGACGGCCTTGTATAATCAAGATACCTCAAGACGCCAGTCGAGATTTGATGCTCTTGAAAATGTGCCTCTTGTTGGTGCTCCATCATATCAAGTATGCCACTTGATGTACCGAGACTACAAGATGCACAGAGTTATCACATTCTCGGCTCAATTCAATTTCCCTCGACACGCCCCCACACAGCATGTGTCCATAATTCTGCTAGAATTAGAGGAACACGTCCAGAATTGAAAAATTACAAGAAGAATAATGAGGAAAGAAAGAAGCACTTGTGAGGATTCCAAGAAGTACGTTAATTCATAGTTCAAATGTTACCCTTTACTAATGCTACCCTTATTTCTAGAAAAAGCGGCTTATTGTTTATAAGGGTATATAGTAAAAATAGACAACGATAATCAGCAAAACATAAGCTTGTATATGCCAAGCACACGTGTAAATGTTCCATACTCCGCAGCAAGGGGTGGTTGATTAGTACTGGTGGTAGTACAGTAAGCTCGGGAATCCTCCTTCATCGCAAATGCAGGCACAGAGTTATCCCAGCACCCACATCAACGGAAAACCAAATGCAAACCTCCAAATATTATTAAGTCTAATTGTCCAGATATTTCCTGAAAAGTTTTAGGAGTATCGACTGAGAAACTTGTACATAATGTTTTGATTTCATCAGTTGTCAGAAATCCTTTTCCAGCTGCTATCAATTACAAAAGTGGCGAAGCGAAATTTCCAATTGAGGGTTTTGGTTGCATCTCACAAATCCTACAGCCACATTGAGAGATTGAGAGACCATTCGCGACTCTTTATAAGTAGTTGAATGCACCCTCTAGTCGCATCCTTCGCTCACGATCCAATTGCGATTGTACGCATTTAAGGAAATGAAGTGTTTGACACTGTAGAAATAAGTCATGTCGTGGGATTCTGGCCCCCGGAATATTCTTCTCTCCCAATCGCGGCGCAATCAAATGGATTGAAGCACTCATTACAGCTTACTTGTTTTATATTTAAGGGCTTTCATACCCTTTCTCATGTACTTTTGAACCTTTTTCGACCTTTTCTTTTCTTCTTCTTCTCTTTCTCTGTCGTTCGTTTCTCAAGCTCTCTCGACCGTTAAGTCGAGGAGCCCCAAAAACCAATTTCTCTGCCATGTCCTCCTTGATATTAATATTATGTTTTACTTTATTCCTAGGTACAAATGCCATACCATGGGCCGCAGCTAAACAGACAGCTACATATAAAGCAGATGAATGGTCACCCCGACCAACTAATACGATCTCAGAGCCACGGGATCTGTTCAAGAGAGGCTCAATCGATGTTGATGTATGCGGATGGATTGGAGGAAACCTAGCTCAGCCAGTGGGTTGTGGAAGCGGATCGTCATGTATTCATGATACTTCTTTTGGATTTGTTGGATGCTGTCCGACCTCCTCAGCTGGAGCAGACCCCATCCCTTGTACGGATGGATTATACACGACTTGTGTCGACCATAATAGTGTTGGATATAGTTCAGATTCTTTTTTGATTAATAATGGTATACTATCATGGTTAGTAAAAAAGTACCAAATAAGAAACAAATTACCTAACATACTCACAGCCCTGCGAGTTCAAACTGTTACAAAATCAATTACCCACAAAATTATATTCAATTTGGATGTGGCCCCTCGACAGAAAATGTTACAGCAGCTACCACTTTTGCCGGTCAGGCGACGGACCTTAACCTACAAATCGTGTATACCGGAGTGAGCTTCAACCCAACAATCACAATACAAAACCCTAGTAATTTTGGAGCCGCTACCATATTCCCAAGTTCTACGACTGGCACTCCAACGCAATCTACAGCTTCGGCAGTTGCTGGTAAAGGATCACTTACACCTGACTCACCAACTTCTGCAGCTGAGACATCGGAGGGAAGTTCAAATACAGGTGCGATAATTGGTGGTACAGTTGGTGCCTCGGTTGTTATTATAGGAGCCTGTATTACAGCTTTCTTTCTTATTCGCAACAGGGGAAACAAAGGGAGATCAAGCGTGGCTCACGATGGCAGCTCTCCGTAAGTTTTTGATCAAATTTCTTACTCTACTGAAGTTAACTAAAATCCTTGCCAGAGACCGGCCCTCAAAAGCGACCTTTGAATCAGTTCCTAACCCAGTACCTTCTCCACAACCGATTCATTCACCAGTACCATTTGAACAGCACTCACCGCAGCCTCATGATCACTACTCTCAAATGGGCGGTATCAATAACCTAGGCTATGCACCCGTCTTCCAATTTTCCTACCATCGACCCACTACTCCTATCGGACATCATGAACCCGTGGAAGCACCAACGCCCGACCTCTGCCCCCGTAACTTCCACTCCCCATCTCCTATACCCGATCCATTCCAACCACCGCATTCCGAAATACTTCCAGAATCCTACGATCCTTCTCGACCACGTAGTCCTCCCTCCTCAGAGCCATATCACCCATCACAATCACCTGGACCTCAAAACTGGTCTCCTGAATCCCAACTATACCACCACCCCTCCTCCCCAGAACCACAAGCTCTTCGACCCCGTCCGTCTCGCTCTCCAGCACCTACAATCACAACCCCATCTGCGGAACCTACAACAAACCCCTATACCCTTCCTCGCCCCGCTGACCTCCCACCCCTCGACATAATGGAAGACATCAAAACGCCCATCGTCCCCAAACTCTCTCAAGCAACCTGGCATCTCGCCTTAACGGGTGATCGCCGCACCTACGCACCCGCCGACGGCCCCTCCACCTCAGCCGACCACCACCACGAACCAATACCCGCCATGCCCGCCCTCTACGCTGAAATAACCAACGCTATGGGCGCCGAATCCATGTCACCCCCCAACGACTCTTTCCTCCCGCGCCAAAACTCCAATGCCACCAAACCCGGCACGCGTAGAGATTTCTCGCGCAAAGGCCGAGCTGAAAAAAAAGGAAATGAAACCCACAAAGCTGAAGAGGTAGAAGCTATGAGCAATAACGTTCGACAATCCGGATGGGTACCCTCCGGCTTACGAACAAGAAATAGCCCGTCTCCGCATTCTGCGCACAGAATGCCCGATCGAAAGCCAGTGGGTAATAATGAAGCGGCAACGCAACGATACCCGATGAGTGATTTGAGGGGCGAGGAAGTGCGTATTGCGTATAATCCGAATGCGGGCCTGAACATGGGACATTTTGGACCACCGAGAGTAGTGGGGATTGGAAGACAGCCAAGTCCGATTATAGATCCTAATGCTGTGGAGGGAGGTTGGGTTTAATGAGCTTTGTGGCAGAGAAAATGTATCAATATAAAGTCTTATAAGGGGTTTCCTTTTTCTTTCCGTGCTTGTTTTTACAGTCTATGTTTATATTATACCCGGGCCCTCGCGTCCTGTATTTACTACCGATGGGATTGCTGCATAGATAATATGTAAATATAATTTTCCACATCTTCTCTGGTACTTTTTGCATCACTTGAATAATAGCTAAGCTAAAAATCACAGTAACAGTGCAATGATGATGCAATAATTAGAAATAGTATTTCTAGAATCGGTATATCTATATTTATAAGTGGAATAAATATATAAAAAACACAATCTTGAATTGTCATTTTAATCTTAAATATGATTTAAATTTTAAATTTTTAAATTTTCAATACTTCTATCAAAAAAGAAAGAAGCCGGAGATAATTACTTTTCCTCTCTCTCTCTCTCTCTCTCTCTCTCTCTCTCTCTATATACATAGCAACCTCATTCAAAATTTCTGATTTCTGATTCCTGGTTTCTGATGTCTGATATAATTCATCATCTTCTTTAAAATTTTCCGCATCGATTAATTATATTTCGAGACATTAGCATTAGAGGAATGGGAAGATGGAGGTAATGTTGAGGGTTAAGGTTAAGTGAATAGATCAATGGATGGAAGCTAGATAGATTCCCAGGATCAATGAAAAATGTTAACATTTGGTTATCTGAATACTTGTAATGAGGATGAATCATGAATCGTCATGAAGATGAAAATGAAAATTAAAATATATATGGAGTTATACAAATTGTAGTCGATGGTATATAATAAGTATGTACAAGATGTTTCGGTATTTAATTTTCGTACAATCCAAGGCATTTATTTCATCAAACCCGCAACTGGGTGTCTGTCTAAGATAGGAATCAGAAGCCCTTCTTCACATACTCGTTTCTTCCTTTTCTACCTTCCCTCCCTTTTCTCCTTTCTTTTCCCCTTCTTTCATCTTCGTTTCCATCTTCTCTCTGTTAATTCGGTTAAGCTTGGCCTTGAGAGCATCAATCAACCTTCCCAAATTATTCGACTGCTTTCTGGCAAAGCTCTTCTCAAGCTTTTCCAGTTTCTTGAGATCTCTAGCTTGATTCGATTCCCTGGCCCGCTGTTCCTCCATTCTAATCTCTTCCCATGCATCTGCCCGTCGTTGCGCATGTTGTTCGCATTCCTCTTTATCGTAACGATGGAAAACATCCGTCGTCCAGAAATCTGCTCTCCAATCCCATATCCGAGTCCCTGACGCATAATCCCTCAAGATTCCCCTTAGCCATTCATCCGTTGCTACCATTTTCAACCGATGACCTCTAATGAAAGGTGTTTCTTGGGGTATTTTCTTCGCCTGACGCCGTAATTTATTCGCTTCGGTCTTTCGTGATAAGATTATCCAGCCATCGATATGACCATCTCTCGCCATTCTCACATACCCTTTCATGGCTGTACATCGTCCCTTGAAAGCTTCTACGAATTCTTCATTTGTTACGCCAACAGGTAGCCCCTGCACACGAAGACAATTCTCGACATTCTTTTTAACGATCTTGGGATCTAAATATGATGGTAGTCCATATGTACTTTCCTTTCGTCCTTTTAGCTTTGCCTGGCGATTTGCCACCCTTAATCTCTTCTCTTCCTCCTTTGCCGGATCAATTTCGATTGGAAGGGCAGTGTGATTTGAGCATTCTGCCAACCATGTGTTATATTTACTATCCACATCTATATAATTGGCCCAGCCTTCTAGACGCTTGGTGCCACATTTCACACACTTGCGATGTTGAACACTGTTTTCAAAACCACATCCCGCGGATTTACATATCCAATCACCAGCGTGAGAAATAGGTCGGTTATTAGATGGCCGTGTTAACCCTCTAATATTTTGAGGGTCCTGAAAGGGTTGGTAGTTAGTCGTTTGGGTCCACCTAAATGACTGATCTCTGGGTTGAGAAACAGATCCATTATCAGACGGCGGTGCAAACCCTCTACTATTTCGAGTATCATCGGTCGGTCGGTCGCCAATCGATTGGGTACCTTTAGAATAATCTCTGGTTTGAAAACCCAGGGAATTTCGGACAATAGTCTTTCTCAGGGGATCGAAATTTACGAGACTAATAGCACTTGCCGCACTAAAATGGTATTTAATCAATGGCTTATGAGTAGAGGGGAAAGGGGCTTCCGATTGAATAGGATTTGGGACCTTTGAAACATCCAGATTACTTTGGATCACCGGGTCCTTGACAGGAGATGAAGGGACCACTGGCTGAACAGGATTTGAGGCTTCTGAAATGTTCAGATCCTCCATGGCTTCAAGAGTGGGAATATTTGATCCACCACCTGGAGTGGAATTCAAAATTTCCGATAACCTTCCCGTCATGGGAGTAATAAACTTCACCGGTATCTTCTGAAGCGGAGTCGAAAACCTCTCCAGAGATTTTTCCGGGTTGGTGTCTTTCGAGGTTGATTTTTGAAGTGTCCGTTTAATTTCATTTCTGGACGAGAGTGATTGGGAGTTATGTAAAGATAACCGTTTAGTTGTCATTTCGTCGAGAAGCCGTGCTAAATTGGGTTCTATCTCTTGAAGGTCTGGGGTAGTGGGAGGAGCAACGTCCTCACAAGACATACACACAGCGGTCGCATAATCTCCGTCATGGCTTATGCTCATCGGTACAATCTGATCCTCGTATCCTGTTGTAGCTCTAATGAGTGTAATTGGCGCTCTTGATCTGAGGTTTTCCAGAGATGGGTTATCAATCGTGATGTCGTGGAAATCCAACCGTCGTTTGCTGAAGGCTTTCTTTGCTGCTTCCTTTGCTGCAAAACTGAATGAAGTATATTAGCCAGAGCCTTCTAATATGGATCTTGGATAGACTCACCGGCCAGCCACAAATCTGGCGACTCCATGCACATTTTCCCTCAGTTGGATTAAAACTGATTCCTCTTCTTCTTTCGTTAATTTCTTCGGATTTTCTTGTGCTGTGTATGGAGACCATATCACAGAACCCACAGGTTCATCATTAGCGGCAGTGCTTTTCAGCAGAGGCGTTTCTTTCGGTGCAACAAGCCCTACCAGAGCCTCTAAGCTTTTCGCCTTCCATCTTTGTTGCTTTTCTATTTTCCCTTGAATAAATTCCCTTCGTTCCATAAAATAAAGGTATTCGATCAACGGTAGAAGTCTCGGTCGATACCATACTTGCTCCTGTGGGGTGAACACCCTCCGAATGAATCGATGCGCATATTTTGATTGATGTTTCGTTAGAATATCGTGGATGCGACTGATCTTGCAGATGTCGGTGCCGATATTAACGGGAAATGGGAATGCTCGTGGCATGTTGTGTAGATATCGTTCATATAGGTGCTATGAGATATATTTGTCTCATACTGACGCTACAAATGTCGCTTTTCATCTATATTATCATGAGATATGGTGCGAAATCGAATTTCAATAGAGGGGGTGAATGAAAGATCAAATGTTTTTTCCCGTTATCATCGGATAGGAATCTAGAAAGCTCGGACTGCCAGTATCTGCCTCGCGAAATCATCTGATGTGACAGGGGTATTTATTAGTACCAAGGTAGCGCTGGTGTTAATTATAAAACGATTTGGAAATTCCTCATGCAAGGCACGCGGAATCGTCTATCTCATGTAGATGCTAGCAGTATTGATCATTGAAGCATCAACTATTAGATAAAGCCAACTTGTGTAGCAGTTAGTCAAGTCATTTTAGATGGGGTCATGAGGTCATCACCAAGTCAGGTACGGTTGTAAGAGGGAGCCTCATAGAAGAGAACAACATGCTTTTTTGCATACATAGATTCAATTTGTTCGATAACCCTCAACCAAAAAATTGTGAGAGATATCGTGTTATTGCATACCTGCCGGAAACCAAAAGCAAAAACACAAAGATGAAAGGATATCCCTTAAATTCATGCATAACACCTAATAATCCCTGAGGGGCATCTCAAGCTCCCGTACTATATTAAGATCCCCTGCATCAAGTACTTTTGGCGAATTTGACCAACTTTGAGATGTGAAGATTTTCATGCCCAAGCTATTGAAACGATGGAAACGATTGAAACATAGAGCTCCCATCGTTTCGTACAAATTAGTTGTCGTTCAGAAGAGGAGCCCTCTCTTGGTCCTCCGACGCAAGTGGGGTTTCTCTTCTGAATGAGATTTCCTTGCCGAAAATTCCAGGAATGGAAATGACCAATGTAGCAAGGAAGAGAGTACCCATGATTGTAAAAGCAAAGATCCATTGAAGGGCAAATACTTTTGTGAAGAACTGGCCAACTCCGATTGCTGCCGTGATAATGCTAAGGGCAAATCCCATCGTATAGTCCTAATAATTTGTAAGTATCCATGGGCTTTATATGGTAAATTCTTGCAGCTGGAGTCAATTGAGACGTACCTTGTAGGCAGCAAGAAAGAATAGTCCATAAACCAAGATACCCCAGATTGCAACATTTGCTACAATGCGTGCAGGGAGGTTATGAGCACCAACCGCAATGGCACCATTCCAATACAAAGCTACGAATGTCCAAGCAAGTGGGCCAGAGGTAGCTGGCATATGAATAAACCTTGGAGTGGTGTTATGACGGAAGTAGAGGGAGGAAAGATTGAAGAAGTTGATGATCAACATGATTTCAGCCCATACGAAGTGTGATCGAACGAAGAGCATGACAAATGCGAATTGGAGGAGATTGTTGACGATGAAATGACTTCCAACTGATGCTGCGGCATTAACATGCTCAGCCTCATCGCTGAAGAGGTGAAGAACATATCCAATTTGTAGAATAAACAGGAACAGCCTAAGCTTGTACGTTAGCACTCTAAGCTTTTGGATGGTATAGGATATATATAACCATACCAATAAAACGAAGCAATAAAGGCGTTCATGGCAAATGGTGTATGATGTATCTTGTTCTGTTCCCAGATAGTATGACGCCAGGAGTGCTCGTCATCTTGAGGTGCGTGGAAGTTGTAGTAAAAGGTCACTACTACCATCAACAACCAGGATATAATTGTACATATTTTATATGTCCAGATTGCTTGAACTGGATGTGTATCTCTTCGCGCGAATGGGTTCGCTGTATTCCAAACCGTCAGTCTGCAGAACGCCTAAAAGGATCCCATAAGAGAAAATACCTTGCGCAAATGATGGACTCATGGTGAAAACTGTGGAGGATGTATCTGCAAGAGCTCAAAAGTCACGGTGGGAGCTAAATATTATTTTGCTGATGTCCGACGATTTTATCGAGGAAGTAAATGGCCTGCTCTGGGAGATAGACTGACTGAATGGATTTATTTTTAGTAACAACCTTTTGAAAAGAGGGGAAGAGACAAAAAAGGGTACAAACACAAGGAAGAGTTACTGACGGAACAGAGCAAAAAGAGGGTATCACGGTAACACGAATACGTGAAAGGATCAATTGAACTGAGCTTCAGTATCACTCGCAAGAATGAATTAAATTTGAAATATATTCCAAGGGAAGAAGATAGGCTATATATAAATAGACTCATGGAATGGAAAATCAAGCTTCTAGCAAGCAAGAAATGAGGAAGTGACGTACGCGGACCCTTGACTTTACCCCGCATATCACTCAAATAAAGCGATCCGATCTTTCATTTATTTCAAACTTGGATTATCGTCCTCATACGAGGATTGGTCTAAAGGATGAAGGAGTTGATGGTTTGGCTGTATGTGAAGGCTGGTTGGTGCTGATGACTATGGAGGAAAGAAGAGATCGTCGATTGACTCATACTGGAGCAAACCAATGAATAGGTAGTTGTCTGTCGTGAAAAGAATGATAGGGGTATGATAGATATCTACGTAGTTACTTCATATGCACTTTCCCGGAAGCATATCACACAAATGTTCCGTACAATGTTTTGTACAATGTTTCGTACAATGTTTCGTACTTATCTAGTTTGCTTACTCCAGAAGTTTTCTTACTCCAGAATTTTGGCATGATCCATTTTACACCATTGGAAAGTCCTCTCATTAATTCCCAAAAGACTTGAATTCACACCAACTGGAAATCAATAATGGCCTTCGATATATGGAACATAGGACTTATACAGCCGTCCCTTGTAGATCACGAGGATGTCGATCATCTCAAAGTGTGACACCAGCCACATTGATTATGGGGGAAGCTAATACCTAATCCTTGACATCACCTTACCGCATCAACCAAAGCATAGCCAGCTACTTCTTATCAATAACTCTAGACAACGGATCTAACAATTGGAATAATCGAAGAATTCCAAACACTCATCATGAAGTTCGCAAACTTATCACTATTAGCTTTATCGGCATCTCTTGCATCTGCAAGATTTGTCGAACAACATGAAACCGACCAGGTCATCCTAAATTCTAATGCTGTGATTGATGAGCGTTATCTCATCGAGACCGCCCCTGGCAAACAACAATGGGTTACAGAAGAGGAGAAATGGGAATTAAGAAGAGTATGTATCATGTGCGACACGGAGAGGCTTTAGCTAATATTTTGAAGAATGGACAGAACTTCATGGACATCACAGAAACTCCGGAACTCGGAACTCTCAGGACTTCATCAGTGAAGGTGAAGTTTCCATCGAAACCTACTCTCCAAAAAGACCTCAAGCCTCTACTAGAAGACTTGAGCAAGTCTAACATGCACGAAAACCTCAAGACCTTCACCAGTTTTCACACTAGATATTACAAGTCTGACTATGGCCGTCAATCATCTGAATGGCTCCTCGAGCAAGTTCAAACTTTGATCAAAGATGCTGGAGCCGATAAATACGGAGCTCATGCCCGTCATTTCAAACATCCATGGGGACAAAACAGCATTATTGCTACAATTCCTGGGCAGAAGAACTCCACCGTTGTGATAGGAGCACATCAGGACTCTATAAACCTCTTCTTACCTTCTATTCTATCTGCACCCGGGGCAGACGATGATGGAAGTGGAACTGTGACTATTCTCGAAGCTCTTCGTGTATTACTCACATCCGAGGATATTATCAAAGGAAAGGGGGAGAACACTATTGAGTTTCATTGGTACTCGGCTGAAGAAGGTGGATTGTTAGGTAGTCAAGCCATTTTCTCGGAATACGAGAAGACTGGTCGAGACATCAAGGCTATGCTTCAACAAGACATGACAGGATATACGCAAAAGACTTTGGATGCTGGGGAGCCTGAGAGTGTAGGAGTCATCACTGATTTCGTCGACCCCGATTTGACAGAGTTTATCAAGAAAATCGTTACCGAGGTAAGTTGCTCATAATAATCCGAGTCATACTGTCCTGTTTCCATGCTTACAAGAGTTCAGTACTGTCTTATAAATTTTGTGGAAACAAAATGCGGTTACGCTTGCAGTGACCACGCCTCTGCTTCAAAAGCCGGATACCCTTCTGCTTTCGTGATTGAGAGCGATTTTAAGTATTCTGATGATCGAATTCACACTTCTGGTGATTCTATCAACCTTTTAAGCTTCGACCATATGCTTCAACATGCTCGTTTGACTCTTGGTTTGGTTTATGAGCTTGCATTTGCGAAATTATAGGTGGTTTATAGAACCGTTTCTTGGCTATTAGATGTGGTGATATCGTTTTGTTTGTGTTGAGAAGGTAATTCAGAAGCCTGCATAAATGCTCGGGATTGGATTGGATGTCGTGTCTGCAAGCTTCACATGTGTCATGCATCTAGATTATGCAAGCAGCAAGAGAGATATGTGGCGTTCAAAGGTGGTTTAAATTCAATTATTCAAAGAAATGAATCAAGAAATGAAATTGATCAATATCGTTCCCCCAATCGTACATTTCATATGCAGTAGGTAAACCATGGATAAAGCACCTACTCTATCGGTTCCCAAGTTCAGCCAATTTCAATGACGGCACGATTCAATCTCCTTATGTCTGATTGGACTGGAGTCAATTATCCGTGCGGCCGTGCCTTATCGGCTATTCATAGGTATGATGACTCCTTTCCTTATCAACCAATCTACATCTCTCTCCTCCTCTCCTATATACCCACTAGGTATTTAGGTAGTTCTTCCCATAATAGCTTCTTCATCCTGCTATCTGTCATCTTCATACTCCATCACGGCAACAATATTTGCGGATTCCTATCGAACAGATTTTTTAAGTTACTCAATTCCTTATCTTCAATCGAGATGGCGATCTATTCATCAGTTCCGCCACCGTCGCAGCAGGCTTCAGCAGGCCCGGACATTGAAGCCTGGACGATTTCCGCTTTAGAATCACTTGAAGTATCTCCCATTGCTCGTGACACTGGAGTTACACTTTCTATTCCTCTCGAGCGCGATGAGTCTCTTAAAGATACGACGCCGTCGAGACATGCCGTCTACAAACCTCGCAAGGAACTTCTAAAACGCGATAGCCAGAAACACAGAGAATCACTGTTAAGGGGAAAGGAGGGCAGTCGCAGACGCCAGAGATGGGAGAATGGTGAGTGCGATTGATGAACTGTGACGCGAAGAAAGAGAACCCACGTATTCGGCGAGCGTGTCTCAATTATCATAGCATACCTGATCATAATCGCGATACTCGGATATTGCAAAGTCCTAGTACGAATGACAACGATTGCTGATTAGGATTGCACTCGCAGATCATCTCCTCCATGTTCCAAATGCCCAGCCCCCTCTCCCTATTGATTGGGAAGTTCGTCCAACCTACCCTGTTCACCATGTGCCGTACTACCTGGCCCCTTTGTGGGATGCGGGTGTTCGCCATCGAGCCGAGGAGATCGCCGCCGAAAAGAAATTGAATAAAGCAAAGAAGGCTGGCAGCCATGAGAAGAAAGGTCGTGTCCCACAAGATTTGAGGCAGAAGCTCAAGAAGAGTAAGGGAGCAAAGAGTCTTCTTCAAGATCTGGAGGAGGAGGTCAGGAAATTTGTTCAAGAATATGAGGGCAAGCAGAAAATCTTGGGACGGATGAAGGAAGAGGAAATGGATAGTGAGGATGAGGAGATTGTGTTCATTGGAAGAAATGGCACAATGAGTGATGAGCAACGGAATTTAGTCGAGGAAGAGCTACAGAGAGAGAAGCTCATCTTCGATTCTTCGGCTGATGATACGGGGGCAAGCTTCGGGTATGCTATCTTCTTGATTATATGAGAGTTCCCTCTAACAATTTAATAGACGCTGGCTTGTCCATTCCATTGCATCTTACTACGGTCTTACTTCTCGGTCTGTCACAGTTGGTGATCCTGCGCGTCGCGAGGCATATGTCGCTATAAAGGAAATGAGTACTGGCGGACAGATTTCTCGTCTTGCGTCAGACCTTCCTCGCCCATTGTGGGGAATGATTTGACTGTAGAGGTTGATATTCTGCCTTGGTAGACTCACTCACATAACATCCCATTTGACTCCGGCCATCACCGCCACATTCAACCTTTTTTTTTTCACAAATTAATTCTCAGTATACTTTGGCCTGTGCCTCACATATTGACATGGTTTCTCACATATTAGCTTGGTTTTGCATGGTTTTTAGATCAGTAGATGATGGATCCATCATATTAGAATATATCAAAAACTTGTGATTTTCACATCCATGATATCCGATTTACCTCACCAAAAAGTGTTACACCCGACAATAAACCAAAAGCCCTTCACTTTGAATTATATCAAGTGGAATCCATAGGGCCAGTAGTACTGTTGATATTACTATTGCAACGGTTCCTCTTTACTCATAGCCTAAGAGCCGAGTCCATGTGTCTCAGGACTTTGCCCGCATGTCCGAGGTCCTTTCCTTCCGACAACCCCCACAATAATCATCAGAATCACAGTAGTAATTCCGCGAATATATCTTTGGATAGATTTTATAATTAAGAATTTATAAAAACCACCGGATACTACCTCAGAGCTACTTGTCTCTTTTTCCCTTCTTTTCCTACAATATGCGCATATAGATTATTCTTGTCATTAAAGGGGCATCTTGCAATTTGCAATCATTATGAAATTCCGCAACACGTCGGCGCGATCCTTCCGATACTATAGAAGTACATACAAAAGTCCATGGGAGGGGACATATATAAATAGTTGCCAATTCAATGGAGAAAATGGAAGGAGATACATCTCCGCGATCGTATTGGGATCCAGAATTTCATTCTCAACTTCAGCTGGCTCGACAATACCGAGACGTTTACTGGCTTTTCCTGCATCTTTCGTTGCGGGACAGAGGAGGGGTTTCGCAACTGTTCAAAATGGTACATACATCTACTTTTACAGACTGGAGTGAAATACTTAATAGAACGCCTGCAGAAAATCCGGACGATCGAGGACCTATGAAAGAATACAATGCGCGCGTTGCTTCGGGACAATTAAAGGACGATGAGCATCAAAGAGGTCAGCAACACACATCCATACTTTCATTCCCAAAATAAAGTCTGACGAAAGATGCTTCTAGGCATTATACAAAATCTTCAACATCTTCACGACGAGCTACGATATTACCATGCGCCCGCCATTGTTCATCCTACCCTCGAATCTCTCAAACCCCCACCAACCTCCATGTTTAGCCGTATTTTTGGAAACAAACCCAAAGAGCTGGAGTTGAAGGAAATACCAGAAAACCTTCCGCGAGGGCTGTATCTATATGGAGATGTAGGAAGTGGGAAGACCATGTTGATGGACATGTTTTATGAGACACTGCCAAGTAGTGTTGCATCGAAAACGAGGATCCATTTCCATAATTTCATGCAGGATGTTCACAGGAGGTTACATAAGATGAAAATGGAATTCGGAAATGACATTGATGCTGTGCCTTTCGTGGCAGCGGATATTGCGGAGCAAGGGAATGTGCTGTGTTTTGATGAATTTCAATGTACAGATGTAGCTGATGCTATGATTCTTCGAAGGTATTCCCCTCTCTCCCTTCGCAGAGGTTCTGTTTTTATTCTGATCTTCTATAGACTTCTGGAATCTCTAATGTCCCATGGAGTCGTCCTTGTCACAACCTCCAATCGTCACCCGGATGATCTGTACCGCAACGGCATTCAACGAGAGTCCTTCATCCCCTGTATCAACCTCCTCAAGTCCAGACTCCATGTAATAAATTTGGACAGTCCCACCGATTACCGAAAAATTCCCCGCCCTCCTTCCGGCGTTTACCACTCTCCTCTAGACGCTCATGCGCCTACTCATGCCGAAAAATGGTTTCGTTTTCTTGGTGACCCTGACCAATCTACCCCTCATTCAGAAACCCAACGTGTCTGGGGTCGCGAAATTCACGTTCCGAAAGTTAGTGGAAAAGCTGCTATGTTCACATTTGATGAGTTAATTGGAAGGCCAACTAGCGCAGCTGATTATATTGAATTGATGAGAAGCTACGATGCATTTATCGTTACCGATGTCCCCGGAATGACACATCAACAACGTGATCTCGCCCGTCGTTTTATCACATTCATTGACGCCGTCTATGAATCTCGTGCCAAACTTGTCCTGACTACAGCAGTCCCATTAACACAACTCTTTTTATCAAAGGAGGAGATTCAGGATAGCATGAAGAAAGATGCGGAGGATAAGAGAGGGCAGAAAGAGGAGGCGGCTGAAGGAAAAGAACTTAATGATGCAATGCGAATGATGATGGATGACTTGGGCATGAATATGAGCATGTTGAAGAATAGTAGCATATTTAGTGGGGACGAAGAGAGATTTGCATTTGCCAGAGCGTTGAGTCGATTGAGTGAAATGGGAAGTCAGCAATGGGTGGAGAAGGGTATGGGATTAGAGAAAGATGGGGGAAAGAGTGAGAAGGAGGGGTGGCAGAAGGTTAGAAGTAAGAGGATGGAGGATAGCATGTAGGAGGTGGTAAATTTAGGCGGCGTGTGAGTTGATATTGCGCGATATACCAATGAGAGTTTCTATAGATGATGAAGAAAGGGAGGCAAGTTAGACGAGACGTCTATTTGGGAAAAGAAAGATTTGAGAGAGACAGAGACAGAGAGAGAGAGGTATTTGGATATTTTGAATACCACCCACCATAGTATATATCCAAGCAGTATAGAAATTAAGAATATACCCATCCATATATCAATTAACCTAAGCACATTGTTATTATCATATATGAGGTTTAGAGAATATTAGCCGAGTTTAAAGGGACACATTCATCAATTTATAGGTACTGGTATTCTAAGCCAAAAGCCAAATTTCACTTTACTCTGAGTAGCAAAACTATGTCATTTCTTATGCTTGATTATCGATTTAGTTCATTATCTCCCATTACTACTAGGATTTATATCCCACATCCAACTCCCCGATCCAAATCGCCCAACGTTCCAAAAACATGCGCACATTACAGAATAAAAGGGTTGGCCACCTCTATCTAGCCTACAGCTCCGTCTTAATACCACTCACAATCATATCCAACCACGCCGCAAGCCTTGCAGTGTAATCAGCACTCCATCCATCCGTAGAGACAACCCGGGGGAAAAACATACCTGTATCCCGCCCTCGCAACCTGCAGTTCGACAACGGGTACACAGCCATCGTAGTATCCACCGCTCAATTCCCTGCCCTGCAATGCCTCTGCTCCATCCGGCATGGCCGTCGTGCAAATGAACGCATTAGAGTCCCTCGCCCACGCGAGGGCTGTGCTCAATGGATCACCGATGTCCATATCTTCGAGCCATGATTTCGCTTGATGTTGATAGATGCCGGTCTTTATAGCGGTGGTGAGCACGTTTGCCCATTCCTGGGCATCAGTCATAGAGTATCCTCCGACGAGTTCCTCGGGAATGGCAGTGTCCCACAGGGAGTGCAGATTGGTGGCTTTGCCGTTGAAAGTCACTTTGATAGTATTACCTCCCATGTCGATGTTCTCGGCGTGGAGAGGTTGGTGGATATCCCCCACAAACTAGATTTATCGTGAGTCAATATAGACGAACTTGAAGGCGGAAACTTACGTGGACGATGAACTATTTGTAAGTATGTATGTTAGTAATGCTCAAGATGAGTGGATATATTCGTACCTTGGCCGCAATATATTTTTCGTATCTAGCCACGTTTGGATCCAGTAATTGACTCGTCTGATCTCCTGATTAGCGCCGATTTCCGTCCCGCCGGAACCTCTTCTCACAAAGTTCAAAATAGCTCCCACCACACATCCCTCCTCCCCACAATCCCTAGCAAACTTGACTCCACAAGCTAGACAATACCTCAACATCAGCATGACCTCTTAGATACGCATAGCTCTCCTCATCTCCATTCCTTGAACCCATGAACTCGTCCTTCCAAGAGAGTACTCACACCTAGGCACATCATCCAACGCATCAATAAAATGCCACGGCCCCGTATGGTTCCCCGCCTTCGTATACCTGCATCATTCTTAGCACGCAAGGATCTTTGAGAGGGCTCAATATTCCGATTAACCTATAACTGTCCGCCCACTATATGAATTCCAGAAATATTAGTCAATGGCCCATCTCGAAACTTTCCCAATTGGGATTTCCCTCCCCTCGCAAGATTTCATCCAGAATACATATGCATAAACCAAGCAGAAATCAATAATCAATAATCAACAACCAAGAATCCAAATCTCGAAACTCAAAATCCTTACCGTCGCCACACCCGCCAAATAACTCCCTGTATTATTCCTCAACAACATCTGAAAATAATCTCTCGTGCCCTCGGCTACAAAATTCGTAGCGACATATGCTACGGTTTGATGACCCAGTGTTCCCCATGCGTTTGTTAGGGGGAGAAGTGAGTTTAGACTCAGGAGGACGAAGGGGGTGATTTTCATTTTAAGTAGGAATTGTGAGGGAAGATATGGATGATGTTTTTGATAGTGGATTACTGAGGTGATTTTTGCTGTGCTGTGTTGTGTTGTGCTGTGATCTTTATTGTGAGGTATGATATAATATATGGGATGGATGCTCAGTGAGTCTTGTGATGGGAAATGGCGGTAGATCTAGATTTGATGGATTGAAATGATTGGTGAGTGATGAGTGGTGAGGGTTTGTTGTTCATGGGGATTAGTCCGAGCTTTGTCAGGCAGGGGTTCATTCCCATCCACCAATCTGAATAAGTACTCACTAGGAGCATTGGATCCTTCACCACCGGTGAGCTTATATTTTATTTCTTAGATTCCAATGCCTTGACATTTACTTCTTGCCGTACTCTGTTGGACAAGGAAAAGGTAATAATAGTAGAATAACTCCAAGAACCAGCTTCCCATGCTATTAGTCTTTCCATCATCACCATAGGTACTAATCACCAAAGTCCAACGACCCTATAAAGAAGTCATTAATTTCCTGAAAGATATATTTACATGCAAATACAGAATAACGCCCCATTTCCACTCAATAAAAGAGGCCTTTGTGCCCAAATTGCCATCAATCTTGTTCCTATACATTATCATTCATGTTGTGATTCCTCTACCTGTTCGTTCACTCTCCCTTTGTTTTGATGTAGCCTCTCCTCAACGAATCCTCCGTTGAAATTTGCCTCTTGCTCTATGTCTTGCTGAAAGGTTTACTGGCTTCCGTCGCTAAACTCTCATGATATTCATCAGCGTAAACTTGGTTAGCCTGGTCAGTCATCATAGCAGCATTCTCGTTCAATTCAGCATCATCGCTTTGCCCAGCTTGTTGCTCATGTTCGGCAACCATAGCCGCGACAATATTTTTCCACTGCTCGTCTCCTCCATGGCATCTCCGCCATAAGGAAAACCATTCCCCAGGCCTTTCAGGATTCTCAATCACTTCTTGCTCAATGTCCGGATGCGCAACCACCAAACAAGCTTTAACAGCTTCTGCGATATCACCTTCTAGCTTCACGGGGGGATCTTCTCGATTTAAATCTTCAATCCAAGTTCTTAATGTTTTCATACAACCTTCCTGGTGTCCCGTCTCCGCTACCCTCTGAAACATATAAGTATACATGTCAGCTGATTGTGGCTTGGACTGACGAAGTGGTAATCTCCAGATATCCCAAAAGGCGATCCAATATCCATTTCGTGCATATAATTGCATCAATCGCATTCTAGATACATCTAAAAAAGGAGGTAAATCGAGATTTATCATTAGAGCATGGATTCGACGTTGAATTGGCGTCATGGCTTTTGTAGGTAATCCGAGAGAATCATTGATGGTTGCCTTCGGTTGAACAGTTAGGACATCAAGTTCTGAAGTACGTTCTGTGGCTTCTTGCAAAGTCACGAACATTTCTTCGGTAAGAATTTTGTGGCCTCGTCTATGCATTGTTTGAATGACCCTCAATGCGAGCCGGACTTTAAGGTGTGAAGGGGCGTAACTTGCGTCTGAAGGGCCTCGGACAGGTTCAAGTATGGTACGTATGATTTTGTGATAATATTCATCAGATATATCACCATCGTCAAATTTCTTGCTTTTAAATCTTCTGAACAAGTTTATTATTTTCATGGACTCGAACCAAGGATGGCCGATATCTTGAGCATAATGGAATAACCAGAAAACGTAATCCCACTTGAAGGATGCGTGGTGGTTAGGGTCTTCAATATCAGCCACAGCATATTTGAAACACTTGAGGAATGATGTATCTCCGGGGGTATAACCACCGCCCAAATCGAAAATTGCCTGTTCTACTGAGACATTCTCGAGATACATTCTCAGGTGGTACAACAGGAAATTTTGCCAATCCAACTCTGAGTCATTAGCACTGTATTCCAATACATCGTTTTTGGCCTTTTCGAATTCACCATGAGAGAAGTCGGAAAATACTGATCGCTGAAGCTCTGTTAGTCTACTGTGTTCAACTTGTCCGTCTTGCTGTGGTGAGGATAAGATACCGTGTGGGTGTTGGTCCCTTGTAGTGTCAGATTTTCTTTCTACTGCAGTGTGAAACTGTCGGGTTTGTGGAACTTGAAAACCTCGAGATTTTAGGGTTGCTTTTGATGTATGTTGTGAAGGTTGAGAAGTCATTGTAGAGATTGGCTCTCCAACCTCCGCGTCTTCAACCACCTCTTCGTCTTCAACTTCCGATTGACCGGACCTTCGTAAAATTCCACCCCATAATTTCTCCAAATCGATCTCTTGTCTCTTTTCTTCGGTGAGCATTTGAACAACAACCCTAACTCCATCGGTCCGTCTCCCAAAACCCACGAACCCATCGCCTTCAGGAACAGCATTCGCATGCATATCTGGGCTCTCAACCACACCAAGATCAACGCAAACCCAACCTGTTCTTATCCCATCATCACCATTATCGTCGGTCGCACTGCCTAAAAGCTTAGCTCTCCGTGATTTGCGTCTTAACTTCAATTTCAATTCATTCCTCCCCAATAATCCATCTGCGCTTGGACGTAATTTATATGTACTTCTCAACCATCGACACAGCCGATCCGCAGAGACGTGTAAATGCTTTTCGCTTCGTGCAGTTCCAATAAGCATTATCAAATTTGCCCCTAGTGCAGGGGGTGGGTCAAGTTTTCGAAGATCTAGTAGTGTAAGATCATCAAGGCCTAAATCGACGGAGATCTGTTGTAGCATAGGTTGAAGGATCGGAGGCGGCAATTCTGGTAGATCTGGAATTATTTGACGTTCGGAAAGAGTTTTTGGTGTTAGCTGAGGAGTATCGACTTGCAGATACCATGGTATAGAAGCAACTGAGTTCTCAACATCTTCCCCAATTGCGTTGCTCTCATCTAAAAGCTCTCGATCTTCCAAAATATCCTCAAACTGGGAAACTTCGCTTTTGACTTCCTCCCTAGCTGCTACATTCTCATCCAAGAACTCTTTGTTTTCGAAATAAACCTCATGCTTGGAAGCTTCATCCTGTTCACTCGGTCGTATATGAGATGAGAAGCGGATTTGTTGCCTCGCAAGTTTAGTCACCTGGAATCTCCCAATTGCTGGAACAGTTCGGATTGGGAGTGATATAAGATTTTTCGATAAGGATAAACGACATGAAGCGCATCCAGTAGCTCTGATAGCTTTACTGACAACCATTTTGACCAATTGATGACAAGACAATGATCAATCGATGCCGAACTATGAATGATTGAGATTTCCAATTTCATTTAGACATTTTTTCCGGGAAAGGTTTAGCGAGCACTACTACCTTACGACCCCGCGCGGCTATCATGTACGGAGTAGGTCTAAGAATATAATGTTCCTGACCAGTATATAAAATCAGGATTGAAGCGATTATTGTGTACTCAACTGTGTACTTCCTTTCCCTATACAAGCTACAGGAGAAGAGCGATCTAGAGCATGAACATGAACATGAATCAATTATCTTGAGATGTTCAACAAGGCTGATCTGGTTAAATTGTGGTTAAGATGATTGGATCCTTATCGATTGACACAAGGCTGAAGTTGATCAACCCATGTGCGAGGCTAAAGTCCGGTTACTTGGTGATTGGACTTTGATAAAGATGATCCTTGTACTCGTTTTTTGTTTTTTGCTTATCATTTGCTACCAGCCCAGAAGAAGAAAAAATTATGTCAATTTTGCCTTCAAACTTCTTCATACTCCGTAGATCTTTACACTCGACAAGCATTAAATATTTACTTACCTTTACTATCCGCGAATTGTACTGACTATGAGCACTTTCGTTTTGTCTTTTTATGTCTAAACTTATCTTTCTATCAATTTCTCGTTATAATCTCGTTTTGTAAACAGCTCTGATCCCCTCCTGCTTTACCTACCTATACATAAAAAATGCTTGTACGAGCTGCAGGGCGGAAAGCTCGTGGTAACCCAATTGTTGACAGACTCAAACGTCAACAGACTTATCTTCCTTTTCTATATCCGAGCAGTAATTCGAACAAAGCTGTCTCAGCCCGCAATATTCATGTCGACTCGGGGTCCCAAGCAACTGGCCTGCGGAAAAGGCGAAACTCAGGAGCAAACTCTACAAAACTCCCATCACGGTCGTTAGCAACAGCCGTAAATCAGTCATTCGAGGAACTTCCCTTTGAAGGGTTTCACAATCTACCACCGCACAATTATGCGTCGTTCCCATTCAGTTTGCCTGAACTTCAAAAGCCAATTATAATTCCGGATGATGGAAGAATAGCTCCTATAAGACACCGACGTAGTGGTGTTGATGCGGTTGGTGGCACTCAAGATGAAGTTATAGCATTACTTTATGCTTGTCTCCAGGTTGGAAGGATAGAGCGTGCAAATGTGATATTCAAACGTATAGCACAAATGACGGACGTGGATAGGGATACACTTCTAAATCTACAAAATCATTACCTACGAGCTGCAGTCCATGAAATCATGATGAAGCCATCGGAACAAGCAACACAATCTTTACACACGTGGTTCGAACTCGAAGTACGAAATAAGAATCTACCACAAGATGCCTTGACGGTGGCATATATGCTCAAAGCTTCAATTCAATCACCTCCGGGTCAACGACGCGATAGACTGGTATCAAGATATATGGATATGGTTCAAGGAGATGCTGGTTTAGAAGTTCTCGCATGTAATGTTTTGTTACCCCACGAATTGGACATTATCAACCATATTTGCCCAAAGTACAACCTGGCAGAGGGACTTGGAGACATGAAGGATATCTTTATCTCCGAGGAACCGCCGTCCAGAGCAGTAGACCCTTCCGATGGAGTTCTACAGTACGCTGGAAATATAAGCGCTTCGGTGGCAGAAGTTCGCCAAACCGATCAAAAGGGTCTCGGACTAAAGTCGTTGAGGAAAACTTTGTCGCTGTTTTCCAGTTTACCATCTGCAGGATATGATATGTCAAAAATGAGCGAGGAACAGCATCGCGATATCCAGGCACAGCTGGAAGAAGATGCCGTACAGGCTGCCATAGATCGTTGGAGAGACGAGAGCTCGAATCTGGCAAAGATGGGATTAAATACATCACTGCAATCGAAATCACTGGGTGCGAGGATGTGGAAATGGCATCTAGCTTTGACAGAAGCTTTGGAAGAAGAACTGAAAGCCATTGATGAAGCGGAAATGAAGCAGCACAGAAACGCGGTAGATATCAGTAGATGCGAATATGGGCCCTTTTTACGCTACCTCCCTGCTGAAAAGCTCGCAGCGCTGACAATTATAAGTCATATGCATGCTTTAACATCGTCAGGGATCGACAAAGGTCTTACTCTATCATATGCTATCCTGCAAATCGCTAAGAGCGTAGAGGATGAGAGCATCTTTGAATCCATCGAGCAAAACAAGACGAAGCCCCTTTGGCGCGATAACGCAGCCGACAGGGCCCGAATGCTCCGAATACTCAAAAGTAGAGCACGTGGTGCTAGTGGGGAATCGATCGATGAAAACGAGTCTACAAACTACCCTTCTGAAGAATTTATTTTATCTCAGATTCGTTCCAAGGAGTGGTCCATCGGAATTAGAGCTAAAGTTGGATCTTTCTTATTGGAATCTTTATTGAAGGTTGCTAAAGTTCCGGTCACATTGAAACACCCTGGAACCAATGAGACGGTTACTCAGATGCAACCTGCCTTCTCTCATGGCCAGCAATACAAGTTGGGCAAAAAGCTTGGTGTCATCAATGCTAATAAAGTCATTATGGAACAACTCAAGCGCGAGCCTGTTCACAGCCTCCTTGCAAAACATCTTCCCATGCTTGTAAAGCCTGAGCCATGGACTGGGTTCAGTTCTGGTGGCTTCCTTAGACACCCTGGAAGGGTCATGCGCGTCAAGAATGGGGACCAAGATCAAAGGAATTATGCGGATGCTGCTATTGACCAGGGAAATTTGGCAACGATTTTCAAAGGCCTCAATATACTCGGGGAGCAATCGTGGAAAATCAACCAGCCAGTTTTTGATGTTATGCTAGATGCCTGGAACTCCGGGGACGCCATTGCGAATCTTGCTCCGGACAAGCCAAGACTCGAATATCCCCCCGAGCCAGAGACGTCTTCCGATCCACTCGAGCGCCGAAGATGGGTCACTGCAGTTAAGAAAGTAGAAAATGCCAAAGCAAGTTTTCATTCCCAACGCTGTTTTCAAAACTTCCAACTGGAGATTGCTAGAGCTCTCCGCGATAAAACTTTCTACTTCCCACATAACGTGGATTTTCGAGGAAGAGCATATCCAATTCCTCCATACCTTAATCACATGGGAGCAGATCATTGTCGTGGACTTATGATATTTGGGGTTGGGAAGGAACTTGGCACTTCTGGTTTAAAGTGGCTCAAGGTTCACCTCGCCAACGTATATGGTTTTGACAAAGCAAGTCTTTCAGAGAGAGAAGAATTCGCGAGCAAAAACATTGACGAAATTTATGACTCGGCAACGAATCCATTTGGAGGCAATAGATGGTGGCTAGAGGCCGAAGACGCGTGGCAATGCCTAGCAGCATGCATGGAACTCAAGAACGCGCTTGAATCTGGAGATCCAGCTAGCTTCGTCTCATATCTACCCGTTCATCAGGATGGAACTTGTAATGGCCTTCAACATTATGCAGCCTTAGGCGGCGATGTATGGGGCGCCCAACAAGTAAATCTCGAGCCTGGTGATCGCCCGGCGGATGTGTATACTGCGGTCGCAGATCTCGTAAAGGAGAGTATCAAGAAAGATTTGCTTGACGGGCATTCCAAAGCCAAAATTTTGGATGGGAAAATAACTCGAAAGGTTGTCAAACAAACTGTTATGACCAATGTCTATGGCGTAACCTTCGTTGGAGCTAAAGCACAGGTTCGAAAGCAACTTGTAGCAGCTCATAGGGATTTGCCGGATACTCCCGAAGACAATCCCGGCACTCTAGCTTCTTATGTCGTCACCAAAATCTTTACCGCTCTCTCAACTATGTTTCGGGGAGCGCACGATATTCAGTACTGGCTCGGAGATTGTGCTTCTCGAATCTCAAGTAGCTTAACACCTGAGCAAGTTGACCGCATAGTTGAACATGTCTCTAAGCAAAGTGTTCGTCCTTCTAAGGGCGACGCATCAACCTTAGATGAGATTTCTCAATTCAAATCGAGTGTAATCTGGACTACACCATTGAACCTGCCGGTGGTTCAACCTTACCGAAACAACAAATCACGGCTAATACGCACCAGCCTCCAACTTCTCAGCTTAGCTGAACCACATCGATCGGATCCCGTCAGCAGTCGTAAACAACTCCAAGGATTTCCACCAAATTTCATTCACTCTCTTGATGCAACGCATATGCTTCTCTCAGCAGTGAAATCCAATGAAGCAAAGTTATCGTTTGCTGCTGTCCACGATTCGTTTTGGACGCATGCCGCTGATGTTGATAAAATGAATACAATCTTGAGAGATGCTTTCATTGAAATACATAGTGAGGAAGTCATTGGACGCTTGGCAGCAGAGATGGTTACTCGGTACAAGGATTATATGCAACTTGTGAAAGTCAAGGCGGGAACGCTAGCACATAGTAAAATTTCTCAATATCGCAAATCGCTCAAGCCATCCAAGAGAGGTAAAATCCACGAGTTATTGAGGGAGGTAAAGAGGCGGCGTCTTCTTCGTTCTCCTAACCCGGAAGAAGTAGAAGAAGGTGAGCGCATGATTACATCAGCCAGTATATACGAAGCAATGACGGAAGAGGTCGAGCTTGATCCGGAATTAGATGTTAAAACCGTGGGTTTAGGAAACATGGTCAACTCGAAGTCAGCCACAGAGCATGATATTGTCAGCAGTTGGGATACTGGCGCCACAGAAGAAGCTTTGGAAGAAGCTTTGGAAGATAATCCAACCATTGAATTAGATACAGCAGAGGCAATTTCAGAAGAAGTAGATTCAGTGATACAAAAATCCGGATTTGAGGCAACAATGAAGCCGAAGGCTCGGCGGCAACTTCACACTGATCATCCCCAGTTAGTTTGGCTTCCACTGAAGTTCGCCCCCGTTCCTAAGAAGGTAAGCAAACTCTGAACTATAATGCTAGCTGAAAATTAACGGTAATACAGGGGGCTTTCGATGTGACACGCCTTAAGCAAAGTCAATACTTCTTCTCTTGATTGAGGTAACTGATGTGGATTTATTTTCTTCTGGTATTTGGGTCTCGGCTACATTCCTGGAGCAGGCTTGTGGGGTACACATTTTGGCATTCTGGATTGGATTCCTCGGTAAATCCTTCTATCTTAGCACGGCGAGACGGTTGCATTACAAAAGGCGTTGAAAACTAATGAAATGGCTGGTAATGTATGATGAACGTGTAAGCTAAAGTTTTAGCCTTTATATAAAGGATTTATATAGAATAGGCAAGATTCGAAAAACAAATATATTTCAATCACATTCAATGAAGAAATTTCCCGGTTTAAAGTTTTAGTGCCGAGTATTTATTGCTTCGCAAGTTGAGCCTCCATACCACGATTCGAATTTGCCTATGGCTCATAAGTCCAGCGTATGATGATGGATAACAAATATGATGACAACCCTTGAGAATGGTCTTGGTGTTACACAATACAGTTGAAATACGAGAACTAATTGGTGTAAGCAGTGTGAAAATCTCATGGCACAAACAGTAAGATCGTACGAGATTCTTCAGCTGACGACATAGCTCACAAAACAAAATCCTGATGCGTAAGTCTGTTTCCCCGTTGCTGTTTCCCCGTTGCGTTGTTATGTTCTTCCGTCGAGTTTGTGAATGCGATGATCCATTCCGCGAAGTAGCGAAGGATGATTCGTGGAAGGAACGAAGCTGATGTTATATATGTATATAAATACCCTCTCACGTCCGCAATATGTCCCAGTCAACTCAAATAACTTTTACGCAATAAACTTAGGACAAGACCTTCAATATGAACCACCTTTATACAATCGGTATTCTTTTGTTAAGTGCAGTGTAAGCAGTCCTTGAGTTCTTTCTTCACTCCCAAAATGCACATATACTGACATTGCCCTTAGACAAAACGTCTACTGTATCCCAGACGGCCTTCATCATCGTTCCGAAACATGTGCTCCAAGCTTGATAACTACTACATACATTAGTACCATCTCAACGGTAAAGACAGTCCCTCATTCTTGCTATACCCGTACAATTACCACCATTCAAAGCTCCTTCCGTACGTTATCAAGCTTTCCTCAAGTAGTATTAGCGAACTAATAATACGATAGCTTGCTCAGAAACCAAAACCTTCAACCCTGCCACCTGTGGACCCGGTATGTAAAATCAAATCACAAATGTGAAGTCGGACAAACCTAACAAAAATTCAAGTTCCTCTGTGTATCCTTCTCTCAACAACAACTATAACGGTTCCACCCAGCACCAGCTGCTGCCGCGCAACTCCGACCATAACCGTCCCAGGCGCATGCGCAAAATGCCAAACAGGATGTGCGACGGATCTGACGACGGTGACTGTCACTGCAGATGCAACACCGCTATCCTACAACCCAGGCGGTCCTCAGTTACCCCCAACCAAGAGACAAGGGGGTCCCATCATTCCATGCACATCTACTCTAAGCCAATTGAAACAGTTTACCCATGGGCCTACAAAGACCCTCTTCCCATCTACCGTGACAGCTACTAGTAGTGTGGATTGCGCAGGGTGCGGTGCTTTAAGCGTCCAGCTGATTGGCGGCGTTGGTCCTGCTGTGAGATTTACCGCAACGGTGGAAGCAGATGTGTCAACCACTACTACGGCCTTTGTTTGCTCCCCAACACCCGCATAAGTTTTGAATATCTCTGGAATCGTTGGAATTGCTTTGGATGTTTATTTTATGCTTGGAGCTTGGAGCTTGGCTCTTGGCTCACTGCTACACTCGTTTTGCAATACAGAAAGGGAGAGGAAAATTCATCATCAAATTTGCTATGCAGTTCCGTACCGTTACTTTTACAAATATAAGCTTCAGCCTCTTCTGACTTGGCAATGCAATCAATGTTCTTGGAAGGATGACTCTTTTGAACTCATACTGGATGTGAAATATTTCCGCCTCTTGGCCTGAATTAGGTGAGAAAGATTTCCTAAGCACTAAGACCTGGATTTCTATAGCTGAACCTATCGAGTAATAATCATGGGCAAGGGCATGCCAATGTGAGAAAAAAATGTTTCCGCTTGCTCCGAGAGAGATACGAAGACACTACGGTAGATTACAATTATGCAAAAAATCGTATCACTGCCCCTAATCAAACAAATTTTGACCTGGCGATGCTATTACATGCCTTCCAGGTAAGATCGGTGGACGTTGGAAGGCAGTGTATCACGTGATTAATTATACAGTTAAACCTCACGCTAGTGATTGGGCAAGGTCCCAAGATTTATTTCTCGCGACTCAAGCTTCCAGGCGCATCAACATTAACCAGAGACGAGGCAAGACAAAAAAAACATCTTCACACGCCATAATGCCTGTCGTCAAAGGTGGAGTTTGGACTAATATCGAAGATGAAATTCTAAAAGCAAGTGTTTCGAAATATGGTTTGAATCAATGGGCTCGAGTTTCCTCACTTCTCGCAAGGAAAACACCGAAGCAATGTAAGGCAAGATGGGGCGAATGGTTGGATCCAGGAATTCGCAAAATTGAATGGAGCAAGGAAGAGGATGAAAAATTGTTACATTTGGCAAAATTGATGCCAACACAATGGAGAACTATTGCTCCTATCGTTGGACGAACAGCGACTCAGTGCCTCGAAAGATATCAGAAATTACTCGATGAAGCCGAACAAAAAGAAGCCGGAGAGTTTGGACTTGGTGGACCTGATGGCGGAGAGACCAAAGCACCATCTGCGGATGATATACGAAGATTGCGACCCGGAGAAGTCGACCCAGATCCGGAATCGAAACCTGCGAGACCAGACACCGTCGATTTAGATGAGGACGAAAAGGAAATGTTGAGCGAAGCCCGCGCTCGTTTGGCAAATACACAGGGTAAAAAGGCGAAGAGAAAAGCTCGTGAACGTCAATTGGAAGAGTCGAGGAGGTTGGCTGTGTTACAAAAGCGCAGAGAGCTTAAAAATGCTGGCATTAATATCAAAGTTATCAATCGGAAGAAGGGGATGATGGATTACAATGCCGACATACCTTTCGAAAAAGCGCCCGCTCCTGGATTTTATGATACCGGTGATGAATCTATACAAAATGAAAAGCAGAGAGCAGCTTTCGATCCACGAAAACAACAACTTGCGATCAAGCGCAAAGGAGACCAAGATGATAATCAGGATCCAAAACGACAAAAGAGTGACAAAAATGCCCCATCAGCATCATATCAAGCAGCCATAAAAGCTGGGCAGATGCAGAGGATTCGAGAGGCAGAGCAAAGTAGTAAGAGACGGGCTCTGGTTTTGCCAGCACCTCAGGTTGGTGAAGGGGAGCTTGAGGAAATTGTAAAGATGGGTATGATTGGAGAGAGAGCAAACATAGTGGCGAGGTCGAGCGAGAATGATGCAACCAGAGGACTTGTTAATACTTATTCTACTATCAACAGTGGAGCACCAATTCGAACACCGCGAGCCCCAGCACAGGAGGACCATATCGCCAACGAAATCCGAAATATTAGAGCTCTGACTGAGACTCAATCATCACTTCTAGGAGGAGAAAATACACCCCTACACGAAGGTTCTGGTAGCACAGGATTCGATGGTGTTACCCCTCGAAGACAACAAATGGAAACACCTAACCCTATGGCAACCCCTTTCCGCGCAAATGGCATTGGTGCAACTCCTGCGAGAAATGGTGTAGGAGCCACGCCAATGCGAACTCCTCGAGATAGTTTTGCATTAAATGCAGATGGAGAGATGGAGTTGGTTGGAAGGACACCTCAAGATCTCAAATTAAGGGATATGACGCTTAAAAATTCATTGAGAGTTGGTCTTGCATCTTTGCCAAAGCCAAAGGACACCGAATGGGAGTTAGAACTACCTGAAGAGCAGCAAGAGAATTCTGGTGTTCAAGAATTATCCGAGGAAGACGCAGAGCTGAGAGACAGGCGGAATCGCCAAATTCGAGAAGCTCAAGAACAATTAGAACTCAAAAGACGGACACAAGTCTTACAAAAAGGGTTACCTCGTCCATCGGTTATTGATATCAACGCATTAATGAAAACTGTCGCGAATATTGAAGATACAATTGAAGGTTCTATTGAAAGAGAAGCGGCTTTATTGATTGCAAATGACGCCCTCAAGTATCCCACGCCTGGAGTTAAAGTCAAGGGCACCCCGCAAGCCATTGAAGTGTTTGAAGATGATGCTCTTTCGCAAGCGCGATTACAGCTATTGATGGAAGTTCCTAAAGATTTGGTAGAGCAAGGATCGGATGCTTTTAGAGCGGCATGGGATGACGCCCATAAATCTTCATTATTGCCTGGATTAAGTGGGTACGATTCTGATGACGAGATTGATGAGCATCAGATGCTTCTAGACGCTTTTGATGTAAGCCCCAATTTACCAAGTTCGTCCCTTCAATCACTAACAAATCCCCAGAATGTTCAAGAATCAATCGTGGCCGCCGCTGAAAAGGGTAACAAATCCGAAAAGAAACTCTCCCTCCATTTAGGTGGTTATCAACAAAGAGCCAAAGTGTTGCGTCAAAAAATCGGCGAAGCAGCTGATGCACTATCGAAAGCTGCTTATTCTTTAGATGCGTTTAAAACGTTACAGATCTCGGAAGATGTAGCCATGTCGAGGAGATTAGAAGATTTGAGGGAGAGAGTGGGATTTGTTTCCAAGCGTGAGAGAGAAGCCCAAGAGATATATAAACAAAGGAAAGAGGAGTTGACGGACTTGTCTGATGGGGTAAATGGGTTTCATTGAGGCCGAGGGTGAAAATTAAAAATTGTATTATATGGGGACATTGTCTCCAATGAATGGCATGGACATGAATAATTCACATTTAGGCTTGGAGAACTTGAAGCCCAGTATAGCGAGGAGCAAGCCAAGGCATATAAATGCAATCAGTGTATGATATCCCCATAGTTTTTGATCATCTTATGAGATCACCTGTTTCGACAATTGTGCACAAGTCTGAGTCTGAGTACCTAGGTAAGTGGTGTGAATTGTTTAGGGTTTGTGTCTATCTATGTTTGTGAGCCTGTCTGCTTATCTACCTATCTATCTATTGTAAAGTGCTCGTGTGCTGGTCGTTATTTTCATGTCTCATCTCATTTCATCTCATGTCTAGCTCCACATATCGGGATATGTGTGCAGAGTACCCTCTTGTCTGTATTAAACCTCGCAGCAAGAACCGAAATAAATACGCGCATGCTAACCCGCCACTCCCTTCGATACATTCTCCGCCGCATCCTCAGCGCCGCGTTTCTCCTCCTCCATACACTCCACCGTCCCCGCCAAAATACCCGCTCCGATAATACTACCGTACATACAGGCTTCCAGTACGATTCTCTTTCCGCCCTTATCGGGGCCGAACTCCTTGCGCATGATGTCATCGAGATATGCCTGGCAATCTGCAAGGTAGTCTTGGAAGTGGGAGATGCAGGAGCCGGTGTAGCCTACAAGGAGTTCGGTGATTTTATCGGAGGGTTGGGTGGGTTTGGGCTTGCTTGGTTTGGGGGCTTCCTTGGAACTTGTGTTTGATGAGGAGCTGGGTCGGGAGGACGGGAGATGGATTTCGTCGGCCGTGGTGAGAAGCCCGATGATTGCGGCCGCTAGCATGCCTGCTGCGCGTTTCTCCATGGTCTTTGCAATTTGTACTACGATGTCCGCCATGTCGGGGGTCCACTTCTTGGGTTTGCCGCTCTTTGGATCTACTGGAAATGGCATTGCGAGATCGAGTGGATGACATAGTTGATCTTCTCTTCCTACTTTGGCAAGGACACTTGCATTTAGAGCATTGCGCTTGCGGAGAACAAGAGGAATTGCCTCGAGAGGTAGCTGGAGCTGGGTGGTGAAATAGTCCAGGATTATGAGACGGCCTAGTTCACCGAGGTATTTACCACCCGTCATGTATTCAAAGGGCATGAACCCTGGGGCTTCGCTGTTAACATCGAGAACGGTGTCCCATTTTGTGATGAAGTTAAGGGTGTGAAGGGGAGGTGCGGTGCCGTTGATAGACCATTCTGTGTTGATGATGATCTTGGTGTCTTTTTGCTTGTGGTCCTCGGATTTGAGGATAGCGGAGGGATATTTGGTGGAATGGAGCTTCGAGATTGAGAGGGGTATAGTGGCATTGCAGCCAGTGCCGACGATGAGACCCATGGAGGCCTTTCGATGAGGCGTATGTCGATGTTGATGGGCGAATGATATTAGGGTTGCCACTGAATCATTTACTATGGCGGTTATCTTGATGCGGGGAAGATGGGGCTTGGATGCAGTTGATATCTCGTAGCCTTTTAGGAGCTGCTGACCAAGGTTGAGATTTGATGTTATAGCAAAGCCCTTGCCCATAGACATCAACATTGCTTCTGACAATGTCTTTTGGCTGTTCAAATGTTAGTGACCGCTCTCAAAAACATAGTAAGGAGGTTATCAAACATCATTGGGAAACTCATTGTAACACCCATTGGTAACTCAGAAGGTAGCTGTAAGCCCCATTTATCGACTCCATCCTGAACAACCTCTGCAATGCACTTTCCAATCCATTCGAATAACTCATCTGCATTGTTCGATTTGTGGTCTTCACCAATTTGCCATGACTTCTCAAGTAGTCTATTGATTTTGCCTGGTAATATCATATGATCTTCAGTAGAAGAACCAAATAGCTCGATGAATCCAGCTCTCAAATTTGAACCTCCACTGGTGTATGTCAGTTCCAGGAATTCTTTCAGTCGGATCTTTATGAACTCACACATCAATTACCAGATATCTTCCCTCCTTCTCCTTCTCTGGTCTTAACACTTCTTCTGAAATAGGTGTTTGTAGAAACTGATTTGTAGATTCCTTTGCCAACTTCTTGAACGTCTCACCAAGACTCTTAGCTAATGCATGAATCTTATTAATATCAACGTTCAAAGGTTGAAGGAAAAGAGTGATTGGTGAATCTGAAGTCATGATAAGCGAGCTCAGGATGGATGATGATATTGATGAGAAGGCTTGTTTTGACAAATGTTCTTGTATATTGTATAAATTGTTGATTTTGATGTTTATCAAGAACAGAATCTGTTTTCTTACATACAGAAATGTTCTAAGAAAGGTTGAAATGGGGATTGGGCCATATATCTCGGTAGCCCATATTGAAGTAGTGAATGAGAGTCTCAGGCCGGAGCATACACAGAGTATACACAGTCTATATAGTGAATGAGATGGTCTTTATTCTTATGTTAGTATGATAATATTACAGATGAATCATCTAGGTAAATAAGGAAATGAGGCCCAAAAAGAAAAAAAAAAGTCTTGGTTATCTTCAGAAATTAGGCACATGAGGCACTTGAGGCAGAAAGGAGGAGGATCAGTTGTTGAACTCCTTTTCTTGATTGACTGCTTAGGTCAGCCCCATCAGATACGATCAGATATGGATGGGATGCTCGGCATTTAGCCATAGATATCCCGAACCTTTATCTGAAGCTCCCTCGGCATTTAAAAGCTTCATCAACTTCCTTATTTTTATCAGTACTCTAAGGATCCATCAAAATGAAGGATTCCTTACCCACAATCAATACAAATTTCGAATACCATAGTATGGATAACGAGAAAACAGAAAGAATGTTGACAGGACCACCGGCGCGAAGGGCTAGACCTCTAGCTTTTGGAGCTCTAACGGTTGCTCTATTATATTTCCTCTGGACCGCGAATATCCACCAGCTGTTTATGGGATGTGGCATGAAGCTGCAACATACGGGGGTGAAGCCCGTGGTTGATGTTGTATCTATATCGGATCATAAACTCGTACCGTTGGAAGCTCACATAATGAGTGTAAGCTTATATATACTCCTGTTGTTTTTCAATACAACTTTACCTTTTATTTCCTCTGAAATCTTCCTTTCTTAGACTTTACTGACTTCTTATCTGTAGAAATGCCCGGATGCACAGGTTCGTCTAGCTATCTGCTGGATTTATAGTACATCTCTAACTGAATTCTATGTAGGATTGTTTGAAGATGATGGTATTACCAGCTATGCAGAGGGTATATGATAAAGTCAACTTCACGCTCTCATTCATTGGCGCGTAAGTTTCATTCGTCCCCAAGACTAGCATTTAAAAGCTAACGGACAATCTTTCGCAGACCTACAGACAATGATGGAGTAGCCTGTAAACATGGCCCGCAGGAATGCATGGGCAATATTCTCGAATTATGTGCTGCGAGCCTATATCCCGATCCAAAAATTTACCTTGGGTTCACCATGTGTTTAATCAGAGATTATAAGGATATTCCGGAGAGAAGTTTAGTGGAGGATTGCGCATTAGAGCATGGAATGGATTTCAGCAAGCTCAATGAGTGTACAGCGCAGGATGATGGAGGGTATGGTATGGGAATGTTGAGGGATAGTGTCAGAAGGAGCATTGAGGTATGTATAAAACCGAAGTGCCTAGTCATACTAAAAAGACTCATGCTAATCGACAATCGTAGGCCGGTGTCACAAAATCTTGTACGGTCAGACTCAACGAAGAAATCTTTTGTGTACGTGATGGAAGGAAATGGACGGATTGCCCTGGAGGGTCGGAAGTAAATGATCTTATTCTTGCCGTGGAGAAACTGTACAACCAGTCTTGATGGGCTCGAATATATCCGTCCATAACTCACTCGCTTCTCCAACAGTGTAATTCAAGGACACTTTATCCATCCCCGCTTCTTCGTTGCCCTCCATCGTTTCCAATTGCTCGATTATACTCTCCAATCCGATCGCCTTTCCAGTCGCCTGTGTTGCGCCCGCCTCCAATGCGACATGTACAATATGCACATGGAAATGATAGTAAGTCGGTTGATAATGAACATACAACTTCAACTGGTCCTCCTCCAATCCTTCGTATGATTTCACCGTCGCCTGCATAAACTTTTGTCTCATATGTCTCAGCCATTTTATGTGTTTCTTCTTCAGATCTCGCAAACTCCATATATCTCTCCTCTCTACCAGTCCTAGCAAATGAAGTCCTTCCATCGTTTTTCGATCCCAATTCAGATCTGGTAATAACAGGAACCCCTCTTCCCCATCTTGACCTTGTGGAGTTCTATATATAACATCCTCTACTTCGGTCTCTCCCTCTATTATGTTGTATACCCAATTTAATCTACCTCCATCTCGTTTCGCTTGCATGTATGGGCGTATCTTCTCACTGTAGATTTTGGGGGTTTCGGTGATCATACGAACTCCCTGTTTGCTATATTTTTTAATATGCTGTTCCGTACATGGGTATATGAGATTGATCTTGAGATCTGTAGGTTCGGTCGTCTGTGAAGGACCATTATTGGCCAAGTACCAGAAGTAAATATCGTTTGCGCCGAGATTCTCAAGGGATTGGAGAGTGGATGGAAGGAATGACAGATAGGCTGGGGACGTGGGAAACGGAGCGCGTTCGAGGATTAAAACACATGGCTTGGAGTTGATGTGACCGCAGAGAACAGAACGGCGTCCTGCTTGATCTTTATGGGGGAGTTAGAGGTGGAATGCGTGAGGTAGATTGGATGTTAAGGGATACCTTGATTCAGCAGACGATCCAATTTGAAATCTCGAATCAGAGATGTGGGCTGAGAAGGTTCTTCAGCCATGATTGAGCGAGTTTTAAAATTTGGTGTTAGCTAGATTAAGGTTGGAATTGAAAGTTCCCCAAACGAAATGCTGGATGTGGGAGTCTACCGCCTTTTGGCAGAATGGCAGAATGGCAGAATGTCGTTTAGCAATGCCAATTCTATTGTCCTCGCACACAACTTGATATTTAACTCTACTACTCTATTTAAACATTCAAGTATATAATTCTCAACTCTGGTGACATCAGCATTCGAACCATGCATACTTCCTACGAAAGCTTCGACAATGCCAAGTGTAATATGATTTGCACAAGGGGCCCGACAAATCTATACTGTGGATACGAATCTCATAACGAACTCTAAGTGGCCATCATGCACGAAATAAATCCCAATATCTAGGCATTCAGTTTGAGAGAGTATTCTCCGTATTTGACTGAGTGTCAGAATTGACGGGGAATGTCAAACCACAACTGAATCCGTCTCTAGCATGCGACTTGGTGCGTCCATCACAAGCCATTCACAACTCCAAAAGAAGTTTTCTTGACTAACATCATGGTTTACCACTTAGTGAATTGCTGGTCACGATGCAAGCAATTACCAAGCTTCATCATCGCAGCAAAGTCTTCGAGCTTAAGCTGATGTACTCATAGACCTCTTCCGCGTTGTTCCTTACCCCGTCGATTCCTATTTGCGACCACTGCATGCATTCACACAATGGTAGCGACAGGATTGGACACGCGAGCGATAACCTTCTTCAGACGACCAGACCCGTGCGTATCTACGAAGGATATCTACATTGGCATTACCCCTTGTCCCTAAGTGAATTCTTACCTCGTCACGATCCACAACGCCACATCTTTAATTTGAACTCCGAGGCTAGATTTTTGCTATTCAGAAGCGGAATTAAGACCTTTGTCGCCGATGTTGATCACATGACTATGGATGCAAACTTGCTTACCGCTTTGCTAACGTATCGACGTGCCGATATCCGTTCGTGAAGAGAGCAGTGGAGGGAAAGAACCCAGTTTACCTTGCCTAATAAATGCCTAACACCATCTTTCGGGTTTGAAAATTAGTTAGAGAGCGGTCAATCGGCATCTTCTGATATCCTATTACATATCTCCAATCTCCATCAAACATGAAGAAAGCGGGGAGCAAATATATTTTCTATAATAAGGGTTCCGGTAGGTCCTTCATTTTGAAAACATTTACGATTACACACTTCGCTTTTCATTTAAAGTCTCATATAACATATGAGGTTCTTTTCCTACTGATATTTATTAATCTAATACTTTCCCGTTTCGGTTTGACGATTACTTTTCCTTCTCACTTTTAAGTTCTTTTTCGCCACAATATCCTATTGAGGGTATTATAACAACAGATAAGCACCAGGCCAAGGATATCGAAAATACTACGAGGGTGTCTACATCAAAGATGATAGATTCGATATCGAGGCAAGAGACACGCAAGTCAGGTGCATCAAGACCCGGTTCATCACCTGGGCTAAATCGATGTTTATCTGGAAATCACCTCGACGACACCTCGTACTATACCGGACACCCTAGCTCCTCTCCAGGAACAACTGATCAAGAGGCGGATCACGATTCCACTGTTGATTCGGAAGATACAGATACCGATGGTACCGCTAGTATATCGCCAGAAGTTTTAGATGGAATCGAGGTCGAGAGGGACGTCGAGTTGGGCAGAGAAAAGACCCGAAAGAGCTTGAAGAGTGTTAGGAATCTAAACCTAGTTACCTGGGAAGGACCTGAGGATCCAGAGAACCCTAAGAACTGGAAAATCGGACGTAAATGGGCTGCTGTCTTGGTAGTCTCGAGTTTTACCTTTATATCCCCTGTTTCCTCCTCGATGGTAGCACCAGCTCTAGCTTCGATATCTTCAGATTTACATATTGTAAATTCTATAGAGCAGAGTTTAGTGCTGTCTATTTTTGTCCTGGCTTATGCTGTCGGTAAGTCAATTCTATTGTCCCAACTATGGGCAGTCATTGACACTAAAGTAGGCCCATTATTCCTTGGACCCCTAAGTGAAATGTTTGGACGAGTTATTGTATTGCAAATCAGCAACCTCGTATACTTGTTTTTCAATCTCGGCTGTGGTCTGGCGCATACAAAGGGACAATTGATTACTTTCAGATTTCTGGCCGGTCTAGGTGGCTCTGCACCTTTGGCTCTTGGAGGTGGAGTGCTCAGTGATTTATTCACGGCCGAAGACCGTGGCAAAGCAATCTCTATATACTCTCTCGCTCCACTGCTAGGGCCGGCAGTGGGACCAATAGCAGGCGGATTTATAGCCGAGAATACTACGTGGAGATGGGTATTCTATGCTACCACTATAGCAGATGCAGTCATTCAAATCATAGGATTATTCTTTCTTCAAGAAACGTTTGCACCCGTTTTACTGGGGCGCAAGAAGAACAAGCTTATCCAGGAGACAGGAAATCAAGACCTTCACACAGAATGGGATGTACCAAACCGAACCATTGCTAAGACCCTCAAGATCAGTTTAACGCGACCATTCAAATTAATTGGTATGCTTAAGCGTTCCATTAAATTCTTTGTTCTTAATATTCCGATACCCAATTCACGCAGGCATTGCAAATGCCTCGAAGATAAACAAGTTGATGAAGACTTTGCTGAGGAAGAAAGTATCTTCCTCTCATATTAAGGCAATTGTCGCATAGGGAATTCACTATCCCTAGGCTCCGGCAGAACATTTCCCCTCAAATATTCTCTGTACTGACTCTATTATTTAGGAACGCAAGTTATTATACAGGTGTTGGCTGTGTATATGGCTTACCTCTATGGTATAATGTATCTCGTACTCTCTACATTTCCGGGACTGTGGGAAGGTGTATACAACGAAAGTACTGAAATGGGTGGACTGAACTACATTTCTCTGGGGACTGGTTTCTTCCTGGGCACGCAGATATGTGCGCCTGCACAAGACAGGATTTATCGAGCCTTAAAAGCACGTAACAATGGAGTCGGAAAGCCGGAATTTCGAGTTCCTCTAATGATTCCTGGTGCTTTACTTGTTCCCGTCGGGCTCTTCTGGTACGGATGGGCAGCTCAAGCCCAAACTCACTGGATTGTGCCAAATATTGGAGCGGCAATCTTTGCAGCAGGAACCATCATCGGATTTCAATGCATTCAAACGTACATTGTCGACTCGTATACCAAATACGCGGCAAGTGCTGTAGGTGCAGCGACCGTCATGAGAAGTTTGGCTGGTTTCGGGTTTCCATTGTTTGCACCATACATGTACGCCGCGTTAGATTATGGTTGGGGCAATAGTTTGCTTGGATTTATTGCGATTGGGTTGGGATGGCCGGCTCCCATCTTGTTGTGGATGTATGGCGAGAAGCTTCGTACGAGAAGTACATTTGCAGCTGGATAAGACAAATACAAAAATATACGAGTGTGAGGACGAGGAGGATGTGCTATGGTGGTGGATTCTTGTCTGTTGAACGCGATCGTACGAGTGGGCGAAGAATGCCATGCATAAATCATGTGGAGTTACTGGGACTTTTCAAGGTCAAACGGCGACGTAAAATACCCCCTTTGCGGATCAACTTAATGAGTACATAGAAAATAGCAATACGATTGTCATTGAAAGAGAACAATACTTTGTGTACGTTGTTTTTGAATGTCCAAATAGTGTTCTGACAATCAAGTGCTCTATCGTCCTTGTGGGAGAGATCTAGAGGCTAATATAGCTAGAAATTTGGCTTGCAAGCGTGTTTGACAAGCTATTAACAAATGATTATCACAATAGCCATCATGCAAGATTAGGCACGGGGGACCAAGAAGCGTGGCAAACATGGGAATGGTGCCTCCTCCATTAGTGCTGACGAGCAGTAGCAACAGTAATATATTGATAGATGGCAGGCAGGCTTTACAAAGGAAATGTATTAGTAATGTATTATTAATGTAATATTAGATAATGTGGAGTGATTAATATTTACTTTAACCAATCAAATGGATGTATTAGAAATTTCCCCAAATCCATAAGAAGGTTATGTAACTATCTCCACCCCTCCACCCTCCGCATCCCAATCTCGAACCAATCACCTTGACAGTTCGTCCAAAATATTAAGTTTCTTGCCTTTCCTTATGCATCGCGCTTCATAGACCTTATGGGGGTCGTATTCGAAGAATCATTACTCCAACCTCCAGGAAAACTATTCGAAGGAGAATTCCATTTTGTCTACATTCTTGAACACAGGACAAAATTCCATGGAACGTGGAGCCAGAATATTGATAAGAACCCGAGCATATTTGATAGATAGAGGAAAACAACTTTGCTTACGATAGCAGATTGCTTACACACACTATAACTGCTTACAATTTCGAAAGTTTTGGTAGTGGTGCATGGTAGGGTTCTCTCTTGTTCGTTCTTAATTCCCCGAGGACTTGGAACCGTGCGTGTGCAAATACTTATCTGATAAGCCTTGTCTACTGGCTGGAGACCCGCTGCGCACCGCACCGCACCATTGTACACCCCATTCACGGATTCGATACCGGGTGACGTCAAAGCATAAACTGAGGATCGCGCCCCTCTCCCCCTCGGATGGCTGACATACGGGATGCGGGTCATGTGCATGGAGGGACATCGTCCTCATTGACTGATATCAAAATCAAAATGGATCATAGGAGTATTGCGACGATTGATAGGGATGGTCCAGCCCCGAACAAAAGACCGAGAAGTAGCAGAGATGTAGCTGCGATGAAGAGGAGGTGTGTTTCCACAGCCTGCGTCGCATGTAGGAAACGCAAGTCCAAATGCGATGGGAATACGCCAAGTTGCGCAGCTTGCTCAAGTGTATATGGGACTGGTATGCTCATCCCATAGTTTGTATCGATCAAATGTCATTGGATCCTAGTTGAGCCCTGAGCTGACATTTTGGATCAACAGAATGTGTATACGATCCATTATCGGACCATAGAAGGAAAGGCGTATACAAAGACAAGATCGATAGTCTCAAGACCCGCAATTCTACTTTACAAACATTGATACAAGCAATTTTGAATGCCGCCGAGGAGGATGTACCAGACCTGGTTCGCCAAATTCGGACGTGTGAAAGTCTCGACGATGTAGCAGAGAACATTTTGAAGCAAGAGCAAGCACTCGAAGAGGCAGATGATGATATTTACGATAACACGTCATATACGACATCTAATTTGCCGAATTTCGAGAGTCAGTTATCGGGGAAGATGGGTGAATTGAGATTGGAAAATGGTTCGGTGAGGTTTTTGGGGGGCACCTCAAATTTGATCTATCTTGATGCAGCAGATGTTGAGGATGGGGATGCGTCGGAAACCACTCAACAAGACGAACCTCTCTTGTCGTGGACTACAGTTACGAACGATACAGAGGTTATCGTCCATTTGATTAATATGTATTTCACATGGCATTACCCATACTTTACGACATTGAGCAAATCGCTGTAAGGTTTTTCTTTCCATACTCCCCGATCCATACCTCCCCTCTTTCATTTGCTCATTACTTCCTCTTTTTGCTTCAGGAATTACTGACTTCTCGATGTCGCCAGATTTTATCAAGACTTCCTTTTGGTATGTATGCCTATTCCTTTTCATACTTTTTACTTGCTAGCCTACATGCTCCCATTGCCTCTTCCCTCGGATCGTGTTTCTCGAAACTAGTCTAATGGTTTCGGGATTTAGGGCAAACCTCCGGGCAATCCAAAAAGAACAATGTACTGTTCATCATTATTGGTTAGTGAAGATTCAACTCTCTATTCCAACATCTTCTCACTTCTCCAGGTTAATGCTATGCTGGCTCTGGGGTGTCATTTTACGAATTCCCCCCAAGCTTGTGCTGATCCAGGGGATACAGCTACTAAAGGTGATCATTATTTTGCGGAAGCTAAACGACTGATTTTTGAGAACGATGAGTACGAAAAGCCAAGATTGACTACGATACAAGCACTTTGGTGAGCTATCATCCCGCGTCTCATTATGCGTTTCTAACATCGCTAAGCCTTATGTCGGTTCGTGAGGCTGGCGGAGGGCGAGAAGGAAAGGGATGGGTCTACTCTGGAATGGCATTTCGAATGGCTCAGGATATGGGTCTCCATCTGGATCCTGGAATCAGTAAAAGCAATACAAACGATTGTCCAATTGATGAAAAGGAGATTGACGTCAGAAGAGTCACATTTTGGGGCTGGTATGTTTGTCTAATCGGTTCCGTACATTCCTTGTTCCTCTGTCGCAATTTTTCTATTCCCTCCTACAGTTTTAATTGCTCACTTGCCTTCTAAAAATTAATTTGAGAGACAGTAGCTAATTTTTCCCGATAGCTTTCTGTTCGATAAATGTTTTTCGAATTACTTAGGTAGACTTCCTCAGCTTTCAGTGACCGAAATTACGGTCCCCAAATATGATGTAAAAAAATTCGACGATGATGAAATTTGGTCACCTTATACAGATAATGGAATAGGCCAATTACATTCTCAACCATCAAGGACAAGAGCTGTAGCTTTACAAATTTCGGGTCTCTGTGAGATTAGTAGTGACCTTCTTACATTTTTCTATCACCCACAACGTGTGGAAAGGGGTGTTGGAAGATCTCAGGAGCTGAAGAAGCTTAGCGAGTTACAAACGAGACTCGAGGCTTGGAAAAGAGATTTACCAAGGGAATTTGAACCGAAGGAAGGACAATTACCTAATGTCCTTTTAATGCAGTATGTGTTACCCACCCTATCCTACATACTCAATACTGATATTACATAGCATGTTCTTCCATCTTCTCTATATCCACTTGTTCCGGCCCTTCCTCAAATACAATCCAAGTACATCACCTTTACCGACACATGTATCTCCTCGAAAACTTTGCACGCAAGCCGCTGGTTCAATATCCAAATTGATGCGCTTATACAAGCGCGTATATGGGCTTCGACAAATTTGCAATATAGCAGTTTATATTGTTCACTCTGCTTGTACAATTCACCTCCTAAATCTTCCTGAAAAGACTGCGAAAAGAGACATAATTCACGGAGTCAAACATCTCGAGGAAATTGCCGATGATTGGCTCTGTGCACGTCGCACTCTCTCAATACTATCTGTGTTGGCTCGAAAATGGAACATCGATCTTCCTACAGAAGCATCCGCTATATTCTTGCGTACTGATAGCAGGTTTGGGTACTTCTCGACAGCCGATGTTCCATCACCAAAAGCAGAAGTAATAGTACATACACCATCATCAGCATCATCACCTACTCACTTCCAGACATCCCCGCATCCTCAATCACTTGCAAGAAGTCAAAGCCACTTACAAAAGAGCCTCTACAGCTATCCTACGGATTCGAAAGCCCCACTTACTAATAACTTGATGAACGATGTATCAACAGAGTCTTCACTCACTGGACTCCATAATATCGTCTCGGTACAACGAGATCATCCAGATCCTATTTCATATTCTACACACGTGTCACCCGTCCCTGCATATTACCCCTCTCATATAGTCTATGCGCGTCCAGCGCAATCGTTCAGCCCTAGTATCGCAAATGGCGCTTCTACAAGTAACAATAGTCCATTGACTAGTGGAAATAGACATGTTAGCCCGAGCACAATGTTTGGGGGTGTGGAGCAGTTAGTTCAGAGTCAGGATTGGTGGTTGCAAGATCAAGTGAGTTTAGCAGTCGGGTTTGAGAATTGGATGGGTGGAGGTATTGGTGTTAGTGCTCCTGGAAGCGGACATGGTCATACTAATAGTCATAGCTTGAGTGGCGATGTAGGTGATGGGACGGGGGACCCGTTTTATCATAATCACAACACAAATTCCGGGAATGGAGGGGGTAACGCGGGTGCGGGGAATGGAAGGGGCGCTAATGGTTTTTGGGGATGACGAGCGGTTTTCGTGATCGCTACAAGAGTTTTGATATGATATGACAACGACCATATGGAGTCTAGAGAGAATTCTGTTGGGGTTTTGCAGGGGTGGTTATGGTCATGATGACATGCCCGGAGCGGGAACAGGAGTATGAATTCAGCGTAGGAGTTTTTGGCTATTTTTGTTGGAATCATTATCAAGGATTGAAATGAGGTATGGATGTATCAATGAATATAAACATAGATGTCTCATAGGTATGGTGGTATGGAACTTAGTAACATATTCGGAATAGAAAAAGCATTCGATTTTCCACTCGTTTTCTTCGAATTAAAAATGGTTTCTCAAAGAACGAAGATAGTTTATCATTTCTCTTTATCGGAATACAAAATCAATGGACTGTGTTTCATTACTCGTCTTTTTGCACCCAATTACTGGCTTTTTGGATCTCAGTTTAAAAATAGCTTCATGAAAACTATCTGGTGTCCGTCTGCAACGGGGAAGATATTCCTCGGCTTTCTACTCTGGTTTCAACGAAAAAAAAAACTATGATTGAAGCTTAGCACATCAAACCATCTTTTCGATAAGAGCTATATCAAAATTCCCTTTAATTAACCAGTAGTCATACAGAAAAACGAAGAAACGTCATCGGCTGAAAGGAAAAGTTTGGTAAATTTGTCATGTGAGGATTCATTTTTAGTTTCTGCAGTGTATGTACAGCTAGCTAGCTGTTGAAATATTATCAAGGGCCAAAAATTGGAGGTAAAGAGCGAAAATCAAAATGTTGAAGATGGAACCTACGCGAAGGGGCTTGGTTCTGTCTGCAGTTAGTTGATGGTCCTTTCACCCGGTCTCATTTGGAGACTTGACGGGTAAATCTTTGAGGGCATTGCTGAGGGCTTTGGAGCCGAAGGTTAGGAAATCCGCTGGGGGAATGGGGAGAAATGTGAGTATGGGGATGGAGGTTCTGTAATGAACCGGGTTGAGAAATGATCATTTCGGAAATCGGGATGGGAGTCATTCCATCAGCTTGGCTCTGCGCGCAAGCACTTTTTGATATTTTCTCCCATTTTCTGGCTTGTATGTGGATAGCATCTTCTTAATAGAAAAAGCCCTCATATTTTCATTTCCATTCTTCTAGCCTACAATGATTTAGCACTTATGTTGGGAAAAACGAACAGAGTTCAAAAACCCTTCGTTTACCAAATCATAAGCAAGAAACCCAGTCCACTCCAAACCCTCCCTTCTACTCAGTACTTACTCTTTTCTCGTTTCAAATATCCATCAAAATCCAATTCTTCTTCTCCCACGCCCTAGACGACTAGGCGAAGTTCTGTAAGAACTCCAATGCAGGATATAAAAAACCTGCAATCACAAATTCCTCCAGAAGTCCATGTGGCAGTCGAGCGACGAGCCTTCCGCCAACTCGGCATATGTGATCTCGGTAGTACAACATTTTTTGCTTCGATCCATTTTCTTATCAAGGGAGTCAAAATACCCAAAAAGATCCCATCGCTTGGGGAAATGCCCTATCTATGTAAAGTCCGCATAGAGACAATCAAAACCAAATTTAGGCTGGAAAATGTGAATCAACTCGAGCACCAGAGAAGTCGCTCCAATACCACACTCCTCCAAGGAACTTCAAACAATGTTCTTATGTTCGGACATAAATTGGTAACAGTCATCCCAAGTCCTGTAAGAGCAGCCCCAGTATCCTAGAAAGAGAGCAGATGTAGAATGATCTCCATACTTCAATACCATGGTGTAAAAGGGTTTATGCCCGGGTGTTGAAGATATGTAGTATTTCTGTAGATGCAGCATCTCCCGATTCTCTCCGAATAATGTCTATCATTGTTGTAACATAGCACCTCGGAGAAAGAATATAAAGCTTGTATTAGAGATATTGGCTTGAGGAAGTAATATAAGAGGGAGAGAAATACCAAGTGAAGTATCAAGTGAAGTGAGGCAGAGAGATAAAGAATGGTGGGGTAAAATAGAAATTTTGATTGATAAACTCAAAAATAAACAAAACACAAGAAACACCCGTCACAACCCCTCCAAACCACCAACCATCAAACTGTATTCCCCACGCCTCATCACTCGCGCCATCACTAGGGCAAATACTAGATTTTTCAAAACCATGGCCACATTCTCCTCCATCAAATATACTCCCGCCGAGGAAACCGAGCTCAAACAATGGACGCTCACTTCCGAGCGTCTGAAGACGTCCAGCCCTGAAACCCCATCCCTCCTCGATTCCTTGAACACCCATCTAGCATCGCGAACGACGCTTCTCGGTTCCAAGCCCTCCGCTGCCGATATTGCCATTTACGAGAGTTTGGCGCCGCAGGTCGCGAAATGGAGTAGTGCGGAACGAACGGGAGAAAAGGGTCATCCAAATATTGTGCGCCATGTGGATTTTGTGCAGAATTCGCCAATCTTTGGTCTGGACATTGAGGGGGGAAAGAAAGTCAAGGTCGATCCAGAGGAGATTCTATATGTCAAGCCACCCGTCGACGCTAAGGCCGAGAAGGAGCGTCTGAAGAAGGAGAAAGCTGCAGCTGCCGCCGCCGCAGCAGGAGGTGAACAGAAAGAGTTGGCAGATCGACCCAAGGAAAAAGGTGATAAGGGAGTTATCGCACAGGTTGCTGAAAAAGTTGTAGAGGCAAAAGATGCAGTTGTTGCTGCGGTGACAGGCGAACAAGCACAGCAACCCAAGCAAAAGAAGGAGAAGAAAGAGAAGGCGCCAAAACCTCAAAAGGCTCCCGCTCCAACTGCTCCTCTTTCTCCATGTTTGATTGATCTTCGTGTGGGTCATATCTTAAAAGCTATCAAGCATCCAGAAGCCGACTCTCTATTTGTCTCCACCATAGCTATGGGTGACAAGCCCGGAACCGATGATACATCCGAATACGAAGGACAAGTTGTGCGAACCGTCTGTTCTGGTCTCAACGGTCTCGTTCCCCTCGAAGAAATGCAAGGGCGTAAAGTGGTAGTCGTCTGCAACCTGAAGCCCGTCAAGATGCGTGGCATCAAATCATGCGCCATGGTCCTAGCCGCGTCCCCAAAACTAAAGGAAGGAGAAGAGGATCACCACGCTGGCCCAGTTGAACTCGTTACTCCGCCAGCTGAAGCCAAGGCTGGTGAACGCGTCTTTTTCGAGGGCTGGAAGGGTGAGCCTGAGGGGGTTTTGAACCCAAAGAAGAAGGTTTGGGAGATGATCCAGCCGGGTTTCACTACTACCGCCGATTTGGAGGCTGCTTTTGATGCGGGTGTTGTGAAGGAGTTGAGTAAAGAAGGAGAGGATGCTAAGACTGGCGTCGGAAAATTGGTCACTGAGAGTGGTGGTGTTTGCAAGGTTAAATCTTTGACAGGAGCTATTATTAGATAAAGGGCACAAGCAACTCAACGCGAACTGCGAACAGCGAACTGGAAAATCGATGGCATGGGCTTAGATGGAAGTTTCTCCAAGGGAGAAATGGAAAGTCACGTAGCTAGAAACAGACCTCGTGCATGATTCCACAAACGATCTATACACATAAAAATAGATGATTGAGCATTGCCCTGCTCCATGCCGTCGAGATCAACTTATGCCATAACATGAAATGAAACGTGATATGATATGATATGATAATTGACATTATTGAGTTGTATTGTATTTAAATATATTCCCCCCTCGCCCTTCGCGTTTCCGTATAATACGAAATACCTTTCCATCCAAATAAATGCCAGCTAAAATCAATGACTACAGTCTTCCATCACCCGGTTATTCCTCCATCCAACTTAGATAGCCGTTTCCTCAACCTTAGATCTATACGCTGCGCACCCTAGAAAATGCCAATATATGCATATAAATATCTCTGATCTTCATTTTCCACGCCGTACAATCCCAGGTAGAACCAATCCTCACGCGCGTCCCAAGAGTCCCAATGCAAGATCCCAACTCCAAAACGACAAGTCCGAGATTTGAGATTTCCAGATAAGGTCAAGTGAGTGAAGTATTGATGGTGCCATCCAAGATGGATGTTCAGTATGCCACATCCCCTGATCGCTTATAGAACAATTTCCTCGGATCAAAATTATCATTATCGTCATCTTCGTCATCCACTTCCATGTTATCATCCACCTCCAACACAACCGGTCCGTCCTGAATCGGAACTATTGCCGGTATGAACCTCGTTCCATTCACATGTGAATCCACCAATGGCAGCGAATTGGAAGCTTCATCCTTTCTTTCCAATTCCTCCTCGATCCTCAATTTTTCCATCTTCTTCTCGGCAATTTCTCGCACCTCTGCAAGTCTCTTCTTGATATTCTCGATTTCCGTACTGCATTCTCCGTCGCGTAGGAATTGATGAGCAGCATGTTCGCATTGGCCTTGACACCATTCGAGTCCTTTATCTAGTTCGTCAAATATATCCGCAGGACTTCCTCCTGCTCCTCCAATTCCTCCTCCCCCGGCTCGTCGGTAGCCCCTTAACACATTCATGGTATTTCCAACAGTCATGCGATCGCGAGAAGGACCCATATTCCTCGTCGATGTGAACTTCAGTTTCGCTCCTGGTCGTGTGTCTCCTCCATTCAGCTGTCCTCCGTTCGATATTGCTTGCGAAGTGACTTGGTGATGCAACGAAGGTTTGGGCAATGCACTACCTAAGGCTTTCGAAGCCTCGGACTCGGATTCATCGTCGCTTTCCTCCTCGGCTTCCATCTCCGCAGCTCGTCTCATTTCCGCCATTTTAGCTGCCATTTTCCCCTTCCTCATGGCATTTCTGTTCCCACTCACAAATTTGACGAGTTCTTCGAAGGCGGTTTGCACTGCGCTGTCGTAGTATACTATTATCATTGATCTGGTTCTGTATCTTGGGGCTTGTGAAGTTCCCGAGGCGAGGGATTCGGTTTTTCGTTTCCGGAGGACGCCCGGAGCTCGTGGTAGTGGTTCGGTTGGGGGTGTAGGATGCGATGATTGTCGAGTTAAGGCATTGGGTGATGCTCGCGGAGTAAGAGGCTTGGGCGATTGGGGTTGTGGTTGGGATGGGGTTTGATTGTATTCGAGAGCGGCGGCAGCAGCGGCTCGAGCTACTGAGGGGGAATTGGGCCGTACTTTTGAAGAGGTCTCATTTTGAGCCGATTTCGGGGAGTCGGTGAGAGGTGAGGAGTTCTCTATGGTGTTCTGGGCTTCGTTGATGATCTCCTCGCCATCTTTTGGTCTCAGTGACTCGGTGGAACCTTTGTTCTTCAAGGAGCGAGCAGGTTTGGTGTCTACCAATCGTGCAAGCTCGATTTGTCGTAGTGCTATTTGACTGTTCAGGTCGTCTAGTCGTTTGTTCCAATCTGGTATGGATTGAGTGAGGTTTGTCAATGCCTCCAATGTTGAAAACGTCGGCATGATGAATATGGATAGAGATAAGTTAAGAGCGGTCTGATATGAGCGGTATATTGCCAGCAGATAGTAGTCGCGGTAGTGTAGATGATTTGTTCGAATCGAGTGTTAAAAGCTTCGAGGTAGCCAGGAAGTCAATAGATGGTCATAATACTAGTATCATCACTGCGTCATAAGGAGAATAGTACGAAACTGAGTAATTGGACAATGCATACGACTCTTCGCGTGGAGTGTAGAAGATTGAAGTAAAGTAATTCTGGTCTCCTTACTTGAATTACAAGACTTGGGGGACTTATTAACCAAGAGCGTGATCTGCAAATGAAGAATATATGGATTATCCAATGTATATCTCGGACCAAATAACTGACTGAGTGCTCACCACCTGCAGCTTTGAACAGGCGATTGTAAGAGAATGCGCGTACCGACCTGTATCTATAAGGATTTTATTGCATGAAACTGTTGTGAACTTACATGTAACCTTACAGAGGATGATTTGAAAATAAAATAAAATAAAATAAAATAAAAGGCGGTATTATATTACATTATATTATATATATATATATATATATATTTTCAATTCGATGCAGACTTTGAGTTGTGGTGTGGATGGATGAACGAGGGTAGACATTGGACAAGCTAGCATATCGTACGCTAATGATTTTCAGGGATTCTTCGGATCTGATGGACCCCTTCATTTTCATCGACCAACAAGCGAATTATCAACTTCATTTTCATTTTACTCTTAATTAACCAACAATATTGAAACAAATCGGAGGTGCGCCAGAACTTTCTGCAAAGAAAAAAAATTAAAAATAAAGAATAAAGAAACGGTATGATGGATTATAATTGGAGGGCACCTACGGCTCTATCCGTCAGAAGCAATATCTTCCCTAAACTTTCACTTTGAAATGTGATCAATATTCACAATACATATAAAAGTCCTTGGAAATCAAAGGAGTTACAGAACACGTAGTAACATGCAACAAGAGCCAAGTAGATCGCCGAGCGGTTATTATTTGAGAAAACACGGCACTTTTTTCATTTCAACCAAGTTGTCGGTAGCTTTACAGCAACATGATAGATCCAGATACAATGTAACTTTATCCATCGGGCAGGTGCATAATAACTGATACCATTGTTGTTTGTTGTTGTTGTTGTTGTTGTTGTTGTTGCTGCTGCGGTGCTAGTGTGGATGAAGGAGATTATTTCCTCATAGTGATTTCCTTCTTGATATCCATGGGGCGAATCCAAAATCCTGATAGGTCCTAAGTCCTTGCAATCAGCCATCTCCCTTCAAAACTTGATATTCAACCATTGCTGCCGTGTCAATGTTGACGAGAAGGTTTTCTTGAAATACGAACCCAAACATCTGATAGGTCCTACAAACCCCCTCCCAGCCTCCTTTTCCCTTCTTCGTCTTATACGGCATTCATAGAAAGAAAATTTGTTGGTTTTCAACTCGGAACCTTGCGAATACCATATATTACGGTATAGCGTCACCGCATACCTAGGTCCTTCGTCTTCATACCTCCCCCATCCGTACAATTTGTGCCCCTCTCATCATTAGTGCATTATGATATTTACGAAGCAACCCCTCGGTAGATCTCACGCGGAAATATATCACTTGCGGGAAAATACCTCGGCTTTCATGCGAGCTCGTGGAACATATACACTTACAACACCATATGTCAATAATTATGTACATATCACCAAATGCCTATCGAGAAATCAACCCATCAAACCCTTCAACCTGTTGCGCATTTAAAAACTTTCCCCTCCAACAGACCCTTAAGACTTTACAAATATAGGGCTTCCCTTTATCTCCTCCGTAGCTCCCTGGGTAAATGATTCCACCTGGTCCGGCTCCTTTTCCAGACGGTGAGGCATTCCCAGAATTCAACTAGGAGAATAATTATCATTTTGTCTCGTGGCTTCTAGTCCATTTACGGAGTGGTCCATTTAGTCTTGTTGACCGGGACAGGCCAACAGGGGAAGACAAGATTTTTTTTAGCTGAGACTTTTTAGCTCTTCCCGTTCCTTGTCACACGTGCTTCATGCAGAAAAACGGCCGCCGTTGCTTTTTCTTACGCATGGATTAGAAAACGGCTGAAGTTTTCGATAGAGGATGGGTGAAAATGATTGTAAATGTGCTTAAATGAACTGTATGGGGGTTAGTTGATCACGACAACTGGAGTCCAAATTATACACAAGGAGCTTACCGCTTTTTGGTGAGGTTTCTTACCCAACCAAAGGTAGCGTTATCATTTTCAAAGAGTTCGCATTGTGAAACTCAAAAAGGAAAAGAAAAAGAAGGAATATTTCAATTACTTTTATAGCATCTGCGACAAAGTCATGCCAGTATCACTGCCGAATCGAAGATCTAATTATTTTATGGCCAAAGCTCTTCTTTCTTCCATTCCCCAATCTTCTCTCCTCCCTCTCCCGCATCTCCACTGGGACCAATGTAAGTAAATCTCCATCTTCTTGCTTTATCAGGTTCGGTCAAATCAAGTTGTTCGACTTCAGTGGGTTTAATAATAACAACCCTGAAATTCTTTCTGGCAGCTTCGTCGTTTAGATCTGATACCTTTTGACCCAATGCCCAATTTGGATCGCTTGAGGGTTGCGAAACTGGAGTGCCAGGGATCGGATTTTTGAAACTACCTATAGATCAAAAATTAGTCGGATAGTTCATCTGATTGCGATCTAAACTTTACCTCTCATCCCCGGACTCAGATTGCCAAAATGTGCTGTAAGTTCCTTTTCCCAGCTCCAATTCTCTTTGCCGTCTTCCTTCACAACTCTCATTCTCTCTCCAACCTTCGTCTTCACAGTTCGTGTTCCACTTGACTCTTGTCCCGTTCCTTCGATGTCTTGACCAACGATATATGCTTCACCCTTGATTCTCCATTGTGTCATAACCTCCTTGACCCAAAATACCGCCTCAATAGGCCCGCCACCTCCACTACCCTGACTCTGTTCAACCTCCCCATGACCCTGTGAACTGGCAAATATCTCCGGGACTTTCTCCATACGCACATCTGTAGTAAAAGTTGGGAGATCACTCTCGTAGACTCGATCATTCAAAGGAGCCTCATTACGTTTATTCTCTGGAAGCTCAGCCCACATTCCTCTGTAAACACAGTAGCGAGCTCGAGGGAGATAAGGAGTTGGAGAATCCTTATCATTACTTGGGTGCAATGATGAGAGAACGAATCCTGGTGAATCCATCTTTGAGAGATGGGAAAGAAAAAGAGCACGCCATGGGGCGGGCCCAATGGATGCTGGTGTGGTGGTTGATGTAGACATTGTGCGAGCGAGACGCAGAAGACGTGAAGAGGCTTGAGAAGCTATTTTGAGAGATTTTCCTATTTAGATTGTTGAGGGTTAAGACGTGTATGTATGTAGCTTTTGAATAATGGTGGCGAGATAATGGCAGTGGGCTTTCTGTTCCATATGACATATGAAAGTTGATGACGCTTTGATAGAAAGCTCAAGTTCCTGAGCCTGAGCTATCGAAGCTCATGGTGGGGTGATGTGGTGATTGGGTGATTGCAATCGGAGCTTAAGCTTCATGTGCATTGCATCCCACCCAAACCGGTATTTCTAGTCTTTCCTCTTTCCATACCTACCCAAGTGTTGATTGTAGTAATCTTACCATCAATTCACCACTAGGTAGGTACCTCCAAGAATTCAATCTTCAAGCCAACATCCAGTTTCTCACATCTGGGAATAGCTTCAATATCTCATATCGGGTGATCTCAAATATGAACATCACATTTGTCGGATGATAAGGATCCCCACATTCGGTGCATCATACCGCCGAAACCCCATCACCTTGAAGATCCTCTTCCAAACTAGTAAACATGGGGAAAGCTCGTATGTGTGGCTAAGTTTCCTGAAAGTTATTTTACCTCCAATTGAGGACCTGGCTTATATCTATTTTGGGGAACGAGAGTGATGCTTTGCAAATTGCCGCGGATGAATGCAAAATAAAGATGATCGGTATTGAGGGAAATGTTGGTATATATTTCCAATATGCCTCCACCACAGAGTCATTCTCGTTTGGTGTTCCTGGATCTACGAGTTTGAAGGGGTTTTTCCTATTTCTTCTGTATATATTGAAGCATTGAGAATTCAAATTGCGACTTCATATATTGCTTGCACTACTTTTCCTCTCGTCCAGTATGCGTCCCATCATCACTACCGCAATAGCTCTCTTCTCCGCTCTCATAGCTGCGGAAGGAAATGGCGGCTATGATGTTATTCCCATCCCTCCGCGCAGCAATCAGGAGAAGACTTGCACCGTTCTCCCCCTCGGAAACCATACAGACGATACCCCCCAGATTCTGAAAGCATTTTCAGACTGCAATCACGGTGGTACCGTCGTTTTCCCCAAAGATCAAGTATACTGGATAGCAACGAGGATGAATCCGGTTATCAACGATGTGACGATTGATTGGCAAGGTATTTGGACTGTACGTTTGGGCTTCTTCTCCAACTATATGCCGAGTGTTAATGAATGGACAGTTGTCAGATAATCTCACGTACTGGCGCGATAATTCCTACCCCGTTGTTTTCCAAAATCACGCTGCCGGAATTGTCTTTACAGGAGATCGTATATATATCACCGGGAAAGGGAGTGGTGGTATCAATGGGAATGGGAATGCTTGGTATAATGTCGAGAAAGCAGACACACAGCCCCGACGCCCTATGCCCTTTGTTTTCTGGAACGTTAGTGAAGTGTCCGTTGAGCATTGTACGTCTTATCTTCCCTCCTATATTCTTCTCCCAAAAAGTTATCCAGCTAACAGACCGTTTGGGAAATAAAGTCTCCATAAAGGATTCTCCTCTCTGGGCAATAAATATCATGAATGGTACCAACATGTTGTTCAACGATATGCTCGTCAACAACACCGCTGTAAATGCACCATATGGAACGAATTGGGTGCAGAATACCGATGGCTTCGATACGATGGATGCCAACAATATTAAATTGACCAACTTTTACTATCAGGGAGGTGATGATTGTATTGCAATTAAACCTCGATCTTATAATATCTGGGCTCAAAATGTACCTTCCCTTCTGCAAAGCCCTTCTCAAACTCAACAGAGCACAACTAACCCAATAAATTAGATAACATGTCACGGCGGCAACGGCATAGCCATCGGTTCCCTAGGCCAATACATCGAAGAATCATCCGTCAAAAACATCGTAGTAAAAGATGTAAACATCCTCAGCTATAACCTCGACATGCACAACTCGGCATACATCAAAACATGGGTGGGAGCACTAGTCCCGCAATCCGGATACGAAAGCGCAGGACAAGCCCAAGGCGACGGCTGGTATTATTCCCTTCCTTCCTCCCTCCCTTCTTTGATCCCCCCTTAGCTCTCCCTCCACCATAACCCAATCGAACCCTCACTAACCCAACCAGGGGCAATGTAACCTCCCTCCTCTTCGAAAACTTCCACATCGAAGGCGCCGCGATTGGCGCCGCCATCTCCCAAAACTCGGGCAACAACGGTTCCTTCACCGGCACCTCGAAATTCCTCCTCTCGGACATCACATTCCGCAATTTCACGGGCTATCTCACCGGCGCCAAGGGTGATAGAACGGCTAGTGTTAGTTGTAGTAATGTGTATCCGTGCTCTGGCATCACGTTGGAGGATTTCCTTGTTGCGTATAAGCAGAATGTAACGGCGGCGAATGCGACGGGTACTTGTAGTATGATTGCGAAGGGTGGTGTGCAGGGTATGGTGGGGAGTGGGTGTTCGTGATTTTGGGGAGTGGGGCGAGGGTGGTTGAGGGGGATTTTTTTTTGTAGATATGTGTTTATTGATAATGTGATGGGAAGGGAATACTGTTATACCATGTTACTTCTGTGATAGTGATGATATCCCTGGTTCCTGTGATGATGTATTGAATCATTTGGTTTGTGTCCGTGATTGAAAGGACAAAATTGTTCGAGATGCGAAATGGATAAGGTTTGTATGTTATTGAACGTCATTAGTTCTATGGTGCTATGCAATTTGTTCTATCATATGCAGTATAATAAGTTTATCGTCCCTCAGATACTTTTCTTTACCCCTGGTATATTCTCATCATATCATTTACTTACTATCACCCCCCTTTCAACTAATTCCTGCTCTCCTCCATCTGGGTGGCCCTCAACTTCCACTTCAATTCCATGACCACCAGCATGGGTCCGTCCCCTCTCTCCATCAACTCCTTCCTCTCTCGACATTTATCCCCATTGCTGCCTTTCTCGGGTTCCGTTCGAATACAGGTGTTACCAATGCAGTAGGGACATCTACCACTCCAATGAACCTTTCTACCCCGCCATTCCCATGTCTTTACATCTCCAAGCTCTCTGACACGAGGACCTGCGCTCTTCAGCGTACTCAATACACCCCTCTCCCCCATGGGAAACTCCCACATCCTAGCCCACTCTACGATCGTTCTTAGTTCTCCTCTCTTATCCTCGCTTGTTTCGAACTCCATCTCGAATACCTCAAGTTTCGACATGTGGGTAAGTGCGGCTCCCCATTTATCAGCGAGCCAATTTGATGTTTCGCCTTGTCTCGAACGTTCCATTCCTTGGCGCATTAGAGGGATATCTGCATCTCCTCTGTAGGGATTTATGGCCAATGGCTCATTTCGTTCATTCCACCACCAGTCTCCCCTTCTAATTGTAATTTTGAGAGAAGTGATGTTTTGGAGAAAGGGTTGAGAAGTCAAGCGGGGGAAAGAATCTTGGAGCCAGAAGAGTTGTGTATGTAGATGAATAGATTTGACGAGTGCCAGTTGATAATCCGGGAGACGCTCAAAATAGGAAAGTTCGGTGCTAGGGGTACGGGAAGGAGGGTGACGCTCGTGCCAGAATACGTGGGAGATGGACGTTGGGTCAAGATGGTAGGTTTCGAGGTAAATGCGTCGACATGTTCGCACGAGGGAAACGTGGAGTTTGGTACGACAGGTAAAGCCGGGACGTGTATAATTGGTGTTGGGGTAGTACTCTCCTTCTGGAATTGGAGTGGGGGTGAGAACATAGGAGAAGATTATGAAGCGGACTTCGGCGGGGATGATGCCAGAATAGAAGGGGGAAAGAATTTGGAGACGGGGAGTGGTGGGCTTGAGGTGGATGGCGATGGGGGGAGGGGTGCCAGAATGAAAGATTGGGTCGTGATCATCACCTCCAGCAAAATAAGGAAGGGTAAGACGGTCATTGCTGGTCTGGCTGTCCATGGTTGTTGAGCTGTAAACCGATGGTTTCGAGGAATGAATAGTCGTTGTTGATATTTTGGAGAGACAATTTCCCATGATATTGCTGCGTGAAGAAGTATGTAGCGAAGAAGAAGGGAACAAGTTAATATAAACCCAATATCAGACTTCTATTTCACTCCCACTAGACTTATTTAAGAGATACGACTCGTGATGATATATACTGCGCCGCATACGTAGTAGACATATGCGGGGTTGGTTGCCTAAACATTCACCCGTGTAGATAGCTGCTGCTATATTATCTGATCAAACTGTCATTATCGAATCATCTCATATTATTATATGTAGTTCTCGATATCATGATTCTCAATGTTATGGTTCTCTATATCATGGTTCTCTATATCATAGTTCTCAATATCATAAGTTCTCAATATCATAGTCCCATCTCGAGCCTGAACCATTCACCGTCACAATAATTACAACCTATCATAACTCAATTTCTCACCCTTCAAAATGATTTTCCATTTCTACCGGTAGGTACCCAATATGCAGCAGGATTCATAGTCTGTGATGCACAGCACCTTCTAATCCAACCCTCTGCTTATTTAGCTACCCCTCAATCCGACTTTGGTGTGTGCTTGCATGCTTGCATATAAATCGGATATATAACCCCATAGAACGCCGATCCACCACTTGGCATATCTTATCGATGAAGAAAGTTTCCTGTCCGTCCGTCCATCAGCGCTTGATGCGGTTATATTTTGTTGTGTTGGTGGGTGGACGTCAAACGCGAAAAGAATGTCTCATGTTATAGTTCGAATTTAACAAATTTTCTGGGCGGGGTGGAAGGTACATATTTGGAACCCTTTGACATCTATGTGTGTCGAGTACCGGTAGACATATAGTTTGAGCGCTAGGTGTTATTGCTAGTTGTAGAATGAAGCGTGTCGTGTGCAGCTAGACACGCTAGCTTTTTCCTTCTGCATAAATCTATCAAGCTGCTAGCTAAGTCGTTGGGGCGTCTCTCATCTCATACACCGTTACGCTAATTTTGGATGTGGAAAATGCAACTATGATATGTACAGTTTCATGGTTCGAGGTACAGATTTAAAAAGAAGATAGGTTGAGAGATCTAGAGCGACGATGGAGGATCATCATCTACTCATCTAGATCATATATAACCTTGGGTGTATTTAAAAAGATATAAAGATATATAAAAAAAATATAATAACTCCAAGGGATACCTAGTCAGTCAATGTAGTTAGCATCTTAGGGCTACAGTGGCGGCAGTTTACTGTGGCTTCGGTAGGTTAGCCTCGGTCAATTCGCACGACCAGACATTTGGTTTGCCATAGTGTTACTATATAGTCTATATAATCTATATAATCTATATATAAATAAAGTAATCCTTCTCTTTTACAACTTTGAATATATGAAATATAAGATAATAAAGGAGTGAGTATCTATAGTAATAATAATGCGATGAGATTAATTTTCTTATTTCTCATTTCTCATTTCTCATTTCTCATTTCCCATTTCCCATTTCTCTAGTCCTATTCGGTCATATAAATTATTTTGATATATATATATATCTTTATACCGCTGTGGCAAGCAAGTTACACTACTTCAAGCCTTCTAGGGTCTAGATTGATCGGAATATTAAGATGGCCACTAAACTCACCCTGTGGATCTTTTCTCAAGGGTTTGTTTAGGTTTGTTTAGGTTTGCTTGGGTTTGCTTGGGTTTTCTTTAGGTTTCTTAAACGGAGGGGAAGTTTTTAATTTGGAAATTTCCGCATATGAGAGAGAATATGAGAGGAATCGAAAATCCCATCGTGATCGAAATCAATTATTATTATTATTATTATTATTATTATTATTATTATACACTCTTCCAATAAAAATAAAGGTCCATCAAAAGTTCTCGAGAAGCCAATTCAAGGATCCTACAACCTTCAGTCATTCAGTCACTTCACCACAAGTCGTTCATTCATCCATTCACCCACCCATTCACCCATTCACCCCATTCACCCCATTCACCCCCATCCATCCTTCTATTCATTCATTCTTTCATTCATCGAATGCATTTTCTTTTCATCCATACTACGCTGAAGCCATACCTGCAAATCTCCTCGAATCCCATTCATCCAAGGGTTGATGGTTGATCTATCATTCGTTTGCTCAGTGTTTGCTCAGTGTAAAACAACTCTTGGTACTGTTGTTGACATTTCACTACATCAAAACCGACACCTCACTTACATTTTCGCTTCAAAGATCTCCCATACATACATACGCTCACTACCTCCCGACGAACCTCCACTCAACCCCAACTCCCACCATCCTCCAACCATTCTCCCACCATTATGTCAAGACGCTAGCTCTTTTCTTTTATCTCAAAACAAACACCCACAAATATCCCACTGCCGAACTACCCCTCTACAAATTCGAATTGCACTTTGGCAGAGGAAGTAATTCTTCAACATCTTGGTGCTGATGGACCCGCGAATCCTTTGAAGAATACATAAACATTCGATGTCATCAAGGTCAAGAAAGGCCCAAAAACTCATGCTTTCTGACTCACCAACCCATACACAATCGCCTTTAAGAGACGCCAGATATTTTAAATCCAGAGATAATGAAGAGGATTTACTAGATTCAGAATATGATGTCCCGGAGGAATATGAAGAGCTCGACACAATAGGTCTCACAGACTTTCTCGATTTCGACCCTAAACCCACCTTGATATTCGATTTTCTGCGACATAATGCCTTCGGAGACAGCTTGGAGGCGGTATATACAAATAAAGCTTTCAAATCTAAAACTCATCTGAAAATCGCCATCTCGAACTCTGAAGAGTCGCCTGTTCCAACAAATCATCCTGGAGAGCCTTCCTCCACAACTTTCAGATCTCTGATCAAAGATTTCATTCAAAACCAGGCCAGTGAAAATTCTCCAGGCCAACCATTTTCATACAATGGTTTCCTCTGGTCTGGATTTACTATTCGGGAGCGATGGGTCTTGATCTGTGGTAACAAGGTTGATGATGAGTTGCGAGATCCCATATTTAATAATGATCCTCGCTGCCAAAAGGGAACTTTGAGCACTACCTTCTCCGACAAGACAATTGCGGCCTTGAAAGATGTTCAAGTGTCTAATCTCAATAGTCCAGCGAGTGGCGCACAAAAGGAAGATATCGTTATGTGTGACCTTGCCAGTAGCCCACCAGATTGGACCACCGATTCTCCCGTTGTAGACTGGACCGTCGAGTCTCCTGTTGGTTATCTCTGTGATCACATTCGCTTCACTCGAAGTGTCGACTGGTCTTCAACACCTTTGGGGCCAATGAATAGTTGGTCACCGGAGTTTCGTCAAATCGTAAACATGGTGATGGCTAATCCTCATCCCGCTGCTATTTTCTGGGGGGAAGAATTGACGGTATTGTATAATCAAGCATACTCGGAGACTGTAGCTGGTCAAAAGCATCCACATTTGATGGGTACAGGCGCCAGAGGGCCATTTGCTGGAGTGTGGGAGCAGTAGGTGCAGTCTCTTTTTGATGTAATCCGCCGCAGATAATATTCGGCTTTTCACCCTGCCTGCCACTTTCTTTGATACGCCTAAAATCTCATACTAACATCTCACAAAAGGGTCGGAGAGGTTTTCAATGAATGTCGACGAACAGGGAGAGGACTCGCAATGGCGGATCAGATGTAAGGACAGCACATACTATCAATAACCCCCCATTTAACTAAACTCTCGTTCTTGACTTCGTTATGTTCACATTCTACCTCTATTTTGGTATGGGTACCGTAAATTCGGAGAGCCATGTTCCAAACACCCCTTCATGTTTTTCCTTCACACTTTCTCTCCTTGGCATCTTTGTAACATCTCCAAATTCTAACACTTGCTCCCTTTAGCTCACCATACGGTAGCTTAATTTATAATTACATACTAACCTCCTGATCATTAGGTTACCCTTAGAGCGCCGAGGGTTCGTCGAGGAGACGTTCTATGTAAGTAACCCCCATTTAATTATCATCGTTTGGACCCAAGTGTTCCGAAAAACACTCTTCTTATTTCAGAGCCTATTTTTCCCATCCCCCAGCTTCTTCATTAAAGTATGCCACTAAATTCATGGTTTTCGGCAGTCTTGGACCTTGACGCCGATATGGAACACCGGCAGCACCTCTGAACTCGTAGGTGTTTACAACGCCCCTTTTGAGACAACCGAAAAGGTGATCAGCAATCGCAGGATGAGAACACTTTTGAAAGTCAGTGAAGAGACAGCCCTTGCTCAATCTGTGCCGGATTTCTGGCAATTGATTCTCGGTGGCCTTGTGGAGAACGAACATGACTTTCCATTTGTTTTACTTTATTCGGTGCTCGACGACGTGGAGAATGATGCGACATCTTCCAGAGGTTCGATTTCTTCAGATAGTTCTACAAGTATCAAATCTGTTATTCTAGAAGGCTCGTTGGGTGTTCCCGAAGGACACATTTCAGCTCAAAGTAGACTTGATCTAAAAAGACATCTGGGAGGATACGTGCCAGCCTTGAGGGAAGCTATGAAAACACGCCAACCAACTTTATTGTCACTTTCGAGTAGCATGCTTCCAGTTGATCTGACGCGAGGATACAACTGGAGGGGATATGGCGAGCCGTCACGAGAGGCTGTAGTATTGCCATTGAGACCAACCAATGCTGAGAGTACTTTGGGTTTTCTGGTCATTGGAGTGAACCCTCGGAGACCGTATGACGCCGACTACGAATCATTTGTTAAACTATTGAACAGACAATTGGCGAACTCCTTAGCTTCAGTCACACTTTACCAGGACGAGATTCGACGTGGTACTAATGCTGCAGAATTTGCTGCTGCCGAGCGTATAAAACTGTCGGAAGAGTTGGCTTTTCAAAAAGGTCGACTCCAACGTATCGCTGAAGTTTCGCCGGTGGGAATGTTCTCGGTTGATTCTGATGGTATCTTACTCGAAGCTAATGATCGTTATTATGAGATTACGAATCTCCCTCGCGATACTGCCGCTAAAATGTCTTGGATGGATACGATTGCTCCATCTAGCATCCCCACTATGTTGAAGGGCTGGGAGAAACTCACTATTCGTAATCAGCCGTGGTCTGGTGAACTTCAACTCGTCAAGCCATGGTACGATCCTGTCACGGGTGAAGAGTTTGATAATTGGATTTTGGGGAGTTATCAGCATGAGTTTTCTTCAGATGGAAGCATCAAAAGCATAATGGGATACTGTACGGATATCACACTTCAAAAAAGGTTCGCCAGAGAAATGGAGGATCGTGCAGAGCTCTCTGAGCAACTTTTACTTCGCACCAATCAAGCCAATGAAATTGAACGAAACTTCAGACGATTCAGTGACCTTGCTCCTGGTGGCCTGGCGATTTTGGATCCAGAAGGTAGACTAACCTACGCAAATGAGCAATGGTTTGGGATTTCAGGCATGGAAAGGAATGAAGAATTACTGGGAAGCCCCTTCGCATGGATGGCTGCAATAGATGAGCTGGACCGACCAAAGTTTAAATCGCAATGGCTAGCGTTGATAAAAAACACAACTTCCTTCGTGACGGAAACACGTATGAAGCAACCATGGATTGGGGATATTGCCGGAAGCACACTCACGATCCAGCGATGGGTTTTAGGTACATTCTCAGCTGAGAATGACGAACATGGGAAATTGAAGAGTGTGATGGGCTGTGAGTCATATTCATTTTCAATCTCGTTCATATACGGCTGCATGATAGGCTGAACAGAACAGTTTTGTTCACCTCTACTCAGGGCAGAATCGATGACATTCACAATGGGGGCTCACTGACATAAAATAGGCTGTACAGATATCTCAAGGATTAAGTGGGCGGAGGACCTGCAAGATCGAAGGTTGAAAGACTATGAAGAAACAAGACGGCAGCAAAATTCTTTTATTGACATAACAAGCCATGAGATGCGCAATCCACTTAGCGCTATTGTTCAGTGTGCAGATGGTATCTCATCATCCTTAAAACAATACAAATTTGCAAAGGAAAATCTAGATGAGGAGATCTTGACTATCATCAAGGACGGTATAGATGCAGCCGAAACGATTCAACTTTGTGCTCAGCATCAAAAGTCAATCGTCGATGACGTTTTGACGATTTCCAAATTAGATTCAAACCTTCTTGTGATCACACCAGTCTCTACCAAGCCCGTAGAGGTGGTGAAGCTCGGGCTGAAGATGTTCGCAGGGGAATGTCAAATGAATACCATATGTCTCAACCTAGACATCAAACAGTCTTTTCGAGATTTGAAAGTTGACAGTGTCATGCTCGATTCGAGCAGATTGACTCAAGTGTTAATCAACCTCATGACGAACGCCATCAAATTTACCAAGAACGAGAAAAAACGACAGATCCATGTTTCCATAAGTGCCTCCCCGGAACCACCTCTATTCGAGTCATTAGCTGATTTCGAATACTTTCCGTCCCCTACCAGACTTGCGAAAGCCAACGTTACCGCCAGTGAAGAATGGGGAAGAGGCCAAATCATCTATCTTCGATTCGAAGTAAAAGATACAGGTTGTGGATTAACGCCTGCCGAAAAGAAAAATCTGTTTACTCGTTTCTCTCAAGCATCGCCTCGAACTCATGTGCACTACGGAGGATCCGGCCTTGGACTATTTATCTCGCGCCAACTTATAGAATTGCAAGGGGGAGAAATTGGTGTGGCGTCGGAATTTGGAGTTGGGAGTACCTTCGCTTTTTACATCAAGTGCCGTCGTGCATTGAATCGGGCAAATACTATGGATGTTGAATCGCAGATGCATTCAGACCTAGAAGCAAACGGGAGATTGGCGACGAATGTTCCAAAAAGCATCAAAGACCATGAAGAAAGCATGCTGAGTCAGCTCTTGGATTTGAAGGAGAAGGGAAAATTACCTACTAATCGTAACTCGTTCGAATTCGAGGAGGAGGATAGTCAGCCTTTAAAACTGACTAAGAATCCGGATTTCCTATCGCCTAGCTCGTGGAGTGTGTTGATTGTGGAGGATAATTTGGTTAACCAGAAGGTTCTGGCAGCGCAGATGAAGAGGTTAGGATGCAAGGTCCACGTAGCAAATCATGGGAAGGAGGCCCTCGAGTTTGTGAGGAAGACTGATTTTTGGTTTGGTAACGCGTTGGATTGTGTGCATGGGGTTGTGGTATCTGAGGTGAGGCTTTCCTTTTCCACGTCCCTTCTCTCTTCGTAATTTTCCTCGTCCTAACATGCAGCGCACAGAACACCTCCATTGTAACCCAAAGCCAAGAACCTCTACAACCACACCAGCAATTACAGCCCAACCCTTCACCACACAAAATCCCCACCCCACTAACCCTAATCCTCCTCGACATAGAAATGCCCATAATGGATGGTCTTACTTGTGCCCGAGAATTGCGCAAAATGGAAAAGAAAGGGGAACTGAAGGGACATGTACCGGTTATAGCGGTAACGGCCAATGCGAGAGTGGAACAGATTCAGCAGGCATTGGAAGCGGGTATGGATGAGGTTATGACGAAACCTTTTAGGATTACGGAGTTGGTGCCGGTTATTGAGGGTGTTCTAGTGAGGGTTGGGGGTAGAGGGAAAAGAGAGCGAGGGATGGGATGATGGAAGATGAGGAATGTGGATGAAATAAGGAAAGGAAGAGGAAGAGGAAGAGAAGCGGTGAGAATTGGATTGGGAACAGAGGTGGTGGAGGAGATGTGGGAATGGTTCGTAAAAGTCAAGATGATCTAAAAGTATCTCACAAGGAGTCGTGCGAGTTTTTTAAAAAAGGAAAGACGATCACAGAACAAAAACAACATCTGAGAAAAAGAGACGAAAAGGAGAAATCAGAGGATGAAAGTAGCAAGCAATGCACGCGCAGTATACGATACGATACCCTTAAGAAATATGTGGGAAGGAAGCGTGGAGGGGATTCTTTACTTTTACTTTTACTTTTGCGGCATTGCATTGCGTGGTGCACAGCGATGGATTGGATATGGATATTGATGATTGATTGGTCTATTGGTTTATAATAATACCCATTTTTGCATTTTTGCATTGCATGCATGTAACGAATTGGATTGAAAGGTGGATTTGTAAAGTGAATGGAAGGAAGGAAGGAGAAAACAAGGTAATGAATAAAAGGGAATAAAATGGATGAGCATATGGATCGGATTGTTGGATGAGTTTTATTTATTGAGTTTTATGTTGTGAGAGGGAGAAGGGGGAGGGGAGAGGAGGGGGGAGATGGGGAGATGGGGAGATGGGGAGATGGGGAGAGGAGGAGAGTAGAAGAAGTGGGATGGGAGAGAGGGGCGGG
>NGKH01000015.1:302356-344052 GCA_002162575.1 Sclerotinia glacialis | reverse complement strand
AAAAAAAAAAAAAAAAAAAAAAAAAAAAAAAAAAAAAAAAAAAAAAAAAAAAAAAAAAAGTTCAAAAAGTTCTACAGTCAAAACTAGTACCTAGGAAGCTGACATAAATCTTTTCATAGTCTCCTCTCAACCAATCCTGAGAGGTCAAACCGTCCCTAAATGCCCATCTACAATAGTCTCTATTCGAATCTTGCACGTCAAGGATTCGCAAAATCCGTTACTCACGGTTACGCCCAATCAGTCGTTGCCGCAACTCACCCTCAAACTTTAGCAAACCAAAACCGATCGGGTCGCGGATTACAACGTCGAACTAGTAAGCTTGGTCACTTACCAACTTATACCTTTCAAAATGCTTTTCACACAGGCTCCAATTCGACTGGTGCGACCGTTCAGGATAGATCAGAAGGATTAGAAATATTATCGGATGCCTGGAAGGCAAATGAACTAGCGAAGGAGGAGAAGAAAGGCCTACTCCCAAAATGTATCGAATGGAAGCCAGCTTCTATTCAGGTAGATGGAGACGGAAAGAGCAATATCGTGACTAGTGACGCGGCGAAGGATGCCCCTATGCAAGCCGAGAGGACGTATGGCACTAGCGCTGTAGATGATATCAAGCAAGTTCATTTCGAGGACGAGGAGGAAGCTGCTTTGGCGAAGATCGATGCGGCTATCGAGAAGGAGATTCAATCGAGAGAGGATCAAGCTGCATTCGAGGCGGAATTGAGCGTCGTTGCAGCTCGCGTACCAACTCCTCCTATTGCGCCAGTTCAGTCACCTGCTCTGACAGTCGAGACTAACTTCGAAAAATCGGAACGATCGCGATCGCCTGTTAGTTCTACCACATCAATCACCTCAACTTCCGACCTTCAATCGCTGAGCTATGCCGAACACCTCACCAAACTTGCGGATGGTGGCAGGTATGCTGAGATTCCTGCGGTTTTTGAGGCCATGCTTGTTGGAGGTATCAAACCAACGGCACCTGCATACAACGCTCTTCTCGATGCCGCAATCCACCTTCCTTCGGAACAAATCCAAGTTGTTCCAAAGGCACTTGATGTTTATTCCGACATGCTTAGACGAAAGATATTGCCAGATACTTCAACATACAGCACACTCATTAAATTGATTGCTTCTCGATCCATGACCGTAACTTCATTGAGACAAACATTGGAAGAAAAACGTGTTAGATATGGTGGAATGGAAGAAGCGGGCAAATTTATGTTTGCCTCCAACGAACTAGAGTTTGCTATTCTCGCTGAAGATGACAGGTTAGATCTTGCTGTCAGATTGTTTGATGCGTCAATCTCGTACCACACGGATCGTTCATTCCCAGCCGAAACTTATCATCAGCTCATATCCGCATGTGCTGATGCTGGTCGTATCCCAGACATGGTACGATTGTACGAACATATGGAGACTAGCAAGGTTGTGCCATTGGCTGCCACTTTCCCACACATGATCAAGGGTTTCGCTCAATCAGGTGATTTAAGTAGTGCTGTCGAATGTTACAATGAGTACAAGGAGCTGGCTGTCGCAGATGACGGTGGCAAACTTCAATTGTCGGATCGTCAAGACGCACAAATCTACGCCTCTGTTGTCAAAGCTTACGTCACTTCCGATAAAATGGATGGTGCCATGAAGTTTTACAATAGGATCGTGGAAGGATATGGTGAAAATGTTGAGGCTTTCCGGGACGTACTTATTGATGAAGGTTTCGTTCAGGGTCTTCTTGAACGCAACATGTTGACTGAAGCTCTTAGCTGGGCAGAAAGTCTACAAACCGCTACCAAGTCATTGGCCATGAGCACCATCTCTATGCGTGCTGCCGACAAGGGAAAAAGATCCATCGCTGTTGCAGCTTTCGCTCATATCAACCCTGATCCATCAATTGCCAAGCCAACTATGGCATTATTGGCTTTGAGTGTTCGCAGTGGTGATGTTGCTGCAGCTCAAAGATACTGGGGTATACTTACTGCCGCTGAAATGCCTGTATCGTCCGCTTTCATCGAACCAACTGCCATGTTCGCCGTTGCGATGATTGGTTCTGGACAGGTCCTCGAAGGTCTAACACAATCGGAAAAAATGTTCTCTAGAATTAGAGAATCTTCTACCGAAGTCAATCCTCACCTGGCTGATGAGATTGAAGAGGGTACTGAGTTCATTGCTCGATTCATGAAGTCACATAATATCGTTGATCCTCGCGATGCAGCGGTAGCCGAAGCTATGTATCAACAAAACTTTCAACCTGCAGTATATGTAGCACCACCTACATTCGAGGACACCTTTGATCCTTACGCCACTTCTACCGATTTCAAAGGTTCAGCTCTTATCGCCGATGAACTTGAGAGAGGAGCTGGCCGTGGCAAGGGATCCAAGCTCAATGATGCTCTGGGTAGATTCAGAAATATGCGTCGCGCTGGTCGTCATCCAAGATACATCACTTATGCTAAACTAATTGCCGCTGCTGCTCGCGAGGAACGAACGCCATTGGTCAATGATATCCTTGGCATGGCACGATCCGATGTACCTTTACTTGTACAATATCCTGTTGTTCGATATGGCTGGGTTTCAATTCTTGATGCTATGGTTGGTGCTTGTCTAACTCTTGGCAACCGCAATCTTGCTGCTCAATACCATCAAGAACTTCTCGACATGGGTGCTGCACCAACCGCGAATACTTTCGGTCTTTACATCACAACTTTGAAGGAATCAACCAAGACTTTCGATGAAGCCTCAGAAGCTGTCAAAATATTCCACCGAGCTAAGAGTGAAGGTGTTGAACCTTCATCCTTCTTGTACAATGCTCTCATTGGTAAACTCGGAAAGGCTCGTCGTATCGATGATTGTCTCTTCTACTTTGCTGAGATGCGTGCTCTTGGTATTCGACCAACGAGTGTTACTTATGGTACTATTGTCAATGCTCTTTGCCGTGTTAGCGACGAAAAGTTTGCCGAAGAGTTGTTTGAAGAAATGGAATCTATGCCAAATTATAAGGCTAGACCTGCTCCTTACAACAGCTTGATGCAATTCTTCCTCACTACCAAGCGCGACAAGAGCAAGGTTCTCGCATACTACGAAAGAATGAAGTCTAAGGGTATTCAACCAACCAATCATACCTACAAGTTACTTGTCGACACTCATGCTACCCTCGAACCTGTCAATATGGCAGCCGCTGAAGCCATCCTTGATGTCATTCGTAATAATGGTGAGAAGCCAGAAGCTGTTCACTACTCTTCATTGATTCATGCCAAGGGTTGTGTGATGCATGATGTGGAAGGTGCTCGCAAAGTTTTCGACTCAGTTATGGCTGATTCTTCAATTCGTCCTCAAGCATGTCTTTACCAAGCCTTGTTTGAATCCATGGTTGCTAATCATAACGTCGCTGATACCGAGTCCGTTCTTTCCGATATGTCTACTAGAGGTGTCGCGATGACCCCATACATTGCCAACACTCTTATTCATGGATGGGCGAATGAACGCAACATTGAAAAGAGCAAAGCGATTTTCGCAACAGTCGGTCGTGAGAAAAGAGAACCAAGTACTTATGAAGCTATGACTCGAGCTTACCTTGCCGTTGAGGATAGAGAAAGCGCTAAGGATGTTGTCCAAGAAATGCTTAGCAGAGGATATCCAGGAGCTGTTTCAAATAAGATCGTGGAAATACTCGGTGGTGGTCATGCTGAGACCGTTCAAGTTTAGGTCAATCATACCACCTAGTCTTGACACTCCGATTCATTTTTCGACTCAACCTCCGCGGTTCATTTATTTCGATTGTCTATTTCACCTTTCATCATTCTTGATGAATCGTACTTTTTAGACACTCACATCTTCAATACAACCCCAATGTTCTTTTCTTTTGTTCAAGTACGTTATGATACCCGTGCTATGGCACATCAAATGATGGTGGCGGATTATGGGTATCAAGGTCTGGGCTAGTAGTTGAGCTAGCTTGGTTTCTTACTTTCTGGCTCGGCTGGCTGGTCAGACTTAGAGTTTCTGTTTCCTTTAATTTGTTTGTTTATTACATAATAAAATATCGAGTTTCTCTTGAGATGGTAGACTTTAGCCTCTACGATGTCGAGGACTGGATAATGGCGTTTTGGGATGAGAGGAGTTTGGTTTGATGGTTAGTGGAATTACTTCCATACATGCAATATGGCGTTTTGGGAGCGAGCGCAAATGGAATATATGATTCGCATGGTGTACTGGGACGTGATATATGCGTCAAAAGATAAATCTCAACTCTTAGAAGGTAGATGAATGGGGAAAGAAGAAGAAGAAGAAGAAGAAGCTGCTACGACGGTGATTTGTGGATGAAACTATAGATTATCTAGCTGGCTTGATCATCGATGATGATTGATGGTTGTGGAAAAATTACACATACATATTAGATATTTATATATGTAATAATAAATTAGAAAGATTATAAGTATTTAAACTTCGTTCATTGCTTGAGGTGTACTCGAATAGATGATTTTGTGATCTGATGTGATGTGAAGTAGTAAAAGCTTTAAATAATAAAAGCTATAGAATGGAAGATAGATTAGATTATACGCAAATCATCCATTTGTATTTGTATATCAAAAGATGAATGAATCCTGAAGAAAAATAATCGATTATTCAGAAAGGAAAAAGAATAAATTCCTTTTTTTATTTTTTATTTTTTTATATGGTAAATAATCATGGAATTGTATGATTGTATGATTGTATGATTATAAACTAGCTATCTATCAACTAGGTATATTAGACTTTAATATCTCATCTCATCTCATCTCTACTCTCTCATGGTATGGTATGGTTGGTTTGATTGGGGATTGGAATTGGAATGGAGAGGAGGAGGGGGAGGGGGAGGGGGATGAGATTGTGTGGATTTGGGGTTGATTTTGATTTTGATTTTGATTTTGATTTTGATTTTGATTTTGATTTTGATTTTGATTTGGATTTGGATTTGGATTTGGATGTGGATGTGGATGTGGATGTGGGTTTGAGTTTGAATTTGAATTTGGGGTTAGATTTGGCTTTGGGTGAAGAGATGTTTTGAGCTTGTAACTGTCTGTGACTGTGGCGGTGGAGAAGAGAAAGATTGTGAAGAAGAAAAGCCCGTGAAAAAGGTCGAGATGTCGAGTTCTTGGTAGGGACCCGTGGGGTGGGAGGGGTAGAGGAGGATATTGGGGTTTGGGCTGGGGTTTGGATCTGGATTTGGATTTGGATTTGGATTTGGATTTGGATTTGGATTTGGGGGCGCGGTTGAGGATTTATGTGTTGATGTTGATGTTGATGTTGATGTTGATGTTGATGTTGATGTTGATGTTGATGTTGATGTTGATGTTGATGTTGATGTTGATGTTGAATTGTGTGTGGTGTTTTTTAGGGTTGAGGTTGTGATTGAGGGAGATGTCTTTTTCCTTGTACTTGGTGCTGGGATATTGGGGAGGATTTGGGTTGTGGAATTGTGCTTGTTGAGTGTGGGTGGTGGCTCGTTGTTTGGGTTTTGTTCTTGTTCTTGTTGTGGTTCTTCGTCTAGGGTGGTATCCATGTCCATGTCCATGTCCATATCAAATGAGATATCGAATGAGATACCTTCCTTCGTATCCATAACGTCATCTTCATCATGACCATGGCCATGACCACGACCACGACCACGACCACCAAGAGCAGAAACAACCCTACCACCAAACCCCCCTTCCAAATCCAAAGGAAAAGACGAACGAGTACTAAAATGGGGCTGCGCAGCTTTCGAGATCGACGAGATGGAAAATTGCGCATCTAGAGACTCGGTTTCGGAATCGAGATCCAGATCGTCATCTAGCGGTTCGTCCATAGCGATGAGGTAGTCGTTTTCGAACTCGGACTCGAATTTGGTTTCGCATTCGCATGCGTGTTTGGTTTCCGGGGGTATTTGCTTGGGTGGGAGGCTGTGCATGGGGAGGAGAGGGCTGGGGTTGGCGTGAAGATGAGAGGTGGAGGTTGTGTGAGAATGTGAGTTGGAGTGGGAGGGTTTGTGGATGGTGGGAGGAGCATTTGGGATTCTCGGGTTCGAAAATGAGGTGAGAATCTCGCATTCCGAATCGGAATCTAGAGGTTCGTCCATGGCGATGTGGAATGTGTGGAGATATTCTTGATCCATGCTTGCAACCCGAGATGCATGCTGGAGAGGTACTGGGGGTTTTGATCCGCTGTTGGGTTTAGGTTTGAGTTTGGAGGGGACATTCGTGGGAGCATGTTGCGTCGAGCGTAACTTGGGATTGGCGTGCGGTGATGTGATTTTATGACTGGCGTTTTTAGGGGACTCGAGTGATTCGAGTGATTGGATTGATTCCAGTGCCATTTCTACGCTTGCATCATGACCTTGTATTTCTTCTTCGTCCTGAATAGTGGACGGTGAGCTAGAATGTGATGGTCCGAGAGCTTTCGGTTGCGTCTCCAAAGGTTCACCGAGAAGATCCTCATCTAACTCTCCATACATGGAAATATCGAATGGCATTTCTTCTTTCGTTACTGCAAATCGATGATGTGGTGTTGGTGTTGGTTTCGGTGGAGGTGAAGTTGAGATTCTAGATTTCTTGCTTCGTGTTCTATCTCCTAGGATAGTCCGTTGAGGCGAAAGAGATCGTCTTCTGCTTTTGGAAATGGGGGGTTCGAGTTCGACTTCAGACTCCGATGCCATTGTTGTATCTGGTTCCATCGCATGCTTGATGATACATGCTAATAAATCTCTACCCTCCACCGTTGGTTCTTTACCCCATGGTAATTCATAACGTTTCCAATTATTCGGGCGTTTCTTATTCACACCCGCAATACACCTATCCACCCATTCCTTTCCAAAAGATGTAACAGCGAATAATGAATACCACGCATTACACTTCAACCCAGATTCCATGTATGTGAGATTGTACTCATCCATATTCGAATTTCCATTGCGGTCGAAAGAGGCGAGAGATTTGGTGAGGAGAATCGGAACAATGTAGTCGATATATCTATCAATCCCCCAATTAAACTTTTCGACCAGAAAAGTCTGTAACTCTTTCTCATCAATCATCCCGCTCCAAACAATCTCCTCCAATCTCTCCAATCTCTCAACGGAGGATATAACGGGCGAATTATAAAGACCCCAAATCCTCCTATCTGGAAAATTCCCCGGAACACTAACTCCTGTTTTCGACGCCATAAAATATTTCCGTAAGTTATTTCTCCATGCCTCAAGATCTCCAGATATCTCCATCGCCCGGCAAAGTTCCCTTCCAAATCCCATCTCCACAATCTTACTTGAACTTCCAACCCCGCAATCCTGTAATCCCTTCCCATAATCCCCTCCGCTCATTAACACAAAAAGTACCAAACCCTCCCTATCAAACCCCGGATGTTTGGCTTGAATAACATCAGCCCTATATAACACCACCCTATCCAAATCTTTCATTCCACCTCTCTTCGCCGTCCACACCCCACCACTCTTCGCTTTCCCCTTCCCCTTTCCCTCCTCCCCCTCCCCCTCATCCCAATAACAAAACCTCACCAAAACCCCACACCCAAACATCAACGCATCCCCATCCTCCGTCCACACACAATCCACCACCCCCCTCCTCTGCAACACCGCACATTCCGCCTCGGCCTCCCCCGGAGCATCATGCCACTTCACCCCCAGTAATCTCAAACACTCCTGCAAAACATGATTTTGAAATTTCCACACCCCGGCTCCTTTACCTTTGTATTTCTCAGTGGGTTTCTGAGGTCCATCTGCTACGAATATGAGTTGGATGTTTAGTTTTAGGAGACGCAGAACGAAGGTTATGAGGTTTCGTTCGTTGAGGTGGATGGTGGAATATTCTGGGGGGTGTTGGTTAGTTTGGGGTATGTAGAAATATAAATATAGAGATAAAGATAAAGATAAACATGAATGGTAAAGCGTAAAAAAGTACTTTTACAAAGTTTCCCCTTGTTACTGATATATAATTTATGTCTCCACGTCGCTTCATCGACGGCTATTCTCCATGGTCTTTGATGTTGTTCGAAATGTTTTGTTGCCAGCTCGGCGAGCGAAACAATTTCTCTGCAATCGGCGATGAGGTCCCAGAGTCTAGTTGATTGATACAAGTTTTGTTAGTGATGTATCGTGACTGACAGGAGATAATCATACAAACACACACTTACCCTGGAATACCCATCTTGAGTTTCGGGTGAGCAGGTGCACGGAGATTGTGAGGGTGGGATAAACTCAATAGGGAATATGATATATGATAGGCGGGACGAGAAATCTAGTGGTGAATGGCTCATGTACGATGTCAACTCGGGTTTTCAACATTAGATGATGGAGTGGTTTTCGTGATTACATAGGATTCGTATAAGAGAACATTTATTGAAGGCATTTATTCAAATATGTGTAAACAATATTTCTGATATAATATGTAAACAAGATTTCTATCATAAAAGATATCAAGCCATTTTAATAATTATGAGACAACTCGGCTGATGAGCAAACACCCCTCTCTACAAACCTCATTTCATTGGTTACTTTGATGAACATGTCAATAGCGCGATTAAAAGATTACAGATTATATTAATGAAGCTGGATTTCCGGAATTGCTTTTTCTCTAGGTCGAAAATGATTTGGAAAAACAAAACAAAAAAGGAATGCTTGAGTAACGAACGTTGTATTCTACTCAAAATATGATGAAACATCGTTTGAAAGCATCCTATAAGCCATGTGTAAAACACGAATGTCAAATCAAATGGGTATATCCAAAAACCAAACGCCTGCTAAATTCTAACGCTCTGCACTCAAGAGATCAAGGGATCCACAACAATAGAAAGCAAACTAGGACCTATCAATCGCATAAACTCATCAAATACACTAATCGGAGAAGAACCCATCAAAATCTTCCTCCTTAATACCCCAAGGGAGAGATTTTTTAGCTAGGGGCGAGACTTGGGATTCTCTGTAACCATTTGGCGAATCGCCGTCTCTAGATTGCTGAACAGTTGATATAGATGTCGGCTTCCGTAAATCAGAACCGGAATGCCGAAGCCGAGCTTGACGAATGATATTCGTGGGAGAGTTTTGTGATGAAAATGATGTTGATGTTGATGTTGATGTTGATATTGATGTATAGGTTTGAGATTTGGTTATGGGAGATTGGTTCTCTTCGTCCGAATCATCGAGCGTGAGATCGATGGTTAGTCCCGAGGATTTCTTTACATCTCTCTGCCTAGGACGTTTCTCGAACTGCGACTCGGGATGCTCGCCCGGGCTCATTTGGTTCCTAGCCACTTCCGGTATATCACAAATTGAAGTTTCCTTGGTAGATGAAGGAATCCTTCGTGGCTGATATGTGATTTTAGTGTGTGGAGATGCAGGTTTCATGAAAGCTTTGGAAGCAAGTACCGATCTCGATGAATGGCCCGGGATACTTTTAACTCTCTTTGAGGACGGCTGTTCCTGCGGGGAAGAAAAAGTTTTGTTTGGATCTATTGATGATCCAGCACGTTTTTTATTATCGGACATCACAGGAGATACCATACTCCCATCATGTTTGGATGATGGTGTAGCTGGTAAAAGTGCCTTTTTAGTACCATGACCAATAATACACGACAACAAATCCTTACACTCGACCATTTCATCGACTGGCGCTATCTCCTCACCCTGACTGACTTTGGTAAACTCTGCTTTCCAAGCTGGTATATCCATGGAGGTTACCGCCGAAAGTAGCACCTCTACATTCTTCTATAATACAGGCGCTTTCTTCTTGGTCCTGACATGAAGCTTGTAACAGTTGTTACTCGCTTCTTGTCCTGGCTGTGTAGACGCAAGAGAACGGACGAGAAGGATCGGTATTACATCTCTGATGTATTCAGTAACCCAAAAATTAAACCTCGGAGCGATCAATTTTTGTAATTCCATCTCGTCGAAAGAGGGGTCCCAAAACTTTCCAATATCATCCATGATCTTCTCAGATGAAATTATAGGTTCGTTGTAAAGACAAACAATGCGCGGATCTGGAAAGGTATCTGGCACATCAATCCGAATATTGGATTCCCTGAGGTACTCACGAAGTCGGTTTCTCCAAGCAGGAAGATCTGCATTAGATGCATTGCATAGCTCTTTGCCAAAACTTTCCTTCGCATTTACTATCTTTAACGCTGCAAGTACGCCACAGTTTGTCAGACTATTGCCGTTTTTATAGTCGCCTCCTTTCAAAACGGCAAACAAGACAAGGCCATCTCTAGTCAAGCCCGGGAATTTTTCTTGTATTTTTCCCGCTCGATAAACAATGAGGTTATCGATGTCAATTCTACGCGTTGTCTCGTCAGGTTCATTGACCCAGTTTTCATTCCTTCGAGATTTCTTTACTTTGGGTTTTTTGATATAGCAGAATCGGATGAGCATTGTAGTTCCGAACATGAAAGCATCCGAATCTTCTGTCCAAACAGCATCAACCACTCCACGGCTTTGCATGGCTACACACTCGGCCTCGGCTTCGCCTGGCGCCTCATGCCATTTAACACCCAAGGAATTCACGGTTTGTCTAAGGAGATCATCGTCCTGCGAATATTTATACCAAGGCGGTTGCCCGCCATATTTCTCTTTCGGTCGGTTTTTGCCATCCGCGACAAAAATCAACTGAATGTTAAGCTTTAAAAGTATCAAAATCTTACGAAGAATATTTTCCTCATTAGGATTTGCGGCTGGAGTCTCTAAAGACAGCCGATAAAGGTTAGCGGGGGACATTGATGTATAATTTGGCATGCGCAAAGGAAGTTATACGTCTACGGATAGCTGCCACTTGGTCGTTCCCCTGGTAACATTTGCGTTTCCAGATGGATACATCAACGGCGATTCGAAGTGGTCTTCTTTCCTTCTCGAAATGTTGGGCAGCGAGCGCAGCAGTCGAGATACTCTCACCGACTCTGGCTTCATCGAAACGCTGCCAGAGTCTAAATAAAACACATTAGTCAGGATTGATGCCATATAAGCTCGTTATAGTAGCTTACTCTGGTATGCCCACTTTGTACGGACTTAAATTATCAGATGCCAAGCCTCAGTTATGCGGGTGGAAGAATGAGGGGTTTATGGGGAGAAATATTTATGAGGAGAAACATTGAGGCGCGTCGCGTATTTAGGTAGAACCTAAAACCTTGTCGCGATCGCGTGTCAGTCAGTCAGTCAGTCAGTCAGTCACGTGTACCCGTGCTACCCAGGGCGCTGTAATGAAGAGGTATAGAGTTAAAGCAATATTCGCAAACTATCTTCCTATCGCTATTGAAGACAGACTCTGTGCCGTATAAAATCGCCCACCTCCCTTCATGCCTACCCCCTTGCCACATATCTAAAAACCACATCCTGTGGCCTATTGACCTGCAACGTCAATTTCGGCGAACTATCCTCCAAAATCTCCATCAACCTTCTCCTCGCATCCTCTTCCGTCTCCCCATCTCGTCTCACAATCTCCACTTTCCACTTCCGGAAAATCTCGTACAGCACGCCTACAAATTCTACCTGGGACATTTTCATACCGGGACAATAGCGCGGTCCGTGAGACCAAGCCAGGAATGTGCCTTTAGGAGGCTCACGAAAAGTTTCCTTCTCTGAGGATGGAGATGATTCAAGCCAGCGTGAGGGTCGGAAATTTAGGGAATCTGGACCCCATATTGAGGGTAAAGTGTGGATTACCGTGGTGTTTAGGTGGACTTCTGTTTCAGGGGCAAAGTTGATATTTTTGATGGTTTGTGGCTGAGGTGTTTTGCGGGCTATTGTGGGGACTAGTGTATAGAGACGCAGGGTTTCATACTATTGTAGGATGCCATAAGTCAACTCTTGATACCGAGAGTATTTGGATCGAAAGGGTGATGATAAGCATGGAGGGATTGAAACGTACCATTATTGCCAGAGAGCGTGTAAGAAGAGGAAAAGTGGTTGAATAATCAGAGTCGGGGTACAATTCCTGGACTTTGTCGATCTCATTCACGATCCAATCTTGCCATATTGGATGAATTGCTAAGCACATAATAGAGTATGAGAGCGTATTTGCAGTTGTGTCAAAACCTGGTAGTAAGTCAGAACAAGGTTGTAAGAAATATAGAATGTCGCGGATCTAATTCAGATAATGTATCTGTTAAAGAGCAACGAATAGAGACGCTCACCTCCAATCGACATAGCGAACAAATTCCCGGTTATATCTTGTTCACTCAAGTATGTTGAGGTCTTTGAGTATAAGAACTTTTTATCCTGATCGGCGATCTTCACCAAAGAAGTCAGGAGAGAATTGCGAGAACTCGGTGAACGCCTTTCTTCGGCTATACTTTGGTTTAGGTGAAGCGGAAATTCTCTTTTCGCAATACCGATCTTCTTGATATTATTTGGCATGAACGATAAAGTAAGGTATTTCGTAGGTATGAAGACAGTAGCAAATAGGTTGTCCACTATAGTCAAGACGGAGGACATAAATGTGGTTTGAAACCCTTTTGCGGGTGTTTTCGCACTCACAGCTTCTCCCCATGATCGATGAGTACCGAAGCAAACGAATCCAATCACATTAATAGTAATGGTCCTAAAGCCTTCGAATGTGGCATTCTTCGAGCTTGACTCATTACCCATAGACGGTTTTGACAATTCAGAGATCATGTCTCGAGTCTGTGTCAAAGTTTCGTTCCAAACTTCTTTCATAATCCGCTCATTCAGAGCAGGCGCTACAATCCTTCGATGCCGTTGCCAATCTTCTTTATCGCTAGCACTGATATTTGGCCCAAAAACATCCATTATTTCTACACCCAAGTCAGCTCATGTATCATCTGTGCGAGAAATGTTGAAAGAAGCACCCACGGAGAGCAATTTCATTTTTCGCGAAATCTTTTCGTCTTGTTAAAACCTGCTCAGCTACTTCAGGGTCTCCGACAAAGATCGTGTTCTTTCCAGGCGAAACAAGAATGAACGAAGTTCCCCATTTTTCATGGACAGAATACTTGCAATAGTGCTCCCACGCTGGAATAGTGATCTTGATTCGATTGAATATAAATTGAGGTAAAAACTTTTCCAGAGTGGAATAATGGGCAATTGAACAGATTATAAGCCATAGGGGATTTGCTGAACCCCATACACCGAATCTGATAGGGAGACCGGATTTCTTCGCATCAAGATAATTGCGTGGAAGAGCAGATAAATACCACATTGAGAAAGATAAAACCACCAACATCGACGTCAGAAGAACCCCCATTTTGTAATATGTTTCTTGAATATTGTGACACTAGACATTGTCAGATTCTGGATATGCAATTTATATCATATGTCGCTTAACGAACATCAATTCCAGCATGACCTTTACTTTGTTGGCACTCGTCTGCATAGATTTGCATGCAGGTACTTTGCAGGGCCTTAGAATCTAGTTGAACTCCGAAAAAAAAACAAGTATTTGGCCCCTATAGTTAAAGATTGGAACAGCTTTGCGTGATAAGCGATAGATACCATTTTTCCGATCGTTACACAGTGTTGTCTTTTGGTCCCGTTTTAGCCCAACCTCTTGAGTGCTGACATCGAATGATATAGCAAGAACAGCGAAACAGCAGCGAAAATGCCCCAGCAAGCCTTGAAAATCTGAGGAGATGGCCGTGGAGAATCGAAGGATTGCGGACGAAATCCCTGATACGGATAGTCGTTTACAGGGTCGGTTGGGTAAAGTACGGATAAACACAAAAAATGCATGAACCAACCAATCAATATCTTGGACCCGAGCCACTGTACCGTATCAACAATCCATCTTCATCGCTTACAATACCGACACCATATACCTACCACATACAAAGCGAAGAGAAGAAAAATAACTTTCAATTTTGTACTCAGTGTGCGCCAGCAGTGCCTTCTTTTTTGTTCGTCAGGCGCAAGAATTTTCATCCAACAGCGCAAATTGAGTGACATGAGATAGATTCCTCAGGAGATGAAAACTATTAAAATTCAATCAAAAATGTATACGTCACGTTTGGGAGATATGACTTGTCGATTACATCCAGATTAACAACCGGAAAGCAAAGTCAAAATACAGAGGTTATAGGCGGACATCAAAATTTAAGTGCCAGTAATGTAATTCGAATGGTTTTCTCCAAAAAAAAAAAAGATTCCAAGCATATCAATACGTCTTCCATCAACCATCCAAATCCCGCAAACATGGTAAAGAAGGCAGCATAAGTCTTAGAATAAAGAATTTTGCCCCAAATTCAAGCTGGACAGCTTTTATCTACGCTAGTGCGCGATATCTCCCGAAACTATGTAAATAAACGCAGAGTGGGTGTTTATTTTATCTCAAGCTGAAAATCGCCTGGAGCCCTCATACATACCATATCATATGTTTCATCCTCTGTATTTCAACTGTTAGCCATACCCACAACCTTGGATGGATGAGTAGGTCGAGGATAATGAGAGGTAACTGGAATTTTGGTATCCACGAATCGAATACCTTTGAACACGAGTGATCCGGTGTAATACTCTTAACTTTGCATCATGGCTTGAACTGCCGTGGTCAAGCTTACACCTGTGACCTAAATTGTTCTTCCACCAGAAAGTTTGAAATTGTCTTTTTGTGCTCAATTGATATTTTTTAGGGGAAATTAATAATGAAAAACAAATGTAAAGCTACGAAAGTTCATTGTACTACATCACCAAATTTTTAATCCCTTGGGTGAGTAGACCTTGCATTATTTTTGCACCCCATGAAATAGATTGCAATTGGGCGTTAATGATGGATACTAATTGGGTGTACACTGCTCATTTCAACATTCTCTTCACCATTGATTGTGTGAAGAGATACTTGGTGAATATTTCCCGGAGCGGGTTTCGTCAGCCTGGGCCTAATCTTGGAGGAACCCAAAGAGCAGTCGGAATATTTTAGACATTCTCAAAATAAGTGAGAAATCGGTGCACAATACCGGCTGTAGAGACTGTGATGGCGTCGAACACTTGATCAAAATTAGGATAGACCAGAAGAAAAAACAGTTATTGATGGAACCCTGGCCATCGCACGTAAATATAATAAAAGAAAGAAGTGACTAGGACGCAAGGTCTTTGATTTCTCCTTGCCATTGAACCAACTGTGGAACATTTCCAAGTACAAGTATGTTGTTATAAACAACATCTTGGAGTGTGGAGTCAAAATTGCAGTCGCATAGCATCGAATCAGCTTTGTGCAAGCATAAAAATATCAGGCAAATATGAGATATATATCGTTGTAAGTATGACCACTTCATCGAACGCAACCGACAATTATCTTAGATCAGTTCGTCAGGCTGGAATAGGTCATATTGGGCGCAAAGCCTACCATTTAGATACAGTCATTCTGTGACTATGATTACATCCTTTTCCCACCTTTTTCCACTCAGTCTCGCCAGCTTATATACTTAGTAGTTCGAAGCGACATGTATGTATCAGAATTGAGTTCTCATGGGAGATAAACTTAAAGTCTTGACCCCTGTGTGAAGTGCCCTGTATCATCTATAAGGCTGAAACCTTCTTCGCGTCCTGTCGGGTACTGCTCAGACCATGCTGCATCGCAAACAAGTGCTAAAGATAAACGTGATGAGTGTTGAGACAGCTCGGATGGATTGAAGATCTAACCTATGCGAGAGCTGCAATACTAACTGCTACCTAGCGAGCTTACATAATGCAATCCTTACATAATGTAATCCCTACATAAATGTCTTTTCATAATCATCTTTTCCGAAACTCTCCGTTCTTTTTTAAAAACCCCTCCATAAAAACAAACGGGATGTTCGGACTCCGTCTAAGAAGGATTTGTCTTTCGTCCGTTACTTTTGCCCGAGAGTAAAATCCGTCAATTCAAATTTCACAGTCAACCTCTTTTACTCGTCCCACAAGCAGTCATTGACAGGTCAGACGGCGATTAGGTAGGTGACAAGCTTCTCAAGCTTTTTGTCAGTTGACACGTGCATAGTTCTATCAGATGTTTGCTCGGCGCATGATGATCTCGTGGCTTTGCAATTCGCATTTGAAACTTTCCCCAATGTTTGAGCCATCCCTCCATACTTCCAGAGTCAAACTTTTAAAAAGTCAAAACTCGGCATTAAATCGATACTAAATCGATATTGATGATCTGGGGGCGGAAGACGAAACAAACTACAAGTATACAGACAGTATCTTCAGTTGCCTGGCCTTCAGAAACAAAGTTGTTTATTGGATTAGACTTGCGGACCTTTCGACCTTTCTCCGCGCCCACCAATGATCTTCGAATCCTTCTCAAAGTAACGGTAAACGGATTTCGGACAACACTTACTCGTAGTCTCGTAATGAAGCTAGTTGAAAATCTTCATTTGTCGGATTCACGGAAACAGCCATGCGCCGATCCGTAATCACGCCGAAAAAAAATTGACGTAACCCAGGATATCGTGTGCACTTGTTGCCTCGAAGTTTGTTCTCGTGGTTAGCTTTTTTTGACGGTTTGAAAATTTTAAGCTACGCTGAACTAGGGCATATTCGGAGGGAATGGGGTTCCATGTTCCGCTGTGATAGACCGTGAGTCCAAATATCTCAATGTAGTATTTGTATATGTACCAGGGGATTCCACCTGAATGGCTCATCCAGATAAGCTTAATCACTTCCTTGTCACATCAAAGTATCTATATCTATAACATATTACAAGTCTTTATACCAAGAGAAAGACCACATCATACCATTGACAATGGGAAACATAAGTTCCCATCATCACCACCATGGGTCAAGGACGGACTCTGGACTTTCAAGCAATACACCATGCTCCTCATCCTCACCGATATTCCGCTCAAGATCAACTAGAGCACCGTCAACACCGCGAAAATTCCTTGGTAGTCGTTCGCGCTCGTTAAACGCTTCACATAAAGTCCGGGATCAGATCAATCAAGAGCCGGAACCGAAACCTCCGATTAGGATTGGATATCCTTATTATGAGGAGGTTACGATGTTAGCGGAGAAGGACGAGAAGAGGCATAAGAGGCATAGTTTGAGACGCTCCATGAAATCTTCGTGATTGGAGTGATTCGTGGGAAGTTGAACTTTCCGAACTGGTTACCGGGTAGCATCACTGGATTGATGATGATGATGAGGAGGACCATGACGAAGACGACGAAGAGGACGATCTTGACGTTGTTTGTTGATAAAAAAAAACATGAAAAAGAAGGAATCTTTTGGGCATTTGGGAATAAGGAGCAAACTGGGACGAGAAGAATAGAAAGAGTAGATGATTTGGAACACTGGACGATATATTGATACCCAACTCATTTTGCATTTATCCGGCGTTCAATATATCAATAGCGCAACAGGCACGAAACATTAACATTAAGTTATATACTCTATGTAATCTTACAAATTCGAGATTATGACACAACCATGCGACCGAATCTAGTCCAACTTTTCCAAGAACGTGATATGCACTTCCAATTATGAACATTTAAGATAATAACCACTGCACACCTTCAACCGAATCCCGCACATCAAGTCAAATTGAATGCCTGAAAATTATGTTTCAGCAATCGCTGTCCACGGTCCAAAAATTTCCCAAGGACCCACAGGGATTTGCAGTAGAGCCAACAGTGCATCAGCAACCACCGTTCCCATGGCCTCGATAGCCCTGGGATTAAGAGTAGTCAAGACATTGTTTCTAGTGCAGCCCGATTTCGCCTCAACACCATTGAATCTATCGATCAGAAAGAGAAACGCATCACCGGCGCCAGTGATGGATTCAGAATTATGATCGCCAAGCATATCTCGAACATATTCAATATCCGCACCCTGAGAGCAGAGCTTGCTGAAGACAGCGTCCGTGTCTTCGATTACTGAAACCTCATCTTTGATGGCTTTGTATAGGAATATCGGCATCTGGGGAGTCCCATGTAGACCCATTTGCCCAGTAATGTCCAGAATCTCCTTTGGATAACCCGTGAGGAAGGTTTTTATCTCTTGGTCGAGATACGTGCTTATGTCTTCATTCAAATAGGTTAATGTATTGTCGGAGAAGCATTGAGTGGATGCTTTATAGAAATCAGAAGCCTTTGAAGGTAAGACATGTTCATAGACAAACTCATTTAACTTCGGGTAAGCATTCGTGAGGCCGATGATTCCAGCAGGAATCAGACCGGTGAAAAAACTTTTGTTGGTGCATATTAGCACAGATGTGATGTTTGGCACAAGACCACCTATAGCAGTTCCCTGAAAGTGAAGCTCTGGTGCGTAGGAAGGTTGAAGCTCTGCTGCCCATTCAGAAGCCAAAGATCCTCCGGAATAACCCCACATTTGATACTCGGCTTGTGGTGAAATGCTAGTCAAATCCCCGGACGACAGAGCTGCACGCACAGAATCGAGGGTCGCCCTACCGGCTTGTAGACCAGATACGAAAGCAGCCTTGAGGCCCTCGTAATCAGGAAGGTTAATTATCCACCCTTGATCGAGAGCAGCGATGATGAGTAGAGTCTCAGTACCACCGATACCTCCATTATCCCCTAATTGTATCGTGTAAGATGGTGCGCAGTTAGCCCATGCAGCATCTGTTGCAGATTGGAATGAAAGCACTCTTGATGTATTTGCATTCTTTGGCACAATGATCGTCGTAATCGCTGCCGAAGCGTCACCCAAGCTATCCGTCGTTCTATATAGAATTTGATATGCGGCCTTGGCTTGGAATGGCACGGTACCCGAGAATGAAAGAGCACCTATTGATCTGCTGCGTAAGATTGTTCCGGGCTGAGAATCCTCAAGACCTGTTGGTGGCACATAGAAGGGATCATCTGTGGGAGGTATCGGAGATGCACGCTGCATAAGTTGATCATTGATCGGGGATGCAAGTGTAGTAGCAACCCCAAGGAAGACGTATCTAGCAGTCGCCGTAAGATACCTCATGTTGACAGGTTACACACAAGGAATGCGCTTCAAACGATGAGTACAGCTGTGACAAGAAGTGGAAGAAGGGAGAAGGGTGACAGTGATGGGAGTTTGCAATACAGCATGATCCAGACGAAGAACATCTCGGTTTTATTTGAGAACCTCCAACCCAAGCTAGGCCGTAGCTAGCATATCACTAGATATGCGAATATGTACTACATCTACAAGATGTACTTCTTGTATTTGATGTGCGCGGGCCGTGCAGATGTTACCAGAAGTAGATCGCACTTTGATCTGGCAGAAGCTTCACATTTGTAGCAATTGTCGTTGTGTCGGGGAGTCTAGAAGCCTGGGCAAATATAAAATTTCCAAGGAATGTGCAATTGGTGTTGTGTAGATCTACACTCAATGGACAATGCCCGATCACGTGGATTTATAGAAGGTAAATGGCGTGAAAATTTATAACTACTGAACCGGAATGGCTCAAACTTAGATTTAGCGCGACGAATAAACACGATGATCGAAGTCGATGGCATACCGATATGGAATAGAATTAGAACCTTCTTTCTAGCTCACGCCAATAAGACCAAAGAAAACCTGCATTGTACACACGATGGCCTTGAAATGAGCTTGATTAGATGACACCACCTTAATGCTTCAATATCCAAGCTTTCCGATATGGCCTCGTACACTCCGGAAGAGGAACGACTAGCTATCATTCCATTACCCAGGTTGAACAAACATTACAATTGTAGGAGAGACACTATCTACTGAACTTCCATTCAGTGTTTTAAGCTGGTATGCGTTGTCTCCAGCCCTCAAAACAAACGGGGACACTTCGGACCATACCAAGGTGAGGTCCGATATACTCCACCCATTGTGATGTTCTATAAATTAACCAAGAAAACTATTAGGAAGCCATACTAAAGAGTTTCGAGCCGGATGTGCCTTGATTTCTTCTTCAAGGGAAAGTAACATTAAACTTTGGCGCTTATTCAGAAAGAGATAAGTTATAACCTTACTATTCACCGTAACACTTCAAGGGAGATCTTTGAGATCTTTGAATTCTTTGAGTACCTACCTACCCATTTGTACTTAAAAATTACTTACAAATAGATACAGGAAACACAATTACTCCATTATCATATCATCAATTCCACCTAGTATATCTTAAAATTAGAAATTAATTATCCCTCAATTGGGTTGATTTTCCCTAAAGATAAACTCTTTCAAATGGGGAAGGAGATAGATAGGTAGTTAATCTATTGCATCTCTAGATGTCTCCAAATGTCTCTACTTTAATATACTCGAGTATGGTCACAAGAATTACTACCCATCACGATGTTACCATACACGGCTCAATCATCTCAGTTGGTCTCTAGACGTAGATCGCCACTCTAGCTGATCAAAGTTACTGGTTGGCATGTCTTTCCAAGGAAATCAGTGACTACGCAGATTCAATAACTCACTCTCTTGGCAACTAGTGTTCACCAATAAGCTTGTCCCCATCCACTCAACTACTTTATAAAACCACCTCTACCACACTTCACTTGTATCCCCTTTTCTCCCCTTCTTAACTATTAGATTTTGCAAAGCCCCTAACTCCCGCCAACCCCCATCCTTCGCTATGCTATATATATGCATTTATCTGCTGCTGTCGCTCGCGTCTGCTGATCTGTTCAACTGGGAGGCATTATCAGAAAGCAATATTTGTCAACAAATCCAAGGGAATATCACTGGCGATGTCTATCCTCCCCTGGATTTGACACTTAATTACCAATCTGAAACCAAACATTGGATGACTTCAAGCACTCAAGATCCTGAATGCATAGTAAAAGTCGCTAGTGATGAGGATGTCTCTACTGTCTTGAGAATTATTGCAGCCAATCGAGAGCCCTTCGCCGTGAAGTCGGGGGGCCATGCAAGCAATCCTGGATTCTCTAGTACTACCGGAGTCCACATCTCGCTAGCGAACTTTAACCAGGTCACACTTTCTGAGGATAAAAGTACGGTGGTTTTGGGAACCGGAAACGTAGGTTGTTCCCGTCTTCTCGAAAGGCCCCGTTTATTCGTCCAAGTATTGACACAATTGATAGATCTGGACTGATGTTTTCACGGCGCTCGACGGAACAGGTGTTAATGTCGTGGGCGGGCGTGTCGTTGGACCCGGTGTCGGTGGCTTCACTCTTGGAGGAGGTTATTCCTGGTTAACAGATCAATACGGCCTGACCTGTGACACAGTTGTCTCCTACAACCTTGTTCTCCCAAATGGCACCATAACCACCGTTGATTCTAAGAATCCTGACCTCTTTTTTGCCCTTAAAGGTGGTCTAAATCGATTCGGGATTGTCACAAGTATTGTTCTCAAAACAGTTCAACAGGAGCCCACGGTCTATGGTGGTTTTATCGTATACGGCGTTGATGCAATCCCCGATCTCATTACCGCCACTAATAAATTCCAAAACGAGAATAAAGATCCCAAAGCCCAAGTCATACTCACCATCAACAATGGTCTAATTCAAGGTGCCATCCTTATTATGTTCTACGATGGCCCAATTCGACCTACAGCCTTTGATCCGTTCAACAACGTCAGCAGCCTCCCAATCATATCTGATGTCAAAACACAATCTTTTGCATCATTCGCCAAAGTCACCCCGTCTAATCTCCAAGCCGGGTATAGGGGCTCTTTTCATAGCATGATGACTACTGGTCTAACAGAGGGATTCATGAATGCAGTTTATAATGAATCTGTCTTTTATGGAAAAATTGCTCTTGAACGTGGTGGGACGTTCCTCAATTACGAGATTGAGCCTTTCCTCGACTATGGAGAATTCGCCACAGAGTCCGCTTTTCCACACGCAGAATCCCCAATCCCGTTGAACGTCTATTTCGCGTGGATATCGCCATCGGACGATGCGTTCTGGAGAGGTCTTCTGCAGCAGACTATCTCCCATCTCACTGATGTAGCTAAAAGTGAAGGAATCTATTCCGAGGATTTGTATACATATCCAAACTATGCTTTGAGTACTTACAACGGGAACCAAATCTATGGACCATCAAATGCAGCGAGGTTGAGAAAGATCCGAGAGAAGTACGATCCAGAGGGAGTAATGCTGCTTACTGGAGGATTTGATATCTAAAAGTATTGGTAAGGCTTGAGGCCTTGGGTTGGCTCTCTGTGCGTGGTTTTGTCGGTTGGGGGGATGATATGAGGCGCCTCAATGCACCTAGTATCATGTGGAAAGGGGAAAGAGAGAACGCCAGAGGGGTCACATAAAACGGCACTTTGGAAATAAATATTGTTGGATAATGTTAGAATAATTATTGATATAGTGATATAATAAATTGAATCAATAGGCATTAACCGGCAATGTATCCTAAAATCGACTGTCAATTCGCGGACCTAGTATCATTCGATGATTGGCGATGATAAATATAATGTGTTAGACTGGCACTATGGACTTGATAACACTTCCCAATTGCCCTTGACTACTTCGGAGATGATAACAAAGCATCAAAGAATGAGAATCTAGAATGACTGAAGATTTTGAATGTCAAGAATAGTATGACAAGTAGCACGCAGATCTGTTTCCTCGTGAGTTCATAGTTTGGGTCATCTAAAGGTATGGGTACTAAGACGAATAAAGCCATGTCACCTTCTTCGGACTAGCTCAGCTATAAGAGCAAATAGTGAGGTTATTATATGAATTGAAATTTATATTGTTGAATTTTAATTTGGTATCTGGCTTTTTTTGGCTGGTTTTATCTCACGAGAGAGAGAGCGAGATGAGTAGGAATAATTACTATATATTCGATTATTGATCAAATCATCGGCATATTACCTCGAAGATACAATGTAAATGGTGAGCTCCTTAATGTTCAAACGTATCCTCTGGTAGTTGGAATCAAAATCCACAAAATCCACAATGTCCTCTATATTCTGGATGTTGTAGCATCTCGTCCCACACGAAAATCAAGCTCCAACCCACCAACCAATCAAAACAAAGCCCATCGTAATCCTTACCGAACCGACCTCAAAATTCAATTCCACTCCGAATCCACCCTAACACTCAATTATATCCCACACCACCACCACTCTATCTCTCCCCTCCATCTCAATACACGACACGACACACGCCCGCGATGGCATCACTATTCACATCCCGCGCACTCCTGCGCAGTGCCCCTCGCACATTCTCTGCCGCAACCCCGGCCATGCGCGCCCTCTCCACTACACCAGCTCGTCCCGATGCTACCGCTTCCACCACGGATAGATTCAGCAAGATCCCCGATTTCAGCAAATACAGAAGTAAGAAGAGTGGTGGCAGTAATTTGGTTTATCAGTACTTTATGGTGGGGGCTATGGGTGCTTTGACGGCTGCGGGGGCAAAGGCTACTGTTCAAGGTTTGTCTTTTTTCCTTGTCTTTGGATGTGTGGATAGGATATCGGGTCGGCGAGTGGAGGATTATTGAATTTTAGCATGGGGATGATGATTGATGAGAAAGTTGGGGATATCGTTGGAAATGCAATTGAGGGAATTGATGGTTTTCTGCCCATTAGACCGAGGGACTGACAATGGACTTTGAACAGATTTCCTCGTCAACATGTCCGCATCTGCAGATGTTTTGGCTATGGCTAAGGTTGAGGTTGATTTGGCTGCTATCCCTGAGGGCAAGAACGTATGTTTACTACTACTACATCTAATCGATCCGACATTACCAAAGATAGAGTCCTGACACGAATACACACAATAGGTCATTATCAAGTGGCGTGGAAAGCCCGTCTTCGTCCGACACAGAACCGCGGATGAGATCAAGGAGGCCGAGAACGTCAAAGTTGAGAGTTTGAGAGATCCACAATCCGACGCCGACCGTGTTAAGAAGCCAGAATGGTTGGTTATGGTTGGTATGTGTTATCCTACTACAATTTATACCATCCAATCGAGAACGAATACTAACTGGGAGCCAAACAGGTGTCTGCACACATCTCGGATGTGTCCCAATTGGTGAAGCTGGTGATTTCGGAGGATGGTTCTGCCCATGTCACGGTTCCCACTACGATATCTCCGGCCGTATAAGAAAGGGACCTGCTCCATTGAACTTGGAAGTCCCCGAATACGAGTTCGCCGAAGAATCTTCCTTGGTTATTGGTTAGGTTGGGGAATTGAGGGGGAAGCATGTTTGTAGTTGTATAAAGTTGGAGGAGTGCGCAAGAGTGGAGGATAGATGAGACGACGTTTTTTACTTTGGACGAGAGAGAATGATAGACCTTGATCTGGAAGCTTTGTGGCTTTGTAAAAGGGGTGGTAGAATGGCCTTTGTACAAAAGATCGGATAAATGATATCGCTTCGAAAAGTTTCAATTGTTGGAAAATCATGGAGTCAATCGTTTTAGTGGTTAGGTTACACATGGCGTGAAAGCACCCAAGTCTCCAAATGGCATGCCCAGGGGTATCTATTCTTTTGAAATAACAGGTTGGAACTCATGAATTGGAAACAGACAAGTTACAGGTAAATGTTTTCTTTTGATTCACATTGTCATATCCCGTAATATTACATCGCCTTCATACTGTAGGTCATTTCTTCATGTAAAAGCTATCGATCATCAATGTCCATGTCCGTCATCCTCTCTCTGTTCCGGATCCAGTTTAATCAAAGTATCTATCCTCATAATAGAAATACAGGCCTCAACTGCCGACTTCAATTGTCGAATCTTGCTCATGCTTGGCTCCAAAACACCGGCCTTAATCTCATCCACCACCTTACCCTTCAGCAAATCCAATCCATAGTTCTTGTAGTTCTTCTTCTTGGCAATGGTCTTTTCGTCCTCGTTGGCATCTCCTTCCTTGATACGTTGTGAAAGAGCGTGTCGGGAACGGAGTTGTGCTACCAATTCCGAGGAGTCTTTTGCGGCGTTGACAGCGAGAGTTTTTGGGATAACGAGGAGAGCTTGTGCGAATTCGCCAATGGCAAGTTGTTCTCTTGAACCAACGGTACCGGCGAATTCTTCCAAATAAATGTGGAGTGCAGTCTCGCATGCACCACCTCCAGGAACGATGCTGCCACTCTCTAAGGTTCGCTTAACAGCACATAGAGAATCGTGAACGGATCTCTCCATCTCATCGAGTTGGTAATCGTTGGGTCCTCGGAGGATAATCGAAGCAGAAGTGTGAACTTTGGTACCCTTAACCAAAATACATTCGTCATCAGATATTCTCTCCTGAACAACTTCTTCAGCATGACCTAATGAAGAAGCCTCGAATTTCTCATCACCGTTCAAATCTGACAATGAGCTGATCAAGGTAGCGCCAGTTGCCTTTGCTATTCTTCTCAGATCCTCCTTCTTACATCTTCGCACGGCCATGGCACCCTTCTCAATGAAGAGTTTCAGGCACATATCATCAATACCCTTTGTGGTCATAACAACATTGGCTCCGGCCTTGAGGATCATATCGATTCGGTCCATAACAATTCCAGCCTCTCTTTGTCGGATTTGTTCCAATTGTTGTGGGTCGTCGATTGTAATATTGACGCCAAGCTTCATCCTTTCCTTTTGTAAGTTGATATCTAGAACAGCGATTTTGGCATCCGTAATTCTTGTCTTCATTGCTTGTGATGCAACTGTGCAGTTCAAAGCATATCCCTTGACCAACATGGACTCCAAAGATCCTTTGCCATGTGCTTTTAAAATGTTGACAGCTTTAACGGGGTATTTGACTTCCTGTCGGGTGTTTGTTGACTTGACTGCTTGCATAGCATCTACAACCATGTTTGCGAAGAAATCGGAATCTGATCCAATAATCTTACTCGACATGGAAGTTTTGGCAATGCTGATTAAAGATTCTCGGCCCAACTGGTCCACCTTCACACTGATATTCTCGTGCATATACTTGACGGCCTCGCGAAGTGCCAAACGGTAACCTGTGATGATTGTGGTAGGATGTATACGGTTCTTCATAAGTTCGTTGGCTCGTCGAAGAAGTTCTGCTGCAATAATAACGACAGAAGTTGTTCCATCTCCCACTTCTTTATCTTGTTGCTGTGCCAAGTCGACTAAGATCTTGCCCGCTGGGTGTTCGACATCTAATAAGCTCAGGATGGTTGCGCCATCGTTTGTAACTGTAACGTCCTGCCCAAAATCAGTATTTGGTGGGGTTCTTTCGGAGTGGACAAGCATACTCCTATATCATCCACCATCATTTTGTCCAAACCACTTGGACCAAATGAACTTTTGACAACATTGGCAATAGCCTGAGTTGCAAGAACTGTGAACGGGGTTAGTTCATACCTTTTCCATAGTCATTATAGCTCATACCATTTTGATCCCGAATATCTTGTCCACTAATCTTTTGGCCGCCGAGGACTACTTGATATTAGCATTTATACCAGCAGAACTTTCAAGGGAAGACATACACAGAGTTCCAGCATTTCTAGGTTGTTCGAAAAGGGACCCCATATTGTTGATATTCTAAAAACGACGGTAACTATTCTGGTAATATTTCTTCGTCGTCACGAAAGAAAACAGACGCGAGAGCTTTCCACGCTAATAATTTTAAGCATTTGGCCTTGAAATTTAAGGCAGGAGCTCAGCCTCGTCAAAGTAGCTAGTGACAACGACTAGACCAGGGGGGAACCCACCTATTAAGTGCGCAAGGCTGAATAAATGAATAAATCCTTGTCGCTTAAAATTTAGGGCGAGGGGAACATTGAATGGAGTCAGTGAGTCTTGGTGGTTACACTTTCAACAAATAGATCCCACACCTTCTCTTTAAACATTCACCTTCCACCACAACAACCACAATCATGGCGGATTCAACTGCTCCAGAAGTTGCGCAAGAGGGTCCATCTAAGAGTGCCTTGAAAAAGGCTGCCAAAGAAGCAAAAATGGTCGCAGATAAAGCCGCGAAAGCTGCCAAAAATGCAGCGCTTCCTGTAGTGGGGGGTAAGAAAACAGATGATATTATTGGTATCACAGTCAAGAAGTCGGAAGATTTCTCACAGTGGTATCAAGAGGTAGTATTGAAAGCAGAGATGATCGAGTATTATAATGAAATCTCTGGTTTCTTTATTTTACGTCCCCAATCTATGTTTATCTGGAATCAGATTCGAAATTGGTTTCAAGCGCAAATTGAGACACTTGATGTAGAGGAGGCTAGTTTCCCAATGTTCTTGTCTTCAAAGTCATTGGAGAAAGAGAAGGATCATGTTGAGGGTTTTGCTCCTGAGCTTGCTTGGGTCACCAGGGCGTGAGTTTCGTTATCTTGTTCCCATTCTACCCTGTTGTACTAACTGCAACCAAGAGGTGATAAAGACCTCGAAGTCCCTGTCGCAGTTCGTCCTACCTCTGAAGCTGTCATGTACCCATATTATTCGAAATGGATCCGAAGTCATCGTGACCTTCCTTTGCGATTAAATCAGTGGAACAGTGTCGTTCGTTGGGAGGCCAAGCAAACAACTCCATTCTTGAGAGCGAGAGAGTTCTTGTGGCAGGAAGGACATACCGCACATCTCACAGAAGAACTCGCTGGCGAGGAAGTTCTTCAGATCCTTGAGTTTTATGCTGGTGTCTACGAACAATTATTGGCAGTTCCAGTTGTTCGTGGTCGCAAAACCGAGAAGGAGAAGTTTGCAGGAGGATACTATACTACTACAGTTGAAGGATATATTCCATCTAATGGACGTGGTATTCAAGGTGCTACCTCTCACTGCCTCGGTCAAAACTTCAGTAAGATGTTCGATATTACTGTTGAGGACCCAACTCCAAAAAACGGCGAAAAGGCTGGCCATCTTCACGTCTGGCAAAACTCTTGGGGTCTTTCGACTCGTGTTATCGGTGTCATGGTCATGATTCATGGTGATGACAAAGGACTTGTTCTCCCACCACGAATCGCAAAACTCCAAGCAATTATCGTCCCAGTAGGCATCACAAATAAAACTACCCCTGAAGAAAAAGCCAAGAGATACGATGAGCTCCAATCTATCAAGGATACTCTCAAGAAAGCTGGTGTCCGCGCCGATTACGATATTCGCGATGGATATACCCCAGCCTGGAAATTCAATGATTGGGAATTGAAGGGAGTTCCTCTTCGTCTTGAATATGGACCAAGAGATGCCGCCCAAGAAGTCGTCTCTTACGCCCGTCGTGATACCGGTGAGAAAGGCACGATTTCCATTGCAAATCTTTCGACCGAAATCCCAGCGCTCCTCGAAACCATCCAGAGCTCTCTCTATACGAAGGCTGAAGCAGCATTCAAAGCTCACCGAATTGTCATCAACGATTGGAGCGAAGTTGTTCCTGCACTTGACGCCAAGAACGTTGTCCTTATTCCATCCTGCTTGGGCGAAAAGTGCGAAGATAAGATTAAGGACTTGACGAAGGGTGGTGCTAGTGAAGAAGTTGGACCTGATGGAAAGAAGGTTCCAACGATGGGAATGAAGAGTTTGTGTATTCCATTTGAGCAACCAGAAGGCCTCGTCAAGGGTGAAACGAAATGTTTGAACCCAGAGTGTGGAGTTTTGGCGGAGAAGTATTGTATGTACGGAAGAAGTTATTAGATTTTGCAAATTGGTAGGAAAGGGGAGTTTGGAGAAAGAGAAAAGACGAATGAATGAATGAAAGGAATATGATGAATGATGATCAAGATGAATATCTCAACCAGAGCTCAATGATTTGATTAGATGGCGAAAAGCGTTTGTGACTTATTTTTCGTACTAGGGTTTAGAACGTTAAGTTGCTTACCAATACGATACAAGAAAGAAAGAAATGAATACCACTTCAACGTCTCAAAGCTTTTCTTCAGTTTCGCTTTCATTCAACTCCAATTTCGAATCCCACTTCCATTTCACGAATGCCATCATGACACACTATAAACAAATAAATAAACAAGCATTCAAGGAAGAAAATAAACGATAGGGCATTGGACAAAGGGTAAAGGGTCTAGTTTGTGAGTTGATACCCTAGGTTATTTCTTGTATGGTAAATAAACTTTGTTGGGGGGATACTTTATCGATGGGCTGAGTCATCTATTTCATTTATCCTATTCATCGTATTCATTCTATCTATCCCATCTATCCCATCCATCCTATCCCATCTATCCCATCCATCCTATCCATCTATCCATCCCATCCATCACTTCCGTCACTTCCACTTCCACTTCCACTTCCACTTTCACTTCCACTTTCACTTCCACTTCCACTTCCACTTCCACTTCCACTTCCACTTCCACTTCCACTTCCATCTCCCCCCTCCCCTCCCAAATTTTTTAAGCGAGAACAAAGAATGAACCCCTCCCTACCTACACTTCCACTTCCTTATCCACTAGCCTTACCATCAAAATTCCAATCCCCAGATACAAAGACGATCAAATACCAAATGTGACTCGAAACAAAATATCATCTTCTTACATTTACACTTATTTACTTACTACTTATGTGATAAAATGCAATAAAGTAGAGCGAAATAAAGTGAATGAATGAATGAAATGAATACATAATTATTTATTTTACTTGTATCTTAAGCTAAAGTTTTATCTCCACTCCACTCCCTTCCATTCTCATTTTCATGCTCGGTCCTTCACGCCCACATCACTGTCCCAATCGAATCAATCAACCAATCGTCATATATCGTGCATTCCATCCATCATTATCAATGGTTCATTATCCACCGGCATCTCACTCCCACACCATTCATTATTCATCTACGCATCATATTTTTCTATCCACCCAATCACCTTCAATCTCTCCCTCATGCTCCCCATTCTCCTTTCCCCTCCTCTCTCATACGCCAACACGTGCTCACTCTATTTGCAATAGTTATCCTCATGTAGGTCTTAATCTGATTTGAGTTTGTTTAAAGGAAGTCCAAGCTCATTCCTAGATACGTGATGTCATAAGTATGTCTTAATGGCGAGGAGAGAATCGGATATCAAGATATTTAACCCGCTCAAACAAAATCAGCAGAATAAGAGAAACCACGGAACTCTTCTTGCATAGCTTGTGATAAGACTGTAGGCTTTATTAGCTAGGAATCTTTCAAATGAACGTGAAGACAACATACCAGACTGCACAGGTGTCAAAACAGGTGTGACACTGGTGAACTCAGAATCGAAATTGCTAGTATCTGTGGCGTTGGTGATAGTAGGTTGGAAAGGTGGTGCGATTCTCTTGTGATATACATCGTCCCAGTTGATACTTCTAAAGAATGGCTGACTCATGATTTCTTGTGCATCGGTGGGTCCACTTCCCAATCGTTGCTCGGGTTCACGTGTCAATAACTTTTGTAATATCGATACTGAATCACGAGGCATGTGAATTGGATATAAAGGTTCGTCCGCAAGAATTGCATCATAAATCTCGTCTTCGTCCTCTCCTCTGAAAGGCGATTGTTGGAGAAGCATTTGGTAGATGAGGACACCGAATGCCCACCAATCGACTGCTCGACCATATTTCTTATCTAATAAAATCTAATTCAAGATTAGCATTTGTTAGGATATCAATCATGATGAACTTACCTCCGGGGCCATAAATTCCGGAGTACCACAGAAAGTGCTTGTTGTCGAACCATACCACATCTCTTCCTTACATAGACCATAATCGGCAATCTTGATGTGGCCATCAAGAGTCAACAGAATGTTGTCCAACTTCAAATCACGATAAATGACACCATTCTCGTGGAAGTATTTCAACGCCAAGCACACCTCAGCAGCATAGAACCTAAAACCGTCAGTTAAAGCTGTTAATAAAAGAGACAACGAATAACTTACTGGGCACGTTTAGTTCCGAATTGTCCTCGTTGAATATGCAACATAAGATCACCACCACTAATATACTCCATAACGAAGTATACTCTTGTTTCCGTTTGGAAACAAGCATGAAGGCTCAACAAGAAAGGGTGACGTTCCTTATTGGCGATCAAAAATACTCTCTTCTCAGATCTAGTACTTTCTACTTCGTCGTTCTCAATGATGAACTCCTTCTTCAAAACTTTAATAGCATAAAGTTGCTTGGTTTGCTTGGTCTCAGCAAGCATGACCTTACCGAAATTACCTTTACCAAGAACTGCAAGAAAGTTGAAATGATCCAGACCAATACGACGTCCAGTGCCAGGTTCGTTTGCCGCTGGAGCTTGCTTGCGTTGTTGTTGAGGTACAACTTGTTGTGAACCTATTTGCGCAGGTAATGGAATCTCTGGGGGTGGTGCTTGTGAAGGGGGTGCGAACATTGTTGCGGATGGTGGGGGAGGCGGGAGCATTGAAGGTTGAAGTTGTGGAACCGGCTGGGGATAACCACTATCAACGTTTACATACGCGGCGGGATTATAACTTGCTTGTGTGGGCATTTGTGGTTTTGGAGTAGCACCATATGGACTACCTTCGGTGTGTGTATCAAGTCCTGGCCCATAACCACCCGAGCCTCGTCGAGCTCCACCTTGTGGAGTTTGATCGGTAGAAGTTCGCTGATATTGGTCTTTTGGGGGTATTGGTTGCCGACCGCCCATCGCAGCAGCGGCGGCAGCTGTGGCACTTGATGACGTAGATGTTCGATCAGGTCCCGCTGGTCGTTGTTGTTGTGGTGAAGTAGTACTCTGTGCATACATTGCCTTGGCGGCTTCGGTAGCTTCGGTAGAGCTAGGCGCCCCATAGGATTGTGCTCTGGGAGGTCGTGAAGTCTCAGGTGATCCGTAGGAGTTGCGCTGATCAGCCGATACGCCCCCTGTTTCTGGTCTTTTCTCCCTCAAAGTTTTCCCGGTCATAGCGACAGGTGTTGTTTGCCGGCGCTTTTGATTTCTAATCTTCTCTAGAATGACGTTCGCGACTTGCATGGTCATACCGCAGAAATCCGGAACAAGATGTACACAGTGTGCATGACATGTAAGGTTACATTCTACGGTTGTTAGCTAGACAGAACTTCGACTTGGTGAAAAAGTACTTACCTGTGCATTTACGACAATTTTTCTTTCCGAACGGTAGAACATATCCACAATGACAACACCAATTGGCGCTCATATTGTTGAACTTCTCGAAACGATGCGGAATACGATGATTGATCTTCTCCTCGTCGGGATCAGTTTCCGCATTAGATTTGCTGATACATTTGGTAACAACTTGTGAGAAACACTTTATATGACAAGTATATTTGCAGTCCTCACACTGCATACCAGCAGTGTATGTGAGAAAGTCCCCGCAGAGAGCGCATCGCATGATGTTGAAGAACTGCTGTGAAATGAACTTGTGTCCGTACATCTCATGGACCTCTTCCTTTCTCTGACGGATGGCACCTTTCCGACCAAGGGCAAGGTCAAATGGTCTTCGATCTTTAGACTGTTTGGTGAATGAGATGTTCAAATTCACGGCGCCGCTAGGCTCCAGGGCAAACCATGCATCAATTGGTTGCGGTGCTGCCACTGCATTCCCACCACCGCCAAACTCGTTTCCTTCAGCTGGTTGTGCTCCAGCACCCAGGCTCCCTGGGGGTGGCCCGAATTGACTTGTGCCGCCAGAGCTCATTGGAAATTGTGCTGGAGGGGCGCTACCACTAGCCATGCGGTCTGCAGAAACCCATCCCGAGTTGTTGATCTCGGCCTCGATTCTCTTCCGTCTCATTTCTTCAACGATATCAGATATTCTTATCCATAAAAGACCAATAGGCAATGCTTGATCACCCGCCTTGTCGTAAACCGTAAGTTCGATCTCGTTCGCTTTATCCACATAGATGTTATGAATTTCATTCTCCCATTTATCCGTCCGGGTGTTTCGCGTTCGTGCAACAACATTGTCTTCCACCTTCACGGCAATTGATGTTTCCGGACCTCTTGTAAATCTACTGGTTGTTACATGATCAACATCCTTAACTGCTTGAATGCGGAGAACGAGTTGGCCTGTTAGAGGTTTTCGCATATTGGGAGTATTGATACTATCATCTGGGAAGGTCCTTGTTAGCTTGTGCAGTCAGTCTGGAGTTAGAATTGCATCCTACCATCTGGAGCATCTGCTGAGCTCTCCATGTCTATATGTAAATCTTCATAGCCCTTCAAGGCCTGTTTAAGAATCTGAATCTTTTGATTACTCTCGACTCGACGACCAGCGGCATCGGCTCTGCTCTTTCTATCGCCCTCCATTTCATATAATTGAATCAACTTCTCAATACCCAACAGATATTGTTTCTCAACGTTAAGCTTAAACTCCAATTGCGAAAGCATGAGCTGAATGCGGGGTCCGAGATAAGGGGTATCATACTTGATGAGATCTAAAAGACTGGATTAGCTTTTGCTCACCAAGATAGAAGATGTAGAATTGACCTACCAAGCTTGGTATAGTTAGGGCGTGATCTAGGCATGCCAGAACCAGGAGCAGGAGGCGCGAAAGGATTTCTCGGTGGCATAATATCACCATGTCCGCCAATCAGACTATATTCCTGAGTGCCATACCCGGCTTGATCCCCCGTCTCGATAGGATTCCCTCTGGCATCTTTGGGCGGTGGGGTTGGCGGCGGACCACCTCTTTCATCGCGTAGACCGCTACTGGGCGGGCGACCAGTACCGCCACTACTCCCCGCACTACCTGTTCGACCTTCCGTCCGTACTTGTAATTCTTTCATGCGCTCCTCCAAGTATGAAATATTTCGACGACCATCGCGCATTTGAATATCTAGCCTAGCTTTGACTTGCTCATTTTGAGTCTGCTGCCTCATTTGATTTGCGGCATTGAGGAGAGCACGCTCGCGCTGGATCTTTTTGTAGACGGAGCTGAGAGCCTCCTCATCGTTGTTTTGCATGATGACGGCTTGGTCCTGTGCCGTGTTTCAATAAAACTTTGGGTAGGGGATGAATAATGGTTCCTGGGCGAAGAGTAGATGTTTGCCCGTTTTTTGAATAAGGTAAGGTTTGTGATGGTCGAGGTGGAGATGGAGTAGGTGGGGTTTTACTATCCGGGCATGGGCTGGGATTTGTTTGTTGACGCCCGAAATGTTGCTGCTTAGCTGTTGGAAAAGAGAAATCTTGGCAAGGCGAAGAAGGGGAAAAATAAAAGATTGCCTGCCGATTGAATGTGGAGTTGGAGTTGGAGGATGTAAGATGTAAGATGCAAGATGCAAGATGCAGAATGCAAAATGTAGGATGTAAGATGTAAGAAAGTAAGAAAGTAAGAAAGTAAATAGTAAATAGTAAATACAAGCTCAGGAGTCAGCACATGAAAAAGCTTTTTAGGTTTGATGTAGCTAGCTTATGCATGGGAAAGCCGTTTGTTTATCTTTTGCTCTACGGGATTGTTCGTATTGTGTTTCGAGATATGTATGGTAGTTTTATTGAGGCTTGAGGTATGAATGAGTATCTGTCAGAAGCTTGTGGTCGGAGATATTTGACATTTTTGTTGATATCAGTCACCTTGGGGAAACCGGAAACCTTGGATCCCATTTTTTTCTTTACTCCCACCCAGGCGAGATAGAGGTACCCATCGGCCTGAAAGTCGCGTTCTGTCTTGTACCATCACGCTGCAAGTCCCGGTTCTGTTTTGATACCGAAAACTGTTACAGTATCGACCGGTACAGAGAGGTAAGAGAGAGCCTTACCGTACTTTTGTTTAAGCTAATCGATGATGATTAGATCCCCCTTCTTTCTCTCTCTCTTTCTTTGCAACATTTAAGATATTACAGGAAGCATATAAATAAAACATTCAATAAAGGAACTGCAAAGTTCCGCAGCGCCAAAGTTTGGAAGAATCAAATGATTAGGCTCGGAACCAATACAATAACTATCAATGACTACCCATCAACTACCATCACAATACAAAGTAAGTTACACAGAATGACCATATATCAGTTGCCACATACTCTTAAGAGATCATCAGCATCTAGATATTTATCAATAACCAACCAGTCTTCATAGACCACACCTACTTTCCTAAATAATACGAGGGGAAAGAAAAGCGGATAAATGTCCGTGTCAACTTCACCGTGCTCCTATCAGATATATCAAACTAATTCAGGGGTCAAGTCTTATAGAGCGGTATATAAAATCGGTATATACAAAATGTCACACTTTGCACACTTTTTGCGCCACGGAGACATTAGGCTATAATCAAAACTTGATGATTCAATGATACTTTTCAGTCGATTCATCTTGGGCTAGAATCATTAGAATGGCCATTACTCTTATGTGCATAAATTCAGACATGTCATTCGTTGATCCCGAACATCATTCATGTCACGTCCCACTTGACTGCTTCTCATCCATAACTCTGAACTGGTATCGATTCCTTCTCTCTTCTTCTATCTCTAGGACTTGTATTGTTGCTTCAACAACTTTGCTATCGTTGTTAATTGAATATTACTCGTTCCCTCATAAATAGATCCTATCATCGAATCTCGCCACATCTTCTCCGCAATCCCTTCACGAACAAATCCCATACCTGACAAAAAAGTTAGCCTTGAGCGAGAGCAATAGACATGGGATATTCCACTTACCACCCATCCACTGAACAGCCAATCCACTCACTCTTTGAGCGACTTGCGAGGCGAATAACTTAGCCATGGCGGCATCCTGAACAAAATCCTCACCCGCCTCCTTCTTGCGTGCAGCGTTGTAGACTAAAGCCCGAGCTGCGGCGATTTCTGTGTAAGACTGCGCGATTTGATGTTGCATGCCCTGAAAATCTCCTACAAGCTGACCGAACTGCTTTCGGTCATTCCATACGTATCTTTATGAGTTGTTAGCCACTGAACAGCAAATAGATGCATATATCATGCTTACTTTGTAGCATTTTCGAATGCACCCAGAGCCAACCCAGTCATTTGAGCTGCGATTCCGATACGGCCCTCATTTAAAAGGGCAATGGCATATTTGTAACCTTGACCCTCTTCCCCCAAAAGATTCTCTTTGGGGATTTCCACATCATCAAAGTTGAGAACACACGTGCTGCTAGCCTTGATACCGAGCTTCTTCTCCTTCTTAGCAATAGAGAATCCCTTCATACCCTTCTCAACTATGAAAGCTGAAATTCCCTTGTAACCTTTACTTGGATCAAGGTTTGCAAATACAATGAAAAATCCCGCTTCCATCGAATTGGTAATCCACATCTTGTTTCCAGAAATTGTATATCCCGAATCCGTTTTGGTAGCTTTTGTGGCAAGGGCGAAAGCATCAGACCCAGATACTGGTTCAGACAAACAGAATGAACCAACAGTATTCGTAGCCAATCTTGGCAACCACTTATTCTTCAACTCCTTACTCGCATATTTGATGACCGCAGTATTGACCAGAGTATTATGCACATCCACCAACACACTCACACTGGGATCGACCCTTGCCAATTCCTCAATGCCCACAATCGCCGCCGTGAAGTTCATCCCCGCACCCCCATACTCCTCAGGTATTTCGACTCCCATAAGTCCCTGCTCAAACAATTGTTCCACAACTGTAGGATCCATGCTCTCAGCCTCATCCATATCCCGTACTTTGGGCGCGATGATATCGTTCGCAAATTTCGAGACAGATTCAGACATGGCGAGCTCGATTTCAGAGAGATGGGATATGGGAGTAGGAGGAATCTCGGTTATGTCGATGGGGTCTGAACGAAGGCGAGTGGTGGCAGAGAGGGGACGGGCACTGCGCCGGTGTTAGAATTGATAGGGATCACAGGAGATATAATGGTAAAGCGCATACTGTTGATATATTCTGCTTTGTCTACTAAGTCTGATTGCAGGTCTTGTAGCAGATGGAGATGTGCCGACTCGCCTCACCACCGGTGCTAAGGCTTTAACGATTGAGGCCATGTCTTTTCCTATCTTCCTTTGTAATGACAATTGCTCTCTGAAATATGGAAGGATGATGAATGAAAACTTCAAGAGGACAACGAGAGGTTTATGAGCAAAAAAACAATCACTGAGAGTTTTGCAAGAAGGCGAACACGATTCATTTGTGGAGGGCAGGAAGTAGCACTTCGGCTTAAGATATGGGGCCTCGGCTGTTGGTCTTGGGCAAGCGATACATTCCCCATCATGTCCATCACCACCGGAAACAGCTTATAACACTTGGTGATGGGAACATGTTTCAAAGTCTTGTCTCGCTCATATTATCATCGCATTTTATAGAAATCTGGCACTCGAGGCCATACTTCCGTTTACAAGTCATTTTCAATATCTTCACAACCACACAAAAGCTATGACCCCTTGCAGCTCACATGCAAAATCCGGGGTCACCTGCCCCACCATAAATTTTCGTGTTCAGTCGAGCCGTCATATTATCCGATCCGACTTATTGTGAATATCATCCGATTTGTATCCGTTCCGACAACGGGCTTGTTGTTAAAAAGACGTGGAGAGCTCATAGACACTAGGTATTCACTTTCATCCAAGTGAAGTTCATGTAGTAAGTCTCGCAGTATATAAATCAGAATTTATTTTCCCTAGCTATGATGAAATAGCTGAATATTAACTTTTGATTGATGTTTCGCAATGTGATAGATATTGTAATATCAGAAGCCCATGTCCTAACGTCAAGTCTTTCGATCATTGACGCCATGGTATCTCCACAAACGCCAGCCAGCCATGTCCCAACGTCTAGGTATCATTTAAACGCCATAGCACATCCGCTAAATACCAGAAATCCATGTAGATATATCCAAATTCAAACTCATCTCTTCTCCCGGTTATGTCGTGGGTCGATTATTATGCTGCTATACAGTATATCTACTCGTCCTTCTTCTCCTCCTTTGGTAGCGAGAACCAGCAAATTATCATGACCACGAAGAGGCCTAAAGCGATAGGGTGCAAGACGAAATTGCCCACAACCTGGGCCAACACTCCGGTGGTGAAAGGAGCAATGGCACCGCCAGAACTACCAAGAGCACTGATGACACTCATTCCACTAACTTGGTATTGGCGAGAAATAATGCGAGTGAAGATGTAGGCGGCACATGGGTAGACAGGGCCCAGAAGGAGACCGACGATAGAGACCGCCACGGCGTCTCCAATGACATTCGGAACACCCCAAACGAGTCCTTCGAAAATAGCCGATAGAACCACAACGATGACGACAAACTTCTTTTCGCCAATCTTGTGTCCGATAGGAGATAGGAGGAAACGACCGAGTGTGATACCTCCCCAGAAACCAGCAGTAACATAACCAGCGTCGGTATTGGCACCTCTAACTTGTTGAAGGAAGTAGACGACCCATCCGGAGATAGAAACCTCTGCACCTTGGTACGAGAAAATGAAAATAGCTCCAATCAAGACGGCTCTTAACTTGGCAGCTTTCAACATTTCTATCAACTCCTTCTTCGCACTGAATTTTGGTTTGTTTCCTGACGGCGTTCGATTGAGCAGCGTGACTTCATTTGGATCTTCGTAATCCCAGAACGCCCACCCGGCAAAGACCATATTCGCGAGAGTCATCCCTAGCGGGATGAAATAGTAACGACTCCATGAAACGCCGGCTGAGACCAGCGCGGTAGCTGACAATGGAGCAATAATACCTCCAATTCCGTATGCACCATGCATGAATCCTAGCATTCTTGTACCATTGTCAAGGTTGGCAGCAAAAACATTTGATAATGACAAATTGATTGCCATGCCGAATCCGATGAATAAGAATGCCGTGACGACCACAGGGAACGGAGGATTGGTAACGATCATCACATAACCGATACTCATAATAGCTTCGGCAAACATGATAGATTTGGCTCTTCCAATTCGAGCTCTGATAGCATCTATGAAAAAGGCCGCTGAAATATAACCTATTGCTTGAGTTATGAATATGAGAGATACGAGTCGTTCTTGAATAGCATAGGCTCTAAGAATTAATCAGCGATTGTCCTCGTTTCTAAGGAATGACCTGACATACATGATCATTTTCGGAATGAGTGGTCCAGCTGCAGCATCACTCAAACCATTGCCAAAATTCAACAAACAGGTCGAAGTCATTCTGAATCTGTTTTTGGGAGGATTGGAGAAGCTTTGAACGATATGCCCCGGCTCGTTGTTTGGGGTTTGTGATCGGCTCATTTCCAGGGCACTTGGGGTTATCGGAGACTGCCAGCCAGGAGTTGACCATCCGGACACAGATTCTACTCCAGGAGTTGTAGTCCCAGAAGCAGATGGTCTATTGATATTTTGACCCCATTGTATAGAATCGAGTTCAATGGCATTAGGTTGTTGAACGGAACGATACGTTCGGGTAACCGATTTCTGAGGGGCAGCAATAGGCTCATCTTTTGACGACACGACATCGATGATTGAAGAGAAGTGGGCAGCCATTGCGACTGTTGATAGATTCCTATATGGCCCAATATGGCCAACGATTTATACAGACACAATATGTGATATATGGTTGAGATGATGGTTGAGATGACAGAGAAAAGGAAGGCAGAAAAAAAGAAAGGAGAAAGAGAAAGAGCTCATCAATATAGATGATTGCTGTTCCAACTGAGCCAATTGCCAAGTATTTAGCTATTGGGCCAGTGGGAAACTAAGGGCTTGGAGCTAAGGATGCAAAAAGACGGGGTGAATACTAGTCGCTAGTTACGTATGATCCCCAGCCAAATATGGAGAAGCTCAACAAGATATACATCCGGATCTTCTCGAACGTGTGCAAAAATTGGATCGATGATAAGAAAAAGGATGTTATTGGATGTCGGCAAATATTGAAATGCATCAGAACAGATGGGAATATTTCGGATAAGCAGGATACCAAAACATGTAAGCATTTTGAAACCCTTGAACCTGTAAGGCTCCAAGAAATTGGGGAATCAAATTGCCCAACACGACTTCCTTTGAGTAATTAAGTTTTATTTCTTTTTCTGGAATCTGGACCAAGTGAGAAATTATTATGTTGCGGGGGTAAAGTCGGGGCTCTTCGGCTAAGTTTCCGTGCAAATCTACCTACCCCCTACACTTGCAAAGTAACATTAGTAGCCTTCGGAAAAATAAATTCCGTTTCTACCCCGCCAAAAAGAAAAAGAAAATTCCACAGCTTATTAAATTTCATCATCCTTGGATCATTTCACATCAATTTGGTCGGGCCTAGAGTAATCTTTTCGTACTTTAATTCTCCAGATCAAATCGTTTCTCCACATTAAATTTTATAATGGGCAAACCAAAGCGCAATGTCTTCGCGGCGGCTGAAGAAACGTCTACCCCGCCAGACACACTGACAGAAACACAATCCATTGCTCGTGTTATCAAAACTGAAGGAAACAGCTTATACTCTTGTACTCTCCCAGACAAGTCAACTATCCTGCTCGAATTACCTTCACGATTCCGCAACACAATTTGGATCAAGCGTGGCGGTTATGTCTTGGTCGATACCAAAGACGCGAATGTGAGGGAGAATAAGATTGGTGGTGAGATCATAAATGTCGTCCGGGACGAACACATCTGGCGAAAAGAAACTTATTGGTAGGTTTTCACGTTAAATGCGCATCAGTTCGACTCTTTAACACCATTTCAACAGGCCCAAGGAATTTCCCAAGAGCTCTGCATATGTCGAGGATTCGGATGAAGAGGAATCCACCGTTGGTAAAATGCCACCATCAGATTCGGACGAAGAATGATATGGCAAATAGCCTAGAGAGCGAGAAGAATCTTTGTTCACGCCAGATCAAGACCCCTTCTTGTCGACACCTCCTTGGCCTTTGGGAGCGACAAAATCTAGCCTTGTCCCCCACCATACAGCCGCCACGGTAATAAACATAATCCCGACCACCGTCAAAGAACTCATGTCAGTACTTGGGTATACATTCCAGGCCCATTCCTGTGCTCCCCAAAGTGCATATTGAATAATTGGATGCATGCCACTACGCCAGAGTAAAAATGGTGTGGCCCATGCGAGATAGGCATAAAATTGGTAGTGCAAAGACCGTGCAAAGAGCATACCAATCGTGGTGGCAGTCAGGATGGTTGTCATGATATAATTTGGTGATATCGAAATCGAGCAAGCGTGTTGCCTTTGCCCCAGTGGTTCCTCCAATTTTAGCGCACTTCGAATCAAATCCATAAGTGGCTTTTCGGCCGGTTTGAGCCATCTTGTCGTTGCGAACAAAACCAAAGCACTGATATGCCCTATTAATAAAGTTGTGGAGAATTCTTTGCTTAAGAACTTTTCCTCTCCGATGAATCTCCAATTGACCGTCCATTTGAATAGGAACACCCTTGAGAACTCAAAAGCTTTACTCAGATAACCAGTTGCGTTTGTTGGAAAAAATGGCAGTGCAATCACAATCTGCAATTGTGCCATAAGCCATGCCTGCTTGAGAGCTCCTTGTACTCCTTTACCTAAAAATAGCATTATTCCAATAGATGGTAATGCCAGTAACAATGACATCTTAATACCCAAGCCCCAGCTATATGCCATGCTGCCAACTGTCCATATCCTGCGCTGAAAGAAGTAGATCGCAACCCATAGAAAGAAAACTGCGAACCCATCATTAAATAGTCGAAGAACAAATATGCTATGTAATCGTTTCGAAAGGACAAGCATAGGAAATATGTAATGTGGTGCCTATATAAAACGCCCGGATTAGCACACTCTCCAACCCTTCTGTGTTTTCAATTATAAGATTTAACCAACCTTAGCCCTCCTATAACAAGCCAGAACCACCCCCAAAGTTCCCAGATACAAAACCCCAAATATCCGCTGCGCAACAAGTATATCACGCCCATGATCAGTAACCCACCATAATGCATAGTATATCCATACGTGTGCGGCTGGATATACCAATGGACCGGTGCCTCCTTTGATTTGCGTGTAGTCGCGTTCGCCAGATGCATATTGGCCGATTTGTTCCATGTATGCTTTCCAGTCTATTTCTGTGTCTGAACAACGGTTAGCGGGCGTGGAACAGGCTAGAAGGAAGGGGGGGGG
>NGKH01000015.1:206221-302256 GCA_002162575.1 Sclerotinia glacialis | reverse complement strand
AATAAGGTGCTATTAAAATAAGAGAGATTCAAAGGGGAATGAATAGGGGAGGGGGAGAAGAGGGGTCGGAACATACATGGTATGAAAGAGATTATGGCACTGCAGAGAAGAGCTTCCAAGAGGAGAATGAGCGCAGGGACATAACGTGAGAGCCAATGTTCGCCCATGGCTAATTGTTTGAGCTGGAGGTAGAGATTGGTGGTTAGGGGCATGGTGGCCTTGTTCTCCTTATGATGGATCGGAGAAACGGGAGCCATGAATGCGGATGTAGAGATTGTTGACGACGAAGAAGTCATCAAAGGGTTTGCAGATCATTTAAAGGAATGGTAAATACAAGAAAAGAAACTTGGACAAATTGGAAGTCTAGAATTTGAACATTGAGGTGGAGGTGGAGGATTCGCGGATGGTTGATGGATGCTACAGTGTTTCGGAGCTCTAGAAAATTAAGCTTTCGGTTATATGGGTGGATGATGCTATTATGTATTAATTACAGGGGTATTGATTAGAGCAAAACGCACGAGGAACGAATGACTAATCTCTTACTTGTCACTTCTCACTCTCACTCTCACTCTCACTGTCACTCACTTATCAAATAAATATCTTGAATGTCGCAGCAATGCCCATCTCAAGGTATAATTACCCATACATTCAACTCACCACAGACAAATCCTCCCATCTTAAAACCAAGAGCTATGTGAATGTCTCTAAATATCAGGAACAATCTTTACAAAGTTTCAAGGTCCAGATTTATTCATCCAGTATCAAACATACAGATATGGCAGGCGTCAAACCCGGAAGTTTTCCGATCACCTTGCTCTCTTTATCCTCATCTTGATCTTGTCCCTTGAAAGTTATGTTTTCTTCTGCTTCAATATAATTCTCTATGGGTCTTAGTTGTCTCTTAAGCATTATCAGATCAAGTGATAAATAGGCTCGTCCAAGTTCGGCGTCTTTGTATATATTGGCGTTATATATGAAATGGGAGAAGAGCGTCGGTGGGCCTATAATGTGAAGTTGGGTGCTAATTTTTACTTCGGACATGAGCGAATGAGGTAGAGGCAAGGCACAACCTTCGGTAATCATATTGTCATAATGATAGTTACTTGGTTATGCTATCACTGGATAATCAATATTGCTCCTGATACCAGATAATGCATCTCTATTCGTTGCGTCTACTTCTCACTTTGTTTCAGTCGAGACCTTGAAAACTCGTCCTACTGCTAAAGCGTACCTCCAGTCATATTATCTCAGTCTTCATTCTCCAATATGACTACTACCATATGGTCTAAATCGTGAGATGCCTCGTTTTATTAAAGTTTAATCATAAATTCAGGCTTCGTCTCGCCGCTTGCCATTCAAGCTCTTCGACTTCCAAGCCCTAGTGATGCAAACAAACTCTCTACATTAATTCATTTGCGATCCAAGATCTTAAGTCACTAGACTGCAATCGCAAATTAACATTTCACTGCCTTTCCCGTTCCCAAGTTTGACTCTCTCGTATTTTCGAATTTTAATGATCTATTTTAACTTTTCTGGAATACCAATTCGAAATAAACATTGCAGTATTCTCGTCTGATTATGACGTCTATCGCTTCTCTATGATTCGAGTTCAACTCATAAGTTCAACCCTTATCATCTCATGAGACTACTACGACGACATTCCAACAAATCTTAGCCAACTGCGTGCATTGAGAGAACGTTTAGTGAACATTGATCAATAACTAGGTAATTATACATTCACTTTTGCTCTATTCCTCGCTCCTTCCTCACGGAGCCTGAGCATATTGATAAAATTTGCCTAGGTAGGTTAGCTTAGTCCACTTCCACTTCCTCTTCCTCTCAACTCTTACGCCTTCTTATCTTCTTGCAACAGTAACCTTCCTATTTACTTTTGTGGTCAAGGCAATTGAAACATCAACTTACTGGTATAATAACAAATCTATTTCACTATTAGTATCCTCTCTGCGAAAGCAGTTTCTAAACTTCATATCTTTACAACTTGCGACCGTCCATCTTTCAAAAGTGGAAGTGCTGATTATATGAGGTATAACTTGAGTCTATTGCAACCATATGACAATATTAATTTAGATATACTATCACATAGTGAGTATCTTCTACTTCCATACCTCCTCTTATCTTTACCTTCACATTCCGGATCGCGAAAGTTGGAGCTTGCACACAGTTCCTTTGAGCCTTTTCTCGAACATTGGCCCTACCTCATGAATATCTGCGTGTAGCTTGATTTGGCTTCTGGCACAAGATTTTTCCTTTACTGCAGTACAAGATTTTATTTCCTCCTTCACGTCGAAACTCAAATACTCATTTTCTCCTCAGCAGCACAAATAATTATTCAATCGGGGAGGAGCCCACCATCTTCAGACAGATCGGCTTACTCAAAATATACCAAAGTCACCATCTTAATTCCTCTCTTTTAGATTAGTCTGAGCTTGTCATTGTTTGACAGATCAATTGCTTCTCGTGCCCAGTCCCCGGCTTTTAGTTTGCTGCTGCCTACACATACCCCCGCTTGGGCTTTCATCTTTGGCTCTACGTCTACAGATTCACTCGTCTCTGACTAAAATCACATCTACTTCTGCCTTCTTTAAAATCGTCAACATCCTCATTTCTTTCTCTGCAAAGTCTGTCTATCTCTTACTATCTAATACATCAAGCAAAGAATTCACTCGAAAGCACCAATTCAATAACATGTCGTCAACCGGCGAAGAATCCTTTGGAGGCTACGGAGGCCTGAGAAATATTGACGAATTTCTTGACGTTAACGGAAGCCAGGCTTTCGATAGTCAGGATCCTTTTACACCCTGCCGAGTTCAGCGGCCACCTAACTATTCCACTCCTGCCCAACCTCAGCGCTGGGTGCATGCTCAGCTTTCTTCAATTCATACGAGTACTTCAAACGTTCTTCGGGAGCCTCCACAGGTGCCTGCACTCCCTATAACATCAAGTCCAGTAATCCTTCAAGAGCCTTCAAGTCCAGAGCTTAGCAACAGCCCAGATCGAGAAAATGTTCCTCCAGCTCACCAGGAGCGAAAATATTCTTCCGTACTTCTACAAAGTCTTTTCATTTCGAACGATAGCCAGCAAGATATATCAAGCCCAAGAGTTGATTCAAATACCAATGATGGTTCAACCACAGGTAGTCAGCATCCAGATGAAACAAGGGCTGTCATAATGCCAAGTATTGAGTCCCCAGATCTCGAGGATAAGGAAGAATCCCAAGGCACACTTGATCACGGTAGAAGCCAAGTGGTTTCAGACGATCTGTACGATGCAAGCCCGCGGGGATCAACCCTTGCTCCGCCACAACAGTCCCACAGGCAGCGTCCGTCTGTATTTGGAACTACACATATTTCCAATGCTCACTTTGCCAGGACTTCCAGCCATCTTCAGACACCAAAACCATCACGCCAAACGAAGCAACCAGACCTGGTCTCAGTCAAATCTGACTCCGACGATGACTGCTTTATTACGGAGGTCAGAGTAGTACGCCCTAGAGAGAGAAGAGTGCCTGTTGTTAAGGGTAGGAGTCCTGTCGTCAAGGATGAGCCAGAACTAAACCCACCAACCGATTTTAGCACCCTGGACATTGCCAATGGTAATTTCGAGAGAGGTATGAGCACCTCCGACTATGATCGGGAACCGAGCCCAACTGAAGAAGAAATGCTCGCGGCTCAAGCAACAATTATTCCTCCGGCTATTCAAACTCATGCCGAAGGCGTACGCTCTCCTAGATCAATGAATGAGAGTAGAAAGAGACGCCGAGAGAGCATAGCATACTCTGAAGAGCAAGTAAAGATTGATAATGCTATGCAAGTCAACGAAGATGACGATAATTGGATGCATGCTCAAGGAGATGATGGCGATGAGTCTCGAGAGGAATATGAGAATCTCGTAATTTTACGAAATGCCTTGAATAATGATATGAAGAGGAAAGGGAATCTCAGTCTCGATGAGAAGGCTGAACTCATCAGAATAAATCACACTCTTGTAAGGTTGGATCGCCTCAATGCCGCTAAAGCTAGAGGGGCCGAAGATGAGGATGATGAAAATACGCTCTTCATTCCGGAAACACATCGACGAATACCAAATGTTGTTGATAATGGCGAAGGTCCATCTTCGAGACGTGGCAGCGGGTATGAGAATGTGGATGATGATGTAGGACTTGCTAGGATGCTACAGGAGGAGTTTGACCGCGATGTTGACGATGCATCTGCCAATAAACGCAAGTCCAAGAAAACACGTCGGGCACCATCCAAAAACGCCCGAGAATTTGCCGCAAGAGAAGAGGAAAGAAGAATCGAGAAAGAAAGAGCCAAAGCGCAGAAGAAAAAGGCAGCAGGAGGCGGTAAAGGCGAAAAGGCCGAGAAAGCCAAAGCCGCACGAAAAGGCAAAGATAAAGGCAAGGAGAAAGGAAAAAATTCCAAAAAGGGCTCGGTTAAGGTTGATAAAAACATGAGAGACGCTCGATTCATGGGCCGTCGGGGAGGTCAAGACGAAATTGGACAATTGATCCTCGATGATCTTATGAATTGTGATGCGATCGGGGATCGTCTCCAAGACCCTATCTTCAACATTGCGCCGGAGCCAGAAATCGACGGTAGAACTCGAACCAAAGCCTCTCAACTTCAACAATTGTTCGCCAACATTCCTGAAGGTAGTAGCAAGAGTAAGGGTAAATCTGACAAGGCAAAACTTTTGCAAGCTTCTCGCAGTTTTGGTTATGCACAAGTTAAGGCTGTTGATGGGAAATGGCTCGTGAAGGGAATGAGATCGACCTTGTATCATCATCAGCTACTTGGTGCACAGTGGATGGTTTCAAGAGAATTGAGTTCTGAGCCGCCTCATGGTGGTTTACTTGCCGATTCGATGGGTCTTGGTAAGACCGTACAAACTCTTGCTTGCATGGTTGGCAATCCACCCACCAAGGAAGATCGAGAACGTGGGGTAACAGCAACTTTAATCGTTGTACCATCTTCGGTCATCAATCAATGGCTAGAAGAAATTGAAACTCATGTCGAATGCAAAAAAGTATGCCCAAAGTTTATGCAGTACAAGGCATCGATGCATATTCCTGACGCTGTCCTGAAGGATCTGGATATTGTCGTTACTTCTTACACAGAGGTCATGAAACAGTTCCCATTCCCTGACCGCAAGGGCCGAGAGGATATTTCTAGATATGGGTACAAGAAATGGTGGAAAAACGCCCATGAAGAGCTTGGTGCCCTCCACAAAATCAACTGGCGAAGAGTCGTTCTGGACGAAGCCCACGCAATTAAAAACAACTCTGCCAGAACAAGCCTGGCTTGCCAAAATTTGAAGAGCGTTTATCGCTGGTGTTTGACCGGTACTCCCCTTCTAAATAGGCTTGAAGAGTAAGTTAAATCTCCCTAAAAATCTGACATTTGAATGTCCAAATCATATTTGGACAATGGAAAGGCGTATTTGGCCAATGGTCGCGAGAGCCCGTCTTATTGTTCAACTCAATCTTGAACGATCAAAAGCTGAAAATTGACCTAGGCTCTTCCCATACCTCCGCTTTCTCAAAGCCAATTATTCGATGGATTGGAAGACTTTTCAACAATATTTCTGTGATCCTGATGCCGACGATTGTACTAATCGTATTGCAACCCTTCTCAGTTACGCTATGATGCGTCGTACTATGAAGACCACCATCCTTAATCGACCAATCATAACTCTCCCTAAGCCCCACCCTGTTATGCAACAGATCAATTTCTCCCGGGAAGAGAGGATCATTTATCGAATTGTAAGTGTTCCATTTGGACTCGGACATTCAAAAGCTGACTTTGCTACCACAGACAGAGAGCCGCTTCCGTGCCAACCTTAATGTATTTCTGGCCAACGGCACTGCCCAACGCGCCTATGGAGTCTTCTTCGTTCAACTTCTTCGTCTTAGACAATGTACCTCCCATCCATTTATGCTTGAACGTACAATGAGAGAATCCTGGACCACCGAAGACGTCGAGCAGCTTCGTAGGGAGCTTGGCAAATTTGCTGGTACCAACGTAACCTTTTACGAGCAATGCAAACTATGGGTTACTCAAAGTGCAGAAGACAGAGCGGAAGCTATAGCTAGAGGTGAAAAGGAAGCTGAGGCTATTCCTTTTGGAATTTCTAAATTTGGTGAAAGTTTCAAATTCGATAGTGCTTTGGATTCGCTCAACGAGGAGGAGCTTTATACCAGAATCACTTGTCATCTTTGCTCAGATGTTCCGAACGAACCTATAATTACCACTGTAGGTTTGGAAAGCCATGAAGTTCGAATGAGAATTAAAGCTGATATCTTCCGAGTGCTCACATATCTTCTGTCAGAGCTGTTTAACAAATCATCTGCACTCGCAAATTCAATATTCCGACGGTGATGACACGGTAAGCATCGTTCGATTGATATCCTGGAATATTCTAATATCGAGTACTAGTTCAATATTTGCCCCAAATGTGATATCATCTTCACCTCGGCCGAGCCATACACTGACCTCGAAATTCCCGATGACGACAACATGGACTCTAGCCCTAGCCAGGCTACAGAATCCGAAGGCTCATCTCGGGTTAGTAACAAGCGCCATAAATCAACCGAAGATTTCTCTCGTCGTCCACGTGGGACTGCGAGCAAAGGTGTTGATGCGCTTGGTTTTGAACCGTTTACCAAGGAGAGCACTTGGGTCACGAGATCAGATTATGATCCAGCTTTTCCACTTCTTCCAAGTGCAAAGACTACGGCTTTAAAGGCTTTGCTTTTAAAGGGATTTGAGGAAGCTCCAGATGATAAGGTATGTTGATTTCGTTTCTCCACCTTTTCCATTTCTGACTAAATAATCAATTCACCTACCAGGTAGTTATTTACGTCCAATTTCGCACTCTGGCGCGTATCATCGGCCGTATGTGCGCAGCCGAAGGTTGGGGCTTTTTGTACCTTACGGGCGACGCATCTCTTGAGCATCGAAGCAAGGCCATCAAAGAATTTCGCGTTCAAGACAGCATTCAAATTCTTATTGCTGGTCTAAAATGTGGTGGTCTCGGTCTCAATTTTCCATTCGCTAATCGTTGCATCTCGCTTGATCTCTGGTGGAACCACGGGGTAGAACAACAAGCCTTTGGTCGTATCTTTCGCATTGGACAAAACAAAGAGACGTGGATGACTCGAATCGTGGTTCGCAATTCCGTCGATATGCGATTGCTGGGTATGCAAGACTGGAAGCTCCGAGCCTGTGAGAAGGCTATTGATAATAATGGACAGAGTGGTGCAAGTGGGAGCGGAGGCGGAACGTTGAATTTATCGCAGTTGGCGAGGTTGTTTGGATTCTTGAAAACGGACGAGGATCATAATCTTTTGCGGATCGAACCGGATTATGAAGATGAGTGGGAGGATGAGGGAACTGCTGGCTCCGGGGCTTCGCAACAAGCGTCGGGTAGTTGGATGGCTTAAGTAGGTCCATCGAGCGTTTGCTGGCGACGATTCAAAGTTTGAATCCATATCCATCTTTGTTGTTTCGGGAGTTGGAGAACGCAGGCGCTGCCTCTGAGATTGATTTTGATTTTGAGTTTGCAATGGGTCTGGAATCTTTCGTGGGGGGCTATCATGACGTGATTGCGAGCGGGTGCTACGTTACATATTTCCAAAACATTTATTTCCTTTGTATGTGAGAGGAAGAAAAAACTACTTCAGATTCCCCCTTTTTTTTAATAAAATTATACATCCGGATATTTAGATTCAGACATCCGGGATTTCAAAATAAGATATTCAAAGACATTCTAGATTCGTATATTCAACTCATTAATATTATTTTGGATAATCGATTTCAATTAAATTCTAGTTTTCTTTTTTATATTATTCTTAGACTGCGTATAAATAATCCGCCCCCGGCGGTTACCCGTGGGTAATCCGTCTTGCGGGTTATCTATTGAGGTTTTAAAATAATCCGCCCTATACAGGTAATCCGCAAATTATTTGCGGATAATCCAACTACCCGCCGGTAGGTATAATTATGAATAATTATATAGTCCAAACTTGAAAATTTGGGAATAGCTTCAAAAATAAGCGAATATCCATTAATAATCTGGGAATAGCTTCAAAAATAAGTGGATTATGGATTATCTGCAAATAATCTGTAAAATCATAAATAATCTGCAAAATCGTGGATTAATGGATTATTTGCGGGTTATCCATAAAGATCATAATCCGCCTTGTGGTTAACCGTTGCGTAGTCTAATATTAATTATATAATCAATACTCTGTAATTAATAGTATTAGTATTAGTATTAAAACGATACAGAGGGGAAATATCTTATTTTGAGATTCATTTTATACGGAAAGGAGTTTCATGTTTTCATCTTTTCGTGTTTCCATATTTCGAGTTCGATTTGTCCCCGAGAGGATGTCACATGCAAGGAGAGTGCGTGCTAAGGGTGTTTTCTTTGAGGGATGGTATTATGTGGATAGATTGATAGATTGATAAATAGATAAATGAATAAATAGATAGATAAAAAGGATGAGGATTTTTCTGTTTTTCGGGGTTTCCTTGTCTAGTTTTATTATATCGTCATCGTATGGTGTGGTATCTCTAGTGTGTAGAAATTCTATTTCTATTTCTATTTCTATTTCATTCGAGTTGCTCGAGGTGTGAGCGAGGATTCTCCTCTCTTTTGTAGATGTGATGGCTTTTTACTTGCCGTGTGTAATATTAATATACACATAATGTATATAATGAATGATATGATATGACATGACATGACCAAATATACAACAGGACAGAAAACGCCCTTGTATAAAGCCTTCGTATCTCAGCCCTCCTAAAATCACACTACATTCTCCCCCAGCCCAATAGAAAAGGCACTCTCACAACCAAAACATCCCCGCCACCACAGCGCCCACCACCCATGGCAGCCGCATTCCCGCTCTCGCCGCCTTGCTCTCCTCGGGCACATTCCCCGTGCTCTTCCCCCCCAGATACCAACTCCCGATATCGGTCAATCGGCCTCGCTGATCCAACATGGTCGCGTTGTACCCTACGTTACTCACGCTGCTCCTGAACGATCCGAAATACGAATAGCGATCGATGTAATCGAGCCGGTCGAAGTATTCGGCCGACGTGTTGAAGAAGGATTGCGTGGTGGGGAGGGGGGAGTCGTTTAGTGCGTATTCCGTGAGCCAGATTGTGGTGTTGGGGTAGCTGGGGGTGGGTGTTAGATGGGTGGGGAATGGGGGGGTTTTGTTGGAGGAGGAAAGGGAAAAAACAGGAGAGTGAAAGAAGGAGGAGAAGGAAAGAAGTAAACTCACGTCCCGCGAACCTGCCCAATATGACTAGCCAAGCCCTCAAAATTCCCATACCAATGCACCGGAATAAAATCCGCCGTACAATTCGTCCCCAAAGTGGCACACGCATCGAAAAAATCACTCAACCAATTCATTCCCCTCGTTGAACCTGTTACCGCCGGCGCTCCCGTCTTAACACCCAATGCGCGCAGAGGTTCTACCTGACTTATCCAATTCGCCGCCGCAGCCGAAGGAGATATTTGCGAGCCGCCCGTGGAGGATGTTCCATCGGGTTCATTGTAGGTTAATACGTGGGTTACGTTGCGACCACCGGAAACTAGCGATTTGATGTCTGAGAGGAAGGTGGCCGAGGTACTCCAGAGCATAGGTACGAATTCGAATTCTTCTTGTGTGCGGTTGGAGTAGGCCGGAGAGGCGGCAATGCCGTAGTTATAGTACCATGATAGATCTGAGCCTGGTTGGACCCAGATTTGATTATCGGATGGGTATTTGGAGTTGGGGACGAAGACGAGACCGCGTTTGGAGGAGGAACCGACGGTTTCGTCTGTGGAGTCGGCGTAGACGCTTGTTAGGTAGCTTGTGGCTACTATGAAGAGGGTGCTGCTGAGATGCATTGTGGTGGTTGTATGGTTGTCGGATGATGAGGCGAGTGAGCAACTATTTGGTCGTCGTTGATGGAAATGAAGTATTAAATGTAAAAATTAACAATTAACGCGAGAAATATACACTTTGTATTCTCGAATGATAATGACCAAGATGGTACCGAAAATAAGATATCTTCTTGACGTGATGCACCTTCTTGCCAGGTTCAAAACAAGGCACAGATAGATATTAGATTGTCAAATGAATGCAATGAACAAGACTGATAACAATTATATTGGACTTGACAACCACACGGATATGAAGACAAGAGAACAAGAGAACAAGAAAACAAGAGATGGATGGAAAGAAGAAATACCTACAGGAGGAGTCGATCGAATACCAAGTATCTTCAGCTGAGAAATAAGCTACTTGGTAGGTAAATTTCTTCTCACACCGAGGCCTACCTTTTCCCTTTTCGCTTTTTCCTTTTCCCTCTTTTCCCTCTTTTCCCTCTTTTTCCTCTTTTCCATGGCAACTTATGGAGTACATTGAGTCGAAATGTTCACGTAGCGTTTGAATGGTTGGATGAAAAGGCGGACGAGAAAATGTAAAATGGTAATGCACAGACTTTCTAGGCTCGCTTAGTGGATACTGCAGCGCCAAGAGGAATTATATTATTTATTAGTGCCGTGTCTAGTCCTATTTTCAGATCTTGCATGCTTGTTAGGACGGGAGAGCGCCATTGATTTATTGCATTAGGCATAGCTTGGAGACTGATTTGGGTGATGTGGTGGATGATATGATAAGAAGTTTGTAGAAATTTGTACATATGTATTGTTTCCGTTATCATTCAGCTCGTATGCTGACCTACAAGGCACCGGTATCCTGGCACTCGGAAAGGGTGTTTGTTGAACGAAGAGCACCAGGAGTGAGTACAAGTATACAGTGATAGTGTACAATGATGAAAAATAATTAAATCCCAAACATCTTAAACCCTTTGCACGACCGACGCCTTCGTACTACTCGTACTACTCAATCAAGAACCAGAATAGCTTCATTAGTATGTACCTGCATATGAAATGGTGCTAGGTTCTAGGTTTTGGATTCTGTCTTCTTCTTTCCATTATTACATTAGCTAGCTAACTAGATAAGATCACTCCGCTACCTACCAAGAACATTGCGTCCTTCAGACCGAGCAAAAGTCCCAGCGATATTTTTTCGCGATTTCTTTTCTTTCTTTCTTTCTTTCTTTCTTTCTTTCTTTCTTTCTTTCTTTTCCCGATTTCTTTTTTTGCCTTCATTACACTATCGATAATTAAGCTCTCGATAATCAAGCTCTGGAAATCTTAGAACCAGTCGGCTCGACTACGGGTTGAACGGGGCCGGTTCTTCAGAATATCCATTGGAGATGTAAATGAAGGATGGATGTCCGGACAATAATTGCAAGCGAGACACTAGGCATCGGTACTGATCTAGCTACATACATTACTTACATGACGTGCAATGAAGAGAAAATCGCAATCAATGGGCGAATACCCGGTACCGGTACAGCTATTTCATTAAACCTAATTCAGAGCCCCAAAGTATGAGCTAATTAATTATGTCGCCTCCGATCTACATACAATTCCTTTTCTCTTCCCATGCTCCAGCAAACAGTATGTATCAAGCTATATAAACCAAGCCAAGCAAGCGGTGATGAATCGATCGAAAAGTAGCAAATAATAAAAAATAATCTATAAATTACCTAGTTCCGCCTCTTTCGTAGTCTTTTCTTCACTTTCTGAGACGATATTTTTATTCTATTCCATTGATCTCATCATCAGGCTGTTTTGAATGATACAATCGAAGGGTTCGGCTCCCGGTTAAGAGTAAAACACAAACACATTTTTCCAACGCGAGGATAAGTTTGGTGTATGGAAAGATTTCGGTTGCTTGTTTTGCCGCCCTCGATTGAGATATGGTCTGTCCTTTCACAAACATAGGATAGATATGGTAAACATGAGCTCAAAAAAAAGGACACGAGGACGTCATGTCACTCCCATATTGATTCGCCCAAGTCATCACAGCCAATCTCAACCAAACGAGCCATTCAAGAAACAATCTCATTTCCAAGCAACCTCCCAATCTCCTGCGCAACCGCCATAATTCTCTCCTCAGTCAACCGTCTCCCAATAACCTGAACCGCAACCGGTGCCCCATGATACGCCTCGGGATCATCTAGTCAAACATCAGTCAAAATCACCCACAACACCCCCAACAACAAAACCAAACACCAAACTTACATTCCCCCTGCACAACCCCATCAATCTCACTCAACGCCTCAAAGCCCCCCACCCTCCCATCCACCCCCCTATCGGCAAACAAAACCGGCACAACCACGCTCGTAAAATCCAACAAATTAATCACACTCGTGTACGCATAATACCTATAACGATCATGACGAATCGCCGCCGTCGGAGCCACAGGAGCCACAATGGCATCGATTTCCCTCCCGAGCTTTTCTTCCATAACTCGGAATTGTTCGAGGTATTCGCATTGGTATGCCCATTTTTGGAGATGCACGTCCCAGAGTTCGTTGAGGGAAAGGGGCGTGGTGCTTGGGTTGACAAAGTCCGATATGTTAGGGATGGCGGGCTCGCCGGATTCGGAGAGAACGCTGTAGATGTCCTTTGATGCGTTTAGTGTGTGGGGAATTATGGTAAGTGTACATGTGTTATGGTGCTTACTTTTCCGGCATCTGCACCAAATAGTGCGTTTATGAGATTGTGGGCATGTTCATGCTTGTATGGTGTCCACTTGAATACTTCATGGCCGTTCTTCTTTAGAGTATCGACGACCGTTTTGATGCCACGGAGGACAGGAGGGTGAGGTAGAACCTAAAATAGTTAGCACTAGATTCTTTGTGTTATATCTAGTATGTGATATTAAGCACCCTCGTCTAGCTCCTCTTCTTCGAGGTTCCTGAATCATCTCGATCCAAGTCGGATATCCAAGATTATTCCCGCCTTGGACAGTAAGGGAATTACCAGAGCGAAGGAGCGGGATCACAAAAGACTCCATCCATACTTACATTACCGTCACAATCATAGTATCCAATTGTCAAGCCACCGTCCGAAATTTTAGACTTTATAGCATCGGCTTCCGACTGTCGCCACGGCATAGGAACAACTTTAGCATCAAATTTCCACGGTTCTTCCGCGAGAACCGCTTGCACAAATAATCGCATATCTAGACGCATCATGAGCCTCAACACAGAATATCAACACGGCTATAACAAACCAGCGACCGAATGTGCGATAGGACCACAAACACTATGCACAGTTTCCTGACCCTCCATACTATTTGCCATATTCCCATAGGGAAGACGCCCATGACTTGGACGCAAACCATACAAGAAATTGAAAGCGGCTGGTATACGAATTGAGCCACTGATATCAGTTCCCACTCCTATAATCCCGCCTCGGAATGCGATATTTGCCCCCTCACCTCCTGACGAACCACCGCAAGACCAATTCTTGTTACGAGGATTCACCGTTCTCCCGATAAAATTATTGATAGTTTCACCGCACATTAAACTTTGGGGCACGCTAGTCTTGATGTAAAATACCGCGCCGGCTTGGAGTAAAAGTCTTACAAGTATTGAGCTGTGATCTTCGTATTTTCCAATCCACGAAACATATCCCATGCATGTTTCGAGGCCCTGAACAATATTCAAATAAGCATTGAATCCATCCTATAATTCTAGCCCACCTACCTTGATCCTAAATTGATCCTTCAAAGAGATTGGCAGACCATGAAGTGGACCAACCGTTTTCCCCGTTTTCTTAAAATACTCATCTAACTCTCTGGCTCTAATAAGAGCCATCTCAGGAAAGAATTCAAGTGCACAGTTGAGCTTGATATCATTAATATGCTTCACAATGCAATTGTAAGCTACTCACAAGTTGATGAGCTAATGCGGCTCTTTTGCAAAATGCCGTGGTTACTGCAACAGAAGTCAATTCACCCTTTGCCATCTTGGCCACGAGATCAGTAGCTGATGAATTTGTGATGGCAACCTCGTCAATAGACATGATATCAGCCGTCCCAGTGTATTCCACCACGGAAGTATCAGTAGGCTGACGTTTCAGACGCCATTCCGGAGGAATACTGGCGCCGATTCTCTCTTTCTTATCTTTTGCTATCTCTTGCCAAGACATGGTGTTTGAGGTACAAATATAGATCGTGTTTGCTACTTAAGCTGTTGAATTCTTTGGAGACGTTTGAAATAGGGGGGAGGACTAAAAGAACGGCAGAGGAAATAAGAAGGTATTACGACGACATAGGTAGTATCGTATGATGACAAGAGGAGAAGGAGACTTATCCCTAATGGTGGGGTTAATCTATCGGGCCCTGGAATAGTGGGCACCCTCGATGCCACAGCATTGCATATGCAGACTAGACTAGGTTTAAGTTCTGACGGGGCACAGCCACAAATTGATACAAAGAAACGATTAACGACACTTGATAGGGAAAGCAATATTCCGGGCAAACAATAATAACACATATATAACCTTCGAACGTTAACTTGATACGGATTTCTGATAAATGAGCACATCTAAAGGAGCAAAGCAATCATCGAGACCTAATTGCGGATAACCTTAACTAGGTAGAAAAGACTGAGGTCAAATGCCCGGAAAGGAAGGCCCGAAAATATAGCAAGCTGATAAAAACATCAGATAAGCCATTTATTGGCGGCACCAGGACCTCAACTCTCACTATACAGAGGATCTATTGTATGGGCCTTCACATTATGGACGTCTATTTTCAAGTGTCTCCTGATCTAAGTAGACGCGGAGTTTCGAGTAGAGTTTGTAGGCGGCTTTCTTGTTGACCCCGACTCGGACAATAACGGTGTACTCTCAACAGTGGTTCCACCTTCATCATCTGTATCGTGTTCTCGCGAGCCAGCAATATATCCAACAATACATCTTCCATTGGACTGTCTGACGTTAGTGGGTATTTCTGAATTGAAAGGAATTATACTGACAGCTCCATCATCACTACCCTGTCTTTCTCTTCTAGCCTTTAGCTCAAAGGAAATACCCATTACCAACAAGCACCCTTGTAAGCATCCTGTAACCAAGAATACACCCCATGTACTCCAACCCCCGGCTCCCAACCTAGCAAACAGACTCGCAGACCAAACAAAGCTGCCTGGAGTTTGAATCAACATCATCGGTATACTCAAGCTTCCAATATGGCCAAGATTATACGTTAACCATATTTGAGGTAGGTATTGTATGCCTGCTAGAATTGTAGCTATAATGCCCAACGCGTTGGCCCATACCCCAAGGGAGTTAGGACGACCGAGTGCTAACGATACACTGATAACGATTGTGACGAAGCCATGGAAAAGGCAGGCCAAAGCTACCGTGACAGCTGTGCGCCATGTATGTTGTTGCTTATTATCATCGAGGGTAGGAAGGGTTGGAGTTCTCGGGAAGAATACCATAAAAAGTATTAATCTATGTGAAAGTGTTGTCAGCATTCATCTCACCGTTGTTGGATGGATCCCAGTGCTTACATTATACTAAAGCAGAACCATTGAACGCCAACCTGGGCAATCCCTAGCAAGCCTGCGGCACATTCGAATGTGCTCACAGTTCTACAACATGCCACATCCGCACGAGACGCTGGTAGAACTATTATGTTGGCAAAGGCGCATGTTCCTGATGTTGTGCCTAGCAGAATGAAAAAAGGTGATATCCCTTCTGAGGTTCCGCGACTAATGATTCGATAATGTTGGGGGAGGTAGGAGACGAGTATTCCGATAAGAATGAAGCTTCATGCAGTGCAGTATTTAGCGCATTGTCATGGAAATAGAGGTGGGAGATGGTTGAAGAGGTTTCCTTACATCGATACCGCGAGATTGATGTAGCTGACATCTTGAAGCTTCTGGCAGCGGTCTAACAAGCTATCTGGGATAGAAAGCATGATGAGAGGTTTAAATGTAAAGGAGATAGATATTCTCAGAATAGAACAAATAGAGCGCAGATACCGGTAGTTAGAATGCAAAGCTTGTTCTTTGTTTAATGAATAATCCGGCCCATTGGCAGGTATTCGTTGATGTTTGTTCTAAGTGAAGCCTTCAAAGAAATGCCATAGCTAAGGTACCAACGAACAGGGATCACAAGAAACACGCATCTCTCCATCTCAGCTGACTGAGAGGAAGGGGTAAACGGCAGGGGTAAACGTCAGGGGTGACGTGGGACTAGCGGCCGCGAACACTAGGCTGTAGGTTGTACGGAGAGAATACATCTAAATGATTACTCAGCAGACTAGAACTTCTTACTCTGGACTTCCATTACTCGTGTTGGGCAAAAAGTATGCAACTAGCAGAAGATGTTAATCTCCAGGAGGAATAACCTGCTTTCTCTGGCGGCCGAGCTCATTTCCTAGTAACGCGAGTACCTCCAACAAACTTGGGCAATTACCGGTGAGCATAATATACCCCAGATCTCAAGGAAGTAGGAGTCGCCATTATACCTTTGGATTAGGATGGTTAGTCCCAATATCCCTAAATGGTTCTGCATATAAATAGTAACAAGCACCTAGCTTTGTTGATCCTGTCCTCTTCCTTATGAATCGCTTTGCTTCTATTGGTCTCATAGTATACTTAGGGTGCTATTAGCTCTTCTTAGCTCATCCATAAATGTACTCAGCTACAGAGCACATATGATTCTGAAGCTGCAAGTGGATCTTACATGGGACTGCGCTCTGTACGCCAACCTGCATAAACGCCGATTTAAGTGTCACTAGAGCAACCGTCGTTTGCTGTTTGCCATTTACCTCCAGCATTATAACCTCAACGACCTGAAAAAAAGACAACATCTTGAATTATAAACTGTCTTTGTCATCGCTCTGAAATTTCAATTAAGCTTTCCCTCCTATCTAAATTCCTCGGAGCCCGATTTTTTTGGTAAGCAGAAGTTTCTGGACACGTCACGAAAGGGTCTGAAACTCTCTGGAAACTGCTATAAACCCTTCCTTCTATTTAGCCTCGATACATCCTACTTGGCGAGAAGTGAATCGCATCTTATCAGCCTCAATCCTTTGCCTTCATTTTCACGGTCGACAAGCATCATGACATCCAACACTTCCAACACCCCACAAATGCAGAGCAAATCTTCGAAACGGAGTCGAAACCGCACACTACTATCGTGTACTGAATGCCATAGGAGGAAACAAAAATGCAATCGAAATCATCCCTGTAATGATTGTCTGGAGCGAGGCGTTCCACATAAGTGCCATTTTATGATATCCTTGTAAGTACTCGATGGCATATCAAGATTTTTGAGGAAGTTTTATTAATCTGGAAAAAGACGGAGAGATTTGAAATACGATCACAAAAGTACAAGAGAAGCTCGTGACCGAAGGATTCTTACTGGAGAGGAAGTTCTACTTAGTCACGAATCGGTCGCTGATCTACGCAGCGCTACGCCATGCTGCACATCTACAGCTGTGACACCAATATTGTTATCTAAAAATACGGCTACCTATAATAAAGAATTCCAGGGTCCTTTTGAGCCTAGTCTAAGCGGCGATTTGCTGGGTGCGTTCGATGTATTCTCGGTCTTGCCAGATACTACCGGGGATCCGTTTCCCAAATCAATTCTCATCGAATACTGTAAGCAGCATCCTCATTTAACAGGAAAAGTTATGATAACAATCGAAAGTTTTCAGCCGGTTCAGTACGTGGGTTGCTGTATTTGAAGATGGTCCACCAGTGGGTCGCCCAGCAGTCTCCTGGCTAAAACTTGCATTGCACCATCCCCCACTATTCTACGCCACTTTATTAGGTGCAGCAGTTCACATGGACCGCGGACAGCCCATTGGCAAACGCACTTTGATGTGGTACAAAATTGAAACGATGCATCTTGCAAATGAGACAATGAACAAGCCGAACGAAAGTGCCACGGATCAAATGCTCCTCGTGGTCTTGATATTGCTGTATTTCAATGTGAGTATTCTGTTCATTGTTGGAGTACCAGGCTAACAAGAAATATCAGGTCGGAGGTGGAGACGGAGAAGAATATGAAATGCACCTCTCAGGTATCAACCAAATGTTAATTATGAGAGGAAGCCTGGGAAATCTAGGAATAAGAGGCATGATTAGAAACTGGCTGGGGACTTGTTACGGCCCTTGGAATCAAAATTGGCACTATGGACTTTTTGTAGAATTTTACGGCATCAAACGGCCATCACTTATATGAACGATCGAATCCAGATGAATATTTGTAAGACTACTTAGATGAGCTAGGGGAAAGAACTTTAAAAGTTTGGAAAGCTATCACACACTAATCCAAAAGCTCTGTACGATGACTTCACTTCTCCAGACTCTTCTTCTACTCTTCCACTGTCAATACCTCATTCGCAAATAATGGCCAGATGAGATCAGTACCAGCATTCTTCAAAACTGTAGAAAAGCCGGCCGTCGCATCCTTGAGCATGGTCACATGGTATCCCCTTACATCAACATTAGCCATCGTCTAATACACTCAAATGGAAAATCAACTCACAATTCAAAAGCATATCTAGCCGTGGATTCCAAACAGGTATTTGCAGTCAATCCAGCAAAGACCAGATGCGTGATATCTCTTTGCCTCAACTGATACTCCAAATCGGTGTTTTGAAATGAGCTGTTTCCAATTAGTTTCCGCCTCTCATTCGACCCCGCACAGAATTATCAACACATACCTGCTACACCAATGTTTACTAACCACCACATCCGCATTCCCCTCGATGTCCGGCTCCAATCCCTCAAAAATCTCAACTCCCCACGACCCCTCCTCAAATACCTTATTCTCCTTCTGGCCTACCTGCATCGAAGTTGGATGATTCCAACCAGCTAAATATCCTGCGTTCGTTTGCTGATGCAAACCATAATAGATAGGGACCTTGTGTGCACGGGCGGCAGTCACGAGATTCTTCAGGTGAAAAACCGTGTTGGTATCGGCGATTGATTCGGCGAGAAGTTGGTTGACTTTGCCTTCGGGGTGTAAGAAGTCGTTGTATGGGTCTATTAAGACGATTGCGGTTTTGGCAGTGGATGACATTTTGGTTTTGGTTAAGTTGGGATGGGGTAGAGTGAGTAGGTGATGTGTTATGCAAGTGATTGAGGAAACTGTGGACTTGGAGGATATTCTGGAGTGAAATGACCGAAGTCTCTATGGTCTTATGTACTTCTTTGTGGGCGATTATAGCTGGGGTCGAGGATCCTTCATTGATTCACTTAACTCGGCCTTAATGCACGTTTGATTGATTGCATTGTCACAAGAGATGAATGATCAATCACTCGTGGCTCATCTACCGATCAAATCAAAACAAACTATTCGTAAAAGATACCATATATGAGCAGAGACTTTGGAATGGCCCCAGACCTGATAGCTTACATAGCGCAGGTGCATAGTAAAATCTGCATTAGCTTGAATGCGGAGAAGACTAAAACCGGTATTAAGGTATGATTAGATAATCAAAAAGTCTGCTTGAGGCTGATTTTTGATTAGTGAGAATGATCGTTCGTGTTATTGCGTGATGTTTTGTTACAACATCGGACTTTTGACTGCTGAGACGGAGTAGATATGTTTTGGAGTGAGTGCGAGCAATTCCTTTCCTATCTTCTCCCACATTAGATAGGGGAGTGTTGAGATCGGATGTGGGGTAAGTCGGCTCTCATAAACGGCCGACTAGTTCCTAAGTGGGGAAAGCGAATATCCCCGGAAATCGAATTGTCCCTTTACCGATTTTGATGTAAAATGTATCCGAATCCAAAATCATTAGTAGAAAATTATACTTTTGATTTATAATCATCAATCTACATATGAAGATGATAAAAAATTTGATTGTTAGATTTACATTATCCAATTGAATTCGATAATATAAAAATTATTACATGATTTTGAAAATTAATCAAATTAATCATATTTTATAGCCAATAGAATCTTCACTTTCCGGGAATCTTCGCTCTCTTTAATCGGGAATCAGTCGGGCCGTTTGTGAGATCCGACTATTAGTACCGAATCTGTTTGTATCTTGGAAGTATTCATTTATATGAATATATAAATAAAAATCAATCTCAAATGAAAGGCCCGGGTTTGTGATTTTCAATCAATCTTCTTGATATTGAACTTGTCTTTTGACTCTTTTGTTTTCGAGTCTCTTCTCGATGTTTTCCCCCTTCATTGTTCTTTCTTCTTTGGGGCAAACAAATATAAAAACAGAGAGCAAAGTGTCCCTGTGTTTGGTGGTCAAGTTAGTGTAGACAACTTTTATCTTAATGTCCGTTTCCTCTTATTCTCATCCAAACCTTGGATCTCTAGATTTTCAGCTACGAACTTCCTCGTTCATGCCTTTATGATTCATGATGCCTCAAATACAGTAACAATCATAGCAATATGTTACCTGATAATCTCAGCAGCTTGTACTTGAGCTACAAGGAAGCGTGCCAAGGAATCCGGCGTGAAGCTTGAAGTCCAAGCGAAAGTATTTCAATCGAAGGGTCCCAAATACCAAATACACTATCACAACGAGAGACGTGATCAAACAGGCTCAAGCCATCGCTGGTTGAGTTGAACTACCTCAAACTGTGCGTAAAGTTCTCGAGCGAGCGATTAAAGCTCGGCAACGTTGTGCAGATTGGTTTCAAATATCTAAGGTTGGGAATCAATACTCAGACGAAGGCCACCAGCACTTTATTACGATTTTAGAACAGGCTTTGAGCATTTTTAATGGGCAAAATAACAGGAGCAGTTCTTCAATCAACGTAGATAGTACGCCCAAGAGTTCCAGCAAGACAAGTGATGGGGAATCCTCCTGGATAGATATCACCAATCGTTTCCAAAAGCTCAGTACTGAAGATGTCTTGGACGCCGATGCCAAGGATGATGGCTTCGAGGTCACAGTCGAAATGTCAACCACTTACGAATTGAAAGATGAATCTATCGAGATGAGAATGAGCCTTATGATCTTTTATTTCTTTGAGGATCTCCATCGCATTCAGGACTTCTTACACGGTATATGGAAGAGCTATAAGAATGGAATATTGGACCTTGTTAACGCTACTCTCATTACTAACTCGACATTTGAGGTTATTCGTCGCAACGAGGAAGAAATCCTGGCCACCGCACCGAAACTTTTCTCGAAAAAGCGTTTTTATGATTCGATTGCCATCGTTATCTTCTATGCTACGGCTTTTAGTCATGGTCAAGACCCAGAACAGGCCATGGCAGCCAACGAAATGCTGCGACCAACACCCTTTGATGACTTCATATATCTTTCTACTTCTCGCACTTTAATGAAGTACAAGTTCTTAAGTAAAATGGCGCTGGACTCACCCGGGTACCCGATTCCTTCCTTCCCACTTCGTGCTGGCTACAGTTCATGCCCGGAAATACTGGGAACACCTTATATGGATAAAAAGGAGAAGAAAGATGCTTTGTTATCGCAACTCATGATTGACCTTGATTTGTTTGATCTGCATAACAAAACAATAAAAAGCAATGGATTAGGCCAATATGCTCATCCCGCTGAAGATACATTGAGTGCTGGCTTGCGCAAGTTAAGAATTGAAGGAATGATCAGCGTTAGTCTCGCCTTTGCTTCACGGATATTCCTCGACCTTCACGACGTACTTGGCGATAAGATCAACATGGGCCGGCGAGATTTAGATGCCACGGGCGACCGGATTGGAAAAGTTTTGGAAGCCACGGGTGTTTTTTCAGGAGCAGGAGAGGCTTACTTGTGGCTTCCTAAAGACATCACTCTTTTAAAGCAAACTTTAGAGATTAACTTCAGGTGGATCGATAAATTGAAGTTCGCGATGATGAAGGATATGTTTGTTAAACAGCAAGGTTGCTTTGAGGCTGAGTGGGGTAAGATGTGCCCTCCTGCACCCATGAATGATTTCATAGAAGGTCCAGTCAACCGCCCAAAACCTACATCGATCGGATGGAGTCCCTTCGGGGAAGTCTCACTCAAAACTCGATTCAAATAAGTTTAAGCAAGCAAACTTGCGAGGCGTACAATTCCCAGCGAAACCGAGGCTGACAAATTTGGCAATGGTTGCCTTACGAGTTCCGACCAGTGTGTTCTGTCCAGATGGCAGTATTGATCCTGTCTGGCAAGAAAAGCTGATGGAAAATGCTCGAGCCGAATCGGGAATTGATGATGAACCATTCGATCCACAGCACGGAGAAAATGCTAGAAAACTCGACCTTCGAATGATCCGGCCTCACAAAAATATGGACTTTGTTTTGACACATAATCCTGTTTACTGTGGAATGATGGCTCTCCGGTTGATCACTGCCACTGAACAAACTGGTCTTACCCACTGCTATTACCATACAGTCACTACATTACTAGCATACCTATATATGGAGTGCAGAAGGACCAAGTTTCTTGACATCAAATGGCCCGCTATGGAACAGATGATAGAGTTACACATGGAAGATATCTTTTCGGGTAGTCTGCCTCAATCTGCCAGTGAGGGATATATTCGCTTTACAAAACACATGGGCATCTCCAGGACGAAAATGTCTCACTATCAACGTGGCCTTCCTTACAAAGATCCACAATATGTCACCAAAGCTGTCACTACATCTACTCGTGCTTTTTTCGACCATCAAGCAACTTTTAGTGATGCCACCAATAATGTTCAACACCTAGTTCAAAGCCACTGAGTTCTTACAAATAACGAAACAAAACACCAACGCCGAATCGCGAGACGACAACTCACGCCGTTGCAATTTCTTTCTACCCTGCAAGAGTTTTCCCCCTCAGAGCTCGCTAAAGTGCAGTTCGATTATATATCATTGACTCTGGCATGTCACCGATTGATGAAGAAGTTCCGTGTTCAAATCATGCAGCAGCTAGGGATAGAGCATACTCTATTTCCATGCGAAGACAGCATTAAGCCATCGTATCCATTTACCGTAATGAAAATTTTTCATGAAGGAATGAATGGAGGAGAAAGTCCTCAGTCAAAGATTGTGGCCAAAGTTTGGAAGAATTATTTAGGGGGCTTGTGACGGCCTTGATAGGAGAAATGATAAGATGAATGGAGTCATTACTGGGTATAAAATACGGTATCCTGTGTGAGAATTAGATGACATGGAATGAGTTCTAGCGAACAGTTTAGGGCCATACAAGGAATGTCTGGGGAATCAAAATGTGCTGTCAGAGTAGTAAAGAAACCTCAATATGATGTATGAGCTATGTAATTGATGAGTTCTAATTGACACTTAAGACAAATGATTTGATCCAAGCCTCGAGTAATATGCAGTATGTAGAGTGTGTTCATCATTAAAAAATAGTCTTTTCATGTCAAAGGAATGGCTCATATCTATGCTCAAGTTTTGCCTTTTGCTTGCTCATCCATCAAGTAGTATCATATTTTTGGGGATTCCACATAACAAGCTTTATGCTATGTCAAGTTTTAAGTAAATAAGAAGTAGGGGGTAGCTCATCACCGAGGTATCTAGTATATCCATCATGTTCTCGTCAACATATATGCTGCTAAACGATGTATTATTCAACTACTGTGTTGATTAAGTCACATCTGAAGCTAGGGTTCGTTTTTGACATTTAGCAAATTGTTCTACTTTCAAACCCACAGTTTCACAAATATTCATAAGACTAGTCTTAAGATAATACATCAGTTACGGAGGATCATGATGTTTTCAAAACACTCTAGCAAGAAAAGACCTTGGTCATCGGAAAAAATTATCCCATTCGACCTACTATACTCCTATTTACAGGCAATGCATACTGATGCTCGTTTGATGGTCTTCAATCAAGAGTTTGTGCCCATGCATGAGAATCTTGTTCATCTTGTTCAAAGGGACAATCTATCTCTTTTCTTTTTTCAAATTTCTCAATTTCCTTAATAGGCAACATGTATAGGTGGCAGGCTCGGCTAATTTTCGATACGAATACAACACAGTCGTTGATGAATATAGAATTTGAGGGTCATAATGTACAGTGACTTCATGTTTTATATCCTATTGCATCAATATCCCTCTCGATAATCAAGACCCCCTTCACCGATTATAAGAGTTAGCGAAATGCATATTTCCTGTGTTACCATCAACTAAAAGCAGATCCATCTATTTCAGTCACGTTCGTTCAAAACAAACAACGCAAACCCCTTTATCTGTTTTCATTGTATGTAGTTTAGGAAATTGTGAGACAATGTAAATATACACAAAGGTATGTTGACTAAATATCATTTCCACAGCTCTCTCCAAACTTCTCTCCCCTTGCTCGTAGCTTTTATATTCTTCATGGGACTCCATTCTTCCTCTGCAAACCTTCCTCTCCATCTAAAATTCATACTTAGCTCTTCAACATACCATCTACCCCCTTCAAGATATCGAAGACAAAATCATCCACTCGTCCATCTAGTCGCCCCCACGAATCCCACGAACTCCACGAAACCCACGAACCTCACCTATCCTACCGCGTCCAAAAGTCTGCACCCCAAATCTCAACCTCATACCCCCCCGTTCACGTCTGCGATCTTAGGTGTTGGCACAATTCCCTTCCCAATGAGACTGAGGATAAATTGAGGAGGTGGTGGGAACAGGTGTTGCTGTATTTGAGATAGTCTGAGTTTGAGGAGCCTGTATACATAGCCGCAGTGTTGGGTTTGAGTGACAAATGGATGGGGGGAGATAAAAGGAGACCTTGTTGATGGACGAAATGAGCAACACTATATCAGTGCCATCCATACGCAAGTAGTAGAAATGCTATAGTATGTCATCTTGAGATTTTCATCTTTTTCCCTTGCCGTCAATATCCTTTCAAAGTACATGATACTGATATACTCTATATGCAAGGATGTATTCTCAACTCTAGTATCACAAAGCTAATCAGACTTATTTGCATTCAGGTATTCTTCGCAGATCAAGAAGCACACGACGTTTTAAAGATTCAATCACACGAGACAAATTTCACAGGAGGAAGAAGGAATTGCAAGGAACTCCATTCTTTAGAATCCTAACCCCCAATTCCGAGAAGCGCTAGCACTAGATTCATTTGATAGCCCAGTATGTACAGTGCATCCGCTCATTGACCTACTTCAGTTCTGAACAATTGATGACTGTTCCATGACCATCCCTTCCGACCCTCACTAAAAGTTTTCCTTAAAAGCAATAAACCTTCCTATGATGCGCCATAATATGAAAGACATGAATGAAAACCCAAATTGCAGAAACTCAAAACTCCACGCTACCATAAAGCCTGTGTGCTGTGCCCAGAGTCGAATCGTTGGAAATATCTTGGAGTGGAGAAGTATTGAAAGGAAATCTGAAGGACAAGATCGATATGGTTAAACTATCGGGCTTATTAGTATAAGAATCTAAATGTAAATAGGAAATAGAATAGATTAACTTACTTGTTTATTGGACTCTAGCCACGATTGTTTGGACTTCAGTCATCTCTGCTGGTCGTTCCCCCGTTTTCTTTGGTGTGAGAAAAAAAATCATGCTTCCGTGTAGAACAAGTCCCATAGCAATAAGAAAAAATTGTTGCTTTGGTCCTAAACCATCACTTAAATGATAATGAAAAACATAGGCGCTGAGAATTGCGGCACCCATCGGAGATTTGAGGAAGTCGAAGGATTGCTCGACGAAATGATTGCAGAAGTCGAGGGAATTCTTGAGGGTATGATCGACGAGGTCGAGGGAATTCTTGAGGGTATGCTGCTGGAAGTCAAAGAAATGCTTGAAAAGTTTGACGACAGATTCAAGCATTAAGTGGACAGATTCAAGCGTTAAGTGGACAAAGTGAAGGAACAAGTAGACAATGGTAATGACCGCGACAACCACCGCGGAAACCACTAAGACAACCAAACACCAGAAACCAAATTGAGGCAAGATTGCCTCATCTTTCATCCAGTCATAGAAAGGTTTTGCTTGACCAACAAGCCCCAGAACATGTGTAGCCATTTCGAAGTTCATAGCTGTGGTGATGATGAAAAGGGTTATTATTGTGAGTAATGTGAGTGTTTTGAAAGATTTTTTTATTTTGGAGGTGTGGTTGTGTTTGAGAAGGTTGTTGTGATGAAGAAGAGTTGCAAATAATATGGTTGCCCTCGAACTAATATAGTAACCAGGCACGCATGCAAAGGTTATAAATATTAAATTTAAAATGCATTTTGACGCTGAGGCATAAAATGGCTGTATATTGATTGAGTCCATGATTTATGACTGTCGTATACGGTCCTTTGACGTATGGCTGCTTTAAGGGAATTTTGGTATCAAAGATTCAATAGTTTCGGCTTCTGGAAGACTCCTGGAATTGTCAATAGTTTCGGCTTCTAGAAGACTCCTTGGAATTGTGAATAGTTTTCGAATAATTGTTGTTTTTTTATTTTACACTGTAAGTAGAATAAAGTTCAACTTTATAGTTTTTTTTTGTAAAACAGTAGTATGGTAACCGAAAACCCTAGGGCTTCGGTAAAATAGTTTTGCCTCAGATGACCAATTTCAACATCTAGAAACCAGATATGTATCAGATAGTTCAGTGGTTATACATATTTTTTCTTTATTTTATTCACTTGTTTCTTGTCCCTGTAATGTCATTGTTGTTCACTGTAGAGCTAAAACAAAGAAGATTGGCTTCTCAAAACCAAACCGTGATCTACCTTCTCAGCCTTATACCACGATTAAAATCAAATCATGAGATACGGATTTTGCTTGTGTATAACTACGGCCTTGGGGCCTATAAAAGAGTAAGTGAAGTTATTCCCACTTAGTTATTTCACTGATAAATTGATGAGTCATATTTTCCATTTTAATTTCATATTTTCATGGAATATCTATTCAAATCATTCACCATTTAACTGTAGTCACTACGAGATCATTATTGTACAGTTGTATTATTCAATTTTGTATTATATATAATGATTCCGAATAACGATTCATATATCCTAGAAGGTTTTTCTTTCTTTAGATATTTTCAATGTAAAAGGTGACGATGAGGTAGATAGCAAGGGCAGGTGACGATGTAGGTGGCGAAGGTGATTATGAGGGGTAGCTAGAAGATGGGACGAGGGGAGGGGTAATTCGATCGAAACAAGTTAGAAAACAATCAGGCAAGAAAACTTTAATTTAGATTCTATGTACGGTCAATATTCGAAACTTTCGTTACGATAATGAAATTTCATATGAATTCTGGTATACGGCTAGTATAAGCGTATGTTATGTTAAATCCATGGTTTACGGGTAAAGAAGTACCTTATGCATAAGAGAAACAAATATATACAGACATTGACTAATGATCTATGATTGACCGAAGGCTTAAAAAAGGACATGAGAAATGTCATATATATGAGGAAGATATCAAAGATATAAATGAAATGCTTTACTACTGAACTAAATTTGAGAATGGTAAACGGAAGATTATATGATTTTACTTGCTTATTCACAACACTAGCTATCCATGAAATTTTGATGAGAATATTACTATTCAACCCCAAATAAACTGATCAGCCTGTCTGAGCCCCCAAAAATGTTTCCTTTACCAACTCTCTTCAAAGGTTTTAATTGAAACTTTCCACAAACTAAGCTTAGATATGTTGAACCTTTGCCAGATTTTGAGCATTGAGTTGCTACAAGTGTTTTTGCAGAAAGAAAATGGGATTTATAGATCTTCCAAGAGGGTTTATGCCTTTTAAAGATGGAAATGAGAAGAAAATAAGATTATCAAAGCTCTCTCTGCAGAAAACAAATAAAGGAATGCAATCACAAAGTATAGAAGATGGGATGGATAAAGGGAAATGTTAGAGGTAGGGCGGGGAAGAGGGGAGATGAGATGTGGAACGGAAGAGATTATATAGGAAGCGTGCAAGTCTCTCATCACTAGTCTAATCGATCGCGCCCACTCGGAGAGTAACTTTTAAATTCTCAAAAGACTTACAATTCCCGGACAGCAGCTAGCCAGCCGTTCGTCATCAAAACATAAAAAAGCAACGGTGTATCATTCTACTCCATTTACTAGGGTACTGACCCAGACGATGCGTCGATTTGGCTTTGAATGTTGAATGCTCAATTTTAGATGCTGGACGCGGCATGGGATGGCAGAAGTCATGTTCGCGAAGACCTGCTTCGTATGCAGTAGGAGGCTGTTCTTATCTCCTTGGCCATCACCTCAACAATAGCCTATATTTCCACACATGCGACTTTTTGAAGGGATAGTTGACGAGTTGTATAATTATTCACAATCTTGTAAGAGTTCTAGACTCGACTCACTGCACATTCCTCGATTTTCACCTGCGTTTCTTAAGAACTAATAATAAATTCCCACAGCAATTATCTTCTGATGAAAATATAAGTATATATTGATGAGTGGTAGTCAATGCCTTGACTTCAATCACATCCTCTAATTTACGGGTTAGTCTTTTATGTCACTGAATCCCTGTGTAAATTGTGCGCCTAAGGGATTCCAGAACTCTTACCAGAAAGTCATTGTTGTCCTGGTTTGGTCCATATCTCTGTATTTATGGATTCGTTGTGATTCTGGCCTTACAGGCCGCCCATCCAAAAAAAGTGGAATTCTCGAGTGGCACATGCTTCCCGAGATTCATGCTTGGCGCATCTCCAGGACAGTTGCGCCTCTCTGAAGCCGATCAAGCGTCAGGGTAGTAAATCTTCATATAAAGCCCAGGCGCGTTTCCTGAGACAGTCTGCGTGTGCAGATCTACTGACATCAAGAGGATGTTGTAGGTACAGCCTCCCCTTATTTTTCAAAAAAGGGTTAGTAAACTTTTATCGAGGACCGTTGCTGTCAGCAAACATTGGTACTTTCCAAAATCCCAGTAGCGGTGGTTTCGGCTGCTTCTGCTGCAAGTCTCAAAGAAGCGCCTTCGTAGACCTTGACCATCTTTAATGACTCCACTACCCAATCTGCGAGGGGATCCGGTACGTTACGCAAAGAGTAAAAATATAGATAACGTATTGGACGAGTTAAAATGACCCTATTCTTCATGGTTTGAAGAAGTGCGGACATGGATATTTTGTTGTAATACGGCGCTAGATTTGCGTAGTTGTGTTCGATGCATAAGAAGAGCCCCAGCAATAATTCAAGGCAACTAAGCTCTTATTTCTTTCATTTGTATTTAACAAAAATGAATTTCCATCTTCAGGGGGAACATCTATAACCCTGCTTGGTGGCTTATTGGCCAACCTCGCCTCGATCTTGTCAATCTTTGTACTGAGAAAACATTGCTGTAACCAGCTGGATATGAGATCGAAGCACTCATGTGACGAAGCACCTGAAAATATTGACCCGAAAGCTACATGGCTCTCGGTCAGAGGACCACGCTGGCAGATAATGCTTTAGCCTTGATGTCTTTGACACATGGGACCTTAGCGGACTCTAACCTCTTAAATAATAGATGCCTGGTGAAGACTCCCTTTTCTCCCTTCCGTCTGGCCGCCACGTTGACTCGTATGTGTCTGAATATTTGGTGCGGCAGTTTATAGGCCAGAAATCCTGGCACCGAGCACCCTTATTTTCAAAGAATTTGAGTATGACGTGACGTCGCAAAGGATACATCCACAGTCAGCTGAATTATATACATCTCCACTTCTCGGCAGACTCGCAAAGGAGTGGCCCATTCATAATTACAGGCGTTGGCATCTCCATCGTGGGAAAACAAGGCCATTTGAATCTACCGATAGAACAATTGATGACCCTAGAACTGGGTGACGAGACTGAATCTGAAGACACAATCACATATCTGAGATTGTCTCAATATTTCCCGATCCGTGGTTTATTGACTGTGAAACGGATTTGTCGTTTCTGGGCTGCGTCGCGGGGATGATAACAGTAATTGAGCCAGAAGCCGCAAAGATCATTTGCGAGATTGGGGTTTTCTACAAGGGTGTCATGAATCTTGGAGTCATTAAAGGAAGTGACTGGAAATATGTAAAAGAAAGGATGATTGTCTCAAGATGATTTGATGAAAATGATCATCAATTTGAGTTGTTGTATTTCCGTACATACTTACAATGGGGTGAACCACCACTCAACCAATATTAAACTCACTCGCGGCAGACATATGTTCCTTCATTTTCCTCTTCATCCTCGCGGCAACTTCATTATTATCCACAGTAGGTAGATCCAACTCCATTTTCCTCTGTTTCCGTACTCTTTCTCCCTCCGGAGCTTTCTCTTCTCCCTTCTCACCCCTCTTCGCCTTCCTAGCCGCGACGCTTCTGTCTGCTTTTGTCATCTTCGCTGGTCTTAATCCTGGTACCTTGATGCTTCCAGGTTTGTCTCGTAAGGCAAATGCTTTGGCTAAATGACCCAAGTGCAGTTCTTGCATATTAAATATGTGTCTCTCATTTGCGACGTGAGTGGCATAAGCTCTAATGTGACTCTGGAATCCACGACGTGCCATCTCGAGATATCTTGGTGAATCTAAACTCCACCGTTCAACCTCAAGTTGGAAATTTGTAGCTCTCTCTTCCCATTCGCGACCCGTACCCCCGAAGCCCTTTTGTACCAGATCTTCGGCAGTGTGATGTGTCAGGGCCTTCTTTCCTTCACGGTACCCGGAAGCCAAAATAGATACATATTCCTCCTCGGTGCCAGGCATGAGAAAGATTAAAGCACGACCCTCACGACCAGCCCTAGCCGTTCGTCCAACACGATGTAGATGGTCTTCGGCGCTGAAAGGTGGATCGTATTCAATGACAAAGTCAACATTTGGAAGGTCAAGACCTCGAGATGCAACATCAGTACATATCAAAACACAAGGGTCGGCAGATTCAGAATACGCCTTGAGCGTTGCCGTTCTAATGTTTTGTGCAAGAGATCCGTGAAGCTTGTGTAAAATTAAAGGGTTGGAGTTATTTGAGATCGTAGCTCCGTGCGCAATAGTCTCTTTGACCAGTTCTGATTTGGGCAGCGTGGGTAGATCGATCTTTCCATCTTCTGTAGCTTCAGCTGACGTCTCAGCGCTGCGAGAAAAGAGCGAGAAGTGAAAGTCGACAGAGTCTGCACAAGACATAAAAACGATTGCCTTCATCACGGATCCCTTTCGTGCAAAGGCACGTTTTAAGAGAGCCGTCAGAGTAACAAGGCGGAGCTTCGCGGGAACGATAGCATATGATTGCTTCAATTGGGTAGGGGCAGAGAATGCTTTATCTTCGGCTTCAGTACCATTCTCCTTGTCTTGTTTCTCTTGTTCCGATCGATCCGCTTGAATGTGCACAGCATCTTTTAAACTGATCTCTCCCAAACGCTGAACGTTCATCTTCATCGTAGCAGAGCATAGAATCGTAACTCTCCGCTTCGGAAGAGACATCATTTCCGAATTGCCTCTGGCCACAGATCTTCGACCAATTTTCTCAACGATACCTTTAATCTCTTCCTCGAATCCAAGTTCCATCAATCTATCTCCTTCATCTAACACTAGCCATCTCACAGTAGCTACATTCAACACTTCGGTATTGTCAAGATGATCTGCCAATCGCCCTGGTGTTGCAACAAGGATGTTGACACCCTTGCGAAGTCTAGCCTTTTCTGATTGTTTGCTTTCTCCTCCATTGACTGTCGTACTAACTATCCATGGCGCACAACGTAAAACCTTCTCTAGAACAGCTGCGATTTGTTTACACAGTTCCCTTGTAGGTGAAAGAATAATGGCGAAAAGTCCAGAATCTCGATGTATTTGTATTCCATTATCACTCAAAGCCAATATTCGCTCAACTATAGGCAGTAGATATGCTAACGTTTTTCCAGATCCAGTCTCTGCTTGTATAAAAGCATCGCTATCGTCCGATATCAGTTGCGTCACAGAAGCTTTTTGAATTGCAGTTGGAGCTTTCATATCAAGTTTGGTAGATAGATGGGCGGCAAGTCTTCTCGATAGTCCTAGATTTGTGAACGTCGCCATTTCCTCTGTCAAAGGCGCATTGGACGGTTTTGCCGGTTCTGATTCTTCTTCTGGTTCATCAAACTTCTTCTTTGAAGTAGGATTGAATGTGAATAAAGACGAGACAACCTGGCCTGGCTTCCTCCCCCCTTCGGCGATTTCGCGGTGGACAGCGGCCATTTCACGGTTTCGCATGCCATCGATACTACCATGTGGAAGCTTTCCAGAAATGTAAGTAGGTTTCTTTTCTTCTTGGAAAGAAATGGCCTTCTTTGCAGCAGAATTTATACTTCCCGGAGGCAATTTTCCGGAAACAAAAGCTGGCCTGGTTTCTTCCTGGATTGGGGTCGCCTTCTTTCCACTAATATTGATAATACCAGGGGGTAATTTACCAGCAACAAATGCAGGCCTAGTTTCTTCCTGGAAAGTAGTTTTCCTACCCCTGCCAACATTTATACTGCCAGAAGGAAGTTTCCCGGAAGCATAAGCTGCTGTGCTTTCATTTCTTCCACCGTAAGAATCGTAATTATCATCAACTCGTTGTCTCTTCGGTGCTCTCAATGAAGGCTCACGACCAATATACTCTTCTGCGCCAGTATCATGTTGTCGTTCGGAAAATATTTCTCTCGTCGAGGGCTTATTTGTGCTCTTAGAAACTCGGTGCTGTGCGGTTTTCTTCGCAGCCAATCGATCCTTCCAACGTCCTCCTTTAAATGATTGTTTCGCAACTATTGGTACCTCCCCAATGTCAAAATTCATCAACATTCCATCGTCAGCCATTGTAAATGTCTTGTTGTAAAATTGCTCAGATGCAGATGCAGATGCAAACGCAAATGCAGAAGTTTCGTCCCAGAAAAAAAGTTGAGTTTGGGCCATTTTATCACAGCCCCGCTAGTATGTAGAGCGGGAGGTCTAAGCTTTTCCTGGATAAGCGTCCCTGGAGCACCCGCAAATATCAAAAATTATCTCAGGCTTCATTCTACGCTGCACACAACAGAACAGGATGACTCAAATTGATATCTCTTGCCGATATGGACCCTAATTGGGTTGAATATATCAGTCTCTCATCCATATTGACTTTGAAACTCACTTTAGAGTACAATAGGCCCAATTGTTCACGATGATGTCGTTGCCAATGCGCCGGTCAATGGTGCCCCTCTTCAACTCCCCCACTCGAGCATACTGTTCCCCACGATTATTCTCGACAGCTTCTGCCTTACTCCATCGAGTCGCTAATCCTACAATACCGGGTACCTCCATCAAGATCTTCCGAGATGTACATGCGCTACGCCAATGGCGTCGCAAACAACTAATCGATTATCGAACGGTTGGTCTCGTGCCAACTATGGGAGCTCTTCATGAAGGTCACCTATCACTCATTCGTCTTGCCGCTGCAGAAAATTCAAATGTGATAGTGAGCGTCTATGTTAATCCAACCCAATTTGGCGTTCACGAAGATCTCGATAGCTATCCGAAGACATGGGAAAAGGATTGCAAGATGTTGAAGGATCTCGACATGGAATTAGCTGATAATGGAAACATGGGAAAGGTTGCCGCGGTATTTGCGCCTACAACAGAAACGATGTATCCGAGTGGGCCGCCGAGTCAAGAAGTTAAAGCAAAGGGAAGCTTTGTCACAATTACACCGGTTGGGGAGCTATTGGAGGGGGCGAGTCGGCCAACATTTTTCAGAGGAGTGGCTACTGTTTGTATGAAGTTATTCAATGTTGTTATGCCAGAGAAGGTATATTTTGGTCAAAAGGATGTTCAGCAGACTGTGGTTATAAAGAAGATGGTTAAGGACTTCTGTATGGATACCAAAGTTGTCATCGGAGCTACACAAAGAGAGCACGATGGTCTGGCATTGAGTTCAAGAAATGTTTATTTGGGAAAGAGGAGAAGAGATGTAGCTACAGCACTATTCAAAGTGCTCAAAGTTGCCGAGCAGGGATATAAATTTGGACATCGATCAAGAGATGAGCTCTTGGGACCTGCATTGGAATTGGCGAAATTGTTGCTAATGGAACAGCATCAATTGAAGCCCGAGGAGCGAGTAAGGTTCGAGGTGGATTACATATCATTGGCGGATCCTGAGACCATGGAGGAGATCCAAGAGGTTGACGAAACGAAAGGCGCAATTTTGAGTGGGGCGATAAAGATGCTGTCAGTAGAAGCACCACAACGTGGAGAGTATCTTGGTTTGTCTGATGGGCCTCCAGTCAGGCTGATAGACAATATTATATTGAAACCTGTAAAGTTATGAGACGCTGGGAAATATCAATGGAAAACTACATATACTAAGAAATAAATGGCACCTTTGTTCGCCGTCTTACTCGTCCCGATTCTCAAAGTATTATACCACAATGCCACCCTCCACAAGTCGAAGTTCATTGACAGCATCCCCTCCGATTCAGATTCCACAAACAGTAACAAAATCTGAACTATGCTTCATACTACTAGAAACAACCTACCCACCATTCCATAAATACGTTTTCTCAGCGACATGCCATTGATCGTCAAGCGACGCATTGACACAGCGTAATCCTACCACAATTGAACTATATCAATGTTCTTGATCATAATGCGTACAAACATAAAAGTATGGAATATTTAGACATAGAGATATGCTCCAAGAAGTTTGGACAAGGAAATCCGAAGCTCGAAGTTCTCCTCGAGTTGGTGTTTCTTTTTTGGTGGGTCGAGGGGTTGTTTGGAATATGATAGTTGCATGCGCATATGTGCGAAGAGAACTCCATAGAGCTTTTAGGGAAGGGGGCTATGGGGATAGAGACTTTGCCAGCTGTGTGTTGGGTTAGTGATGAGTGCTCCGCCCCCTGATATTTTTCTCGATTCTCGATTCTACCCGCCCTCCCCCTTTACTTTTGCATCAAATTTGGCTCGTTCTCTGTCCTTCCACCATATAGAAGATTCAAAGAAATATATATCTTTTAGTTCGACTAAAGAAATGATCTTGAATCTTCTCAGGTTTTTCCAATACCTCATCCTCATTACTTCTCTTCCAAATTCCTCTGCTCTCAACCTTACTTCTTGCCACATTTCAATCTTATCCTCATTAGCCCTCTAGATCTTTATCAATAATACCACCATCTCCCCCTATTTTCCCTGCCATCTCGTCTTCAACATAAGATTCCATCCCCTTTTCACCCATAACTTGTCCCCCATCACCATCACCATCACCATCACCATCACCATCACCATCACCATCACCATCACCATCACCATCACCATCACCATCACCATCACAATCACCATATCCATAACCTATACCACCTCAACATTAATCCACACTCCCAAGAATCCAGAACCCACTATTCAGGGATCAGCACCTCATCCACCCAAAAAAGCCCCAGCATATTCTACCCTCACATATATTCCCGATCGAATTATACACATAATGCTCGACCTTAGCGAAGGAATTAGTTGACGGACAGATTGCTGAATGGAGGACTAAAAAAAGGTGCGGGCGAGTGGGATATAAAAGATAAGGTATCAAAAGAATGGAATTCTGGCGTGCGATCTCTTCATTATATTGTATTGATAAGCTTACTCTGTACCCATATAAATATCTTCATCTCACTGCGAGAAAAGCACAAATAGCTTGCTGCTTCCAAATGACTAGAGTTTGCCCCTGTATGTGTCATTTAATGGTCTTTTTAGCTACTTGGACTCATGAATCCCTGAGATTAAGACAGGTTGTTTATTTTTTGAATCCAATTCTTCCCCTCCCCCCGCTCAAGTTCTGTTGGAATTGGTCTTGGGAAACGGCTGGCGAATGAAATGAAATGAAATATAATGAAGGGATGATATGCCATCTTATACGCCATCTAAACTTGAACTTTTATTGCGGGTGTAGATTTGTTGTAGTGAGATTGAGCATCATGAAGAGCGCGAGCATATTAGAGGAAATGGATTTTATTCGGCTCCAAACATGAAAATATTTGGCGAACCTGCTGCCCAAGGAGCAAAACCTCTGTATCTTAAGTGTACATACAATCTTACTATACAGGATTTTTTATCGATTTCCTAGAAACACCTTTGCATTTTCCCTCCCTAATAAAAAAAACAACTCCTATCCCATGGTATCCTGTTTCTATCAAAACGCAACGCCCCTAGATCTTTGGCGCACCAAAAAAGTGAAATATATGCACACAAAAAACCGGATGTAAGGCAAAATAAATCCTTAACTATCCTTTAAAAGTAGCTCCTGACTAGATCAACAAGAGACGCGGATCGAATTTCAAAAAATCCGACGCATGAAACTCTAGGATCGGCCTAATTTTGTCCAGTAGCAGGGAACTTCTGGGCCGTTGGAGATAAACTCATTGCACTCAATGCTGCATTGGAGAGTTGTGTGATACTAGGGAGGATATTGGGATTTCTATTTTCCGTGAGTTCATGAACCGAGGTTTGAATAAGCGTGGAAGATGCTTACCGAGCAGCTTCAATAGTAGCCACATTATACTTCACAGAAACAGTGGAAGGGTTTACCATTATAGCCTTCAATCCTTTGAGAACCGCAGGTGTGTTCTTAACGATCTTGCTGTTTGCTGAAGAACCTGCACTGCCCGCCGCGGCAAATAGAATCGATCTTTGGGAATCCTCGTCGGATTCTGCATTGAATGCTTTTCCGGCAAGCGAAGCGATGTCCAATCTGTCCGTCATACTGGGAAGTTTGTTTAAGGCCGCTGATACGGTGTTGGCATCGTTGCCAAATCCAGATACTGCTGATTTGACTTGTGTTGCTGTAACTTTGCTTTTGCTATCGCTGGTTGCTTTCTTTGAGGCGGCATCCTCTTTTAAATCTTCAAAGTTGATTGATGTGGTTGGCTTTGCGCTACCGGAAGATGTTGATGATGCCGATGATGATGTGGAATTGCCAAATAATGCCAAAGTGGAGTTTCCCTCACAAACAACCAACCCATTGATGGAACCGCGTCGTATGACGGGTAAGGCAGCAGAGAATGTGAGAGTGAAAAGGATAAAAAGAACAGAGGAGAACTTCATTGTGGATATAGATAAGCGAATGTAAAGGATGAGAACATTGATGATAAAGAGTGACTGACTGACTCGCTATGATTGATCCGTCAACGTTGTATATACGCATGGCCAAGAAATTCCAAGAAAACCCCAGATGCGTCCGAAATAGATTAATGGAAAGATTGGACTCAATAGTCGTTCCAGAAAAGACTATGGGACGTTAAAAAACTACGCTCAAATAAATTATCCGATGACGATGACCATTTTGGGTAGAACACCCGAATGGTTTCAATTCGAAAGCATCATTTACCCTTGTTGTAAGCAGCGATCTGGATCTGAAACAGTAGTAAAGCAATTTCATCTAATCGAAATCCACCATGGATTTGTGACATGAGATGACTGCAGAATTTTGTTTCTCTTTATATGACGCTGACGATTCAAAATTTCCACTTCTCAGTTTTGAATCTCTCGAAACCTTTCGATGATTGTACCCACAAATTGGTACTGGATTTCACGGATCGAACGATTTTGTTGTTTGTGCGTATTTAACAATGTGGTTTTCGTAATGATCGAACCATGAATTCCATGTACAGAATGATCCCAGAACATTCTCGACGGTTGTTTCGGATCTAATGTACTTGGGATGTTTACCGATTTCGTCTCAAAGTCTTGTGCATGTTGAAGATCTGTTCAGGACTATGTACGTACATATAATATGCGCTCAGGCTCAAATTTGTTGCATGTCAACAAATAATTTCATGATAATAGGCTGATCGACAATTTTCAACGGCGGAAGCTAGTATCAGAAAGGCTCTAAGCATTGACGGGAAAGCCCTGACCAAGAATAGAACAGCCATTCCCAAAAGAAAAAGGCTGAAAGATCAGTGTGAATGGGGAAGTTATTTCGAAAGCATAACCAATCTAAAACTCACCAAGATTCTTGATGCTTCAAAAGGTGCCAAGTTGCCAGTTTACCAAAATAATTTCTTGAAAACTTAGCGCCAATTACCTTCAACAAAGTTCTTTTCTGGCCATTCATGCTCATGCCCTATCCTCAAATCAGAATGACATATGCGGAGCGATGTTTGCTGGTTATTGAATATGGAAGTAGAGTATACACATATGACTTGTGCCCATCCTGTCTCATAAACCATGTTTATCCGCGAGTAAAACTTCCTGGACCTTTCTCCGCATACTGGTACAGACTGAGAATTCATTCCACCAATGACACGGAAGGAAATTCCCTAACACTTTTTCTAGCGCATTTGAATCGACGTTGAACACTTGCGCCTATGCCTATCTGCCATCCCATGATCTTTCCCTGAAACTTCGACGATAGGTCTTTATCATCTTGACGTAACATAAAAGACAGCGATGCAATGCTAACACTCATTACATAGTCCCTATGTAGGGATAGACTTCTAGATTCTAGATCCATGTAAAACTTCATGTCATGTGAAATAGAAGCACGAAGCAATGAGGAAACATCATGTCTCCATAAAATTGCTTCTTCGAAAGTTCCTTTTGGAGTGCATATCGAACTAAGCTGCCGCTCGAGCTGCCAAGTTGCTCGGACGAGATCAGAATCTAATTATAGTGCAAAGAACCAGGTACACCGCAAAAACTATGAGCCAAGCCATTGAGAAAAATTATGCACAACATCTGAGGCAAGAAAGATTTGATTATCGCACGAGAGAAGTAGAAGCACAATGAAAGTGGACGAGAGTGGTCGTAGGAGGGTAAAGTCGGAGCGTGTAAATGTCTCGTAATTTATCGCACATCTAAGTTTCGGAAGTCATTAAGAATTGGAATGCAAGTAAAGAAAAAGAAATCTTGAAATCTTGAAATCGAGCGATAAGATTTGAACAATCAAGTTGTCGATGGAAATTCATGTCACGTGTGAAAGATCTTGAGAGGATCTTTGGGAATTCGCGCTGCACCAATATCCCTGTCAAAAATATCCCCACGTCGCGTTTCCGGGTCATTATGTACTGAAGTCAAGGTCAAGTCAAGCTGGTCCAAGTACAATTATCCTCTTTCTTATAACATAGTATTAATTAGGAATATCATTGTCACAAAATTTCCTCTTCACCATTCTGAGCTTTCATATCTTCGAAAACATTGCGACCAGTCAGCCGAAAAATTCCACAAACGCGCCCCCAATCGCTGAGGGGTCTAGAATTAATGGCTCCCGCACCTGGCTCTCAGTATCCCCTTTACAACACTACTTTTACCATACATCGTGCCTCTCCACTCTACATTGGCGAGAAAACTCTTAATAATGCGGACTTGCAAGTACATGCACGTCGATTTCGAGAAATATTAGCAGGTGACGTTCTACGGGGTGTTCGGGTTGGATTAGGATCTGAAGATGATACATTGGCTCGTGTAGGTGCTCTGCAAACGGTGGTATGGAAAGTTTTCAAAAGAGAATCGGAATGGGCTGTCGAGGATACAACAGAAGCGACTCTTGGTGAGTCTGTGACGGAGACTACACATAATCATGGAATTCTGGTTGAAGTCCGTTACGAGAAAGCGAATTACACTGCGATCTTATTACGCTCGACTCCCGAAGACGACATGGATGACTCAATCATGCAGTCTTTTGATGATGAATCTGGATTTCTGCGTTTACCTTTGCTATTAACACGCATGCCATTGTCGTTAAGAGAAACCTTCATACAATACGTCTGTCGGATTTTCGATACGAGGGTGTCGGCCCTGAAATTGGAAGGAAACGATTTGACGGAATTCTTCGAGCAATATACATCTAACACGATCAACGAAGATGCAACAGTCGAAGAGCGCCAAGCTGGTATACAAAAGCTCATTAAAGAGATCCAAATATCTGTTGGCTTTGACATACCTGGTGGATCTTCTGCCCTCAAAACTATTGAAATTCATATCGCTAGGGAGGATCTACCTCGTATGCTCTCACGAGGAAACAAAATCACAAAAGATGTGTCTCCGTTTATGGCTGCATTGAAAATTTATATCAAGGCGCATTTGGCGTTGGACCTAAATCATGACAAGGTGAAGATTGTTAAGATTGCATGTGGCGCATTTGTACTTGGCGAAGGAAGATTAAAACTCACGCAGCCATCGAGTGTGGAGAATGAAGAGGGTGAAAAATATCGCGCAACAAGGCAACTTCTCAACGGCCTTGTGAATATTGCTTCGGGTCGAGGAGTGTTGGTGGAGAAGTGAAAGCTTTAATAGTTTCGCATGTCGAGAGATGTTCGCCTAAGAAAAGATACCTTTGACACTCCACCCTATCAGAAATGAACTCAAATGACCAGGGGTGCCTTGAGAAGGCATTCGAGCTTCTCAGGCTAAACCCATAGAGTTTATACCAACTTTTCGTCTGTGCATGACTGCGCGATAAGCGTTGGATATCAGGAGATGTGGTTCGCCATTTCCCATGCAGAATAGGGTCAGGACAAGGCAAAACGCAGCCCTGATACTTTATATGACCCGACTAAAACAACAATAGAAAAAATGTCCAGTCGCCCGAAGAATGTCAAATTGAATCTACTACTGAGATCAACCTCATTGTCATTTGAGGATTTAAGCTGCCAGCTCGAATATCCCCTTGAGTCCCAACCGAGGGGATATATTCTATCCTATCTTTTAGGGAACGATTATTCTATGACTTTAATATACAGAAAAGTTTGTGGGATGTTATCTCGGACAATATCATCGCATTGGCATTGGGGGTTGTACCTACAATCAAAGAATTGTATGAACAAAATGTAGATTTGGCGAGAAAATTCAGGGGACTGTTTGGCTTAGCGAATCATATAATTCTATTTGTTTGCCCTTCATGATTAATGTATAGAGAGATGTGATTGAACTATACCAGTACTAGTATATGTACCAGCAAGTGAATTCGATCTACATGTGTCACAAACAACCAACTTGTGATTCTTAATTCAAAGTCACAACTCGCACCATACATTTTCTCCAATCCCCCACTTCAATTCAATAGTGGGGTGAGTCAATCCTTAGGAGACATTACAGATCTCTGATCTTGATCTATTGTACAGAGGCTTGTTTTTATTTTACATTTTTACATTTTACATTTTACATTTTTTTATTCTTCAATAAGCGCTTGTGGCGTATTAAAGTAGGTAAATTATAACCCCTAAAGGGCCAAAGAACCCCGTGACTACGCGAAGTATAGTTTTTAGGTGGGGTTCAACTCACGTCGTCTTGTCGGTCGTTCAAAACTTAAAAGGAAGACTCTTGGAAGAAAGAGATAGCCGGGNNNGGGGGGACCCATACATATATTTGTAACAATACACGGAACATACACGCGGAACAATCAATTGAGGCCCTTTCTCTTTCTCGCGACCAACACGCGCAAGTAACCCTTATCCTTATTTCTTATTTCTCTCCATATTTACTACATTACCATATACTATACTACTATACTACTATACTACTTACTACTTACCACCCACCTCACCCACCTCTTACCCGCCTCACCCACCTCACCCCCACAGACGATTATCACCCGCCACAATCATTATCAACCCAAAGTTTAAACTTCGATATCGACAAATCAATCAATCAATCAATCAATCAATTGATGTCCCTCCTCATATATCCATCCTTAGGTCCGACAATTTAATCACGACATATATCTTTACACCACATCAATACTTCATTCTCTAGGAATTGTGACTTTTCGCGACCTGCGTAATCATTCAATTTAGGGGTCATTGTCGCGACTTTGAGATTCTCGCATCCGGGTAATTTGCCAATATCGAGTTCCCACTCGACGCGACGGAAACCCGCGTCTTATTATACCTCTGATGGCAAACAACGACATTGATGCCACCCCTATCGGTGCGCATGAACCGGCATTGGTAGAAACAACGGTGCTTCAAAATTTAACATCCCAAGGAATCAAAGAAGGAAGTGTCGAGGATATCATCGCAACACAATCCGCGAATGCAACTGCGATCACCTCCAACAATTCTCAATCGACGATAGATGGCCACGAACTTGTATTTACACCGCCTGCTGTTGAGGAATTCTCGTCACAAAGTACCACCCAAGATGGAGGTCCATTATCGCAACTTTCACAACTCTCACAATTGGCTGCCGCACAACTACCACTCGAAAGCAGTGCTACCACAACGCCTTCAAAAGCCAACGTCATCCTGAATGCCAGTCAGAAGAGAACAGCAGACGGCCATGTAAAACCAAAAACTTCAAATTCAAATTCGCCCAGTCCTAAAGCTCCACCACCTATTCGAAACCATACTAGAAATACAAGTACAGTCAGCAATACATCTTCAGTCGCAAGCAGGTTGGGAGAGGTCAGTATAATTTCTAGAGCAATAAGTACTTAGCTAAATCCAAACAGCTATCTTCCGAATTACGAACCCGTCTTTCCTATGCAATGGTCAAACTCAACAATGGATGGGAGTCGAAATCAATTAATGAAGTTGAAACTATTGCATCGCAAGCCGGATCTCCAACATCATCGAATTCTACTTTCAACCCTCGCAGAAACTTTCTCACCTCTCCTAGAGCAGCTATAGCAAATATTCAAGGCCAGGGATCTACGGATGTCTTTGGACCACGACCTACAGCTGATTTTGACCTGTACGCACGAACAGAACCACCATCCCGAACCTATGAATCATTCTGGCGTGATCATTCTACTGCCAGTGGAGCTCATTCCTACAGACACAACTTGTATAGCTCTTCGTATCCACAATCTAAATCTCTCGCTCCTCCAGCTGACATACGACCGACTGCTTCATCCAGGCGATCAGATTCAAATTTCTCAAAACCACCATCTATGCCAGGGCAATCAAGCGCCAACTCTTACCACTCTTTCAACAACAGCTCTGCGCCACTAACACCCAATGCAACTGCATATAACCGTTCCGAGCATGCCATAACTTCTGTAAATAAAACAATCCAAGAACAAGATGCAATCGCAACATTATTATCCATGGGTTCCCCTGGTAACTCGCAATCCATGGGGCCTACCTTAACTCCTCCACATGGAAGTCAAACGAGTCCTCGGCATAGCCCACTTCGGGCAGAATTCAGTCTTCAAAGAGCCCAAAATGGAAAGGGTAAAATGGGGCCCCAGTCTCAGCGCAGAGTGGAATTTGCAGAAAGCGTTAGTAGTGGTGGAAGCGAAAGCGGGTATCCAGCAGCGAGTCATAGGAAATTTGCCGCGAGAAATAATTTCAATGGTAGAAGGATAACGGACAGAATGCTGGATGAAATGGTTGATGAGAGTAGTGATGAAGAAGTTGAATTACCCCTACCGCAGGGAAGACGTATACCAGAACGTGTCTGAGATCGTTTTACGCAGATCGAATCTCTTTTTACTTTTCGCATTGTGCTATTATTCATGGTCTTGACTGATGAAGTACATACAATGAGGTATCCTCAAGGAGTAAATATTGCATTTTTCGGAGTATTCGGATTTCAAATCATCATTCGGGCATCGATACCCCTTTATCATTGCATTCGTCTTGAGCACTTTTAAATGCATTTTCGGATTATGGTTAGGTTATCTGATGGGCTTGCATAAATCATACTATTTCATTGGCTCGGCTTCACGTCCAGGGATTAAAGGGGGTTATGATGAAGGGGTGCTTTAAGTCGAGGTATCACGTGGGTGTTTTGGGAAGAGAGAGAAACTATTTATTATTCATTGTATATATATACATTTACATGTGTATAAAGTATACTCTTGATTGAGTATAGGTGTGGGTGTGGGTGGCAATTAGATATATATACACTAGGTATTTATTTACTAATAATACTTGTTAGAATTCTAAAATCTATTTATGTGTACTATTCAAATTCGTGACCGAATCACTGCAAACCCTATATCACATTATCAGATCAAGCAACTAAAGTTCCTTGTATAGGATAATCCAAAGGCACCGCAAATACTCCATCCAATCAACTAAACAAGCAAGAAAGGAAGAAAGCAAGAGTGATACCTAACTCTGACACCCAAAACATACACCAGTACAACCATCCACTCATTCTTAAAAAAGGATTATCGTTCGCAAGGTTCCCTCGCCACCCAAACCCTCTTCCCAGTCAACGCTACAACAACCAACTTGATACCTTTCTCCGCCAAAACATACCCCATAGCCTCGCACCAACCCGGCCTAGCGTAAACTCACGCGTCCGACACTCGAGCTTGACGATTTTCATCGGGAACGCATGTTTCGACATCGCCAGGTCGTAGAGATAGGTTTCCAAATCCAGCCTATCGCGTGGGGATTACAAGCACAGTTCGAGCGATTCCAGAGACAGGGGAAGGATTTCTTCGAGTGGGAACTCGGGGCATTCGTCCTCTGTGCCGATCAGGAGATCGAGCTGGACCCGAAGGGATTTGAGGCGTGGGAAATCTGCAAATCCTGAGGTGACCTGCAGCTACGAGTGGCTGTCTTTGAAGCGGCAGATGCTGGTTATGGAGAGAGTTTCGAGGGTTTCGCTATTGGTGAGGAGCCCTTGTCATTATTTTCTAGAAGAATTCGGGGGTGGCTGTATCTTGGAATATTCCATCGTAAGAAAAGCTTTTGAGTCCTCTGAAGATGAAGAGGAAGTTATAGTAGTCGCGAAAATTAGGGTTGAAGTCATGAGAGAGAGATAGGGACTCAATACGAGATGTTTTGCGTCTCTTAACCCTGCGATCTTCTGAATCTCTGAATGCGAAGCCCGAGATCTTCAAAACTTTTACGGTGGGTAATTTCAGAAAAAAAATAGATCTCATCCATGCCCATTTTGCATTCGAAAGAATCCCCGTTGTAAACTACCTTGGGAAAAGTGAGATAGTAAACAACTGCATCTCAGATGTTTCCGTCTAAACACCTTTCCAGGATCCGTCACGATTTCCGCAAAGGCCTCCAAATCACCGACTAGACGGGCTATCTCTTGAACTTTTTTGTATCGTTGCCATTCCAATCCTTCGAGTTTGTCCGGCTTCTGACACAGGATAGTTTTCAAGCGATCGACATCTGTGAATAACCTGTCATATTTCACCATGATTAAACGACCCGCCCATTTGTCCCGATCTACCACGATTGAGAAATATTTCACGCGCTGCCATAAATCCGGTCGCAATATGAGCGTTTTAATTAAATTCCCAAGCTTTGTGAAGGATTGCTTTTCGTCGCTGTACCGGGTGTAAAGAACTAGCCTCACTCTAGCCTTCAACTACCGGGAGAGAGAAAATTTTATGGATGATTGCTTGAAAGAAAAAGTAATGAAGACTAATGCATGAGGTACAAAAGATGAAGAGTGACAAGCCTCAGAATCCCAAAAAACTATATAGGGTCAGAAACGCTGTATATTTTCTCTGCTGTCGAGTGATTGATGGAAGAAGGGTTAGGAGAGTTAGGCGTACACTATACAACTCTCTACAGCTTGGACCCGAAGCTTGACCAAAAAAATGGACGGCACGATGTATTACACAGGATAAATGCTTTCATCTCAAAGATTCCACAGGTTAAAAATGATAAAGGGGGAGAAGAGTAAATCGCGGTATGAGGTGTACCTGAAATGATCCCATCAAGCGATGGATGAATCAAGGTTATCTATTTCACGTGACTGCATATCCACAATCCATGCAAAAGTGGCTTGTTGCCGTTGTCCATGGATAGGGCTGAGAAGTCCGCCACAGGTACTTATCATTCTTGTCTTCGCTTGCATGCTTTCATACCCCTTCATTATTATTATTTTATCATCTTTTCTCCGTGTACCGAGTTCCCCAGATCACCAGTCCTAACGTAAAGAGATATCCAGCGGATAAGACTTGGTTCGTCTTATTTTAGATACAACATCCATTACAAGACATCTTATTTTAGATAAACATCTTATCCAAGACATCATTCCCCAGGGCCCAAGTTAGCAGGTTTCTTTTTAAAAACTTGGAATTGATTTCAGTAAGCTTCCAAGGTGATCATTCTTCACTGCACTCCAACTAGGGAGAGTATACTGAAGCTTCGTCAGATATCTTCAAGGATATGGATAAAATCATGGAAAATCATGGGAAGTCGGCAATGTTATCCGAACATTCGAACCCCTCGACGTCATTTGCTGCATTGGAGTGAAGGTGCATTCAGCCGAACGTGCTTGTGAGAACCTGCATTGCGGGTTAATCTTATGTTATATAATATTCTTCATGGACTGACTATATGGCATGAAATATCAAACTCCCCTGGTGAATGTGTACTCTATACAAACATCATATGAAGTCCTTGATTTAGCTATGTTTGTTTGTAATCACATGACATGCCATTCATTCAATTCGGCCAAAGATTTTCTAGACCCTTAATGCCAAGCTTTTCGAAGCCGTTATAAGTCGGAAGGAAGTTCGGATAAAATGATTAAATTATCCAAAGTATCTTCTATTTTCCACTCTTTTCTCCCATTTTCGACCTCGAACAAGGAAACTTGGACTTAATTGCACTTTAAAGGCGTCTCAATTTATTTTAAAGTCCTCTTAATTCATGCCTTGCCAAGATTCTAACCACAGCTTACAACTTGGCGAAAGCTTGATTTTAATCCCTGTAAGTTCGGCGTCATAACCCCTCCAACCATCCAAATCCATCGAATCCGAATGAGCCAGTTCCTCAAAACAGGTAAAATATGCTAAATTATTATCCCGATGTTTACTCTCAATGTCAATTAAGCTAATTGATAAAAAAAATCACTTATCTACTACTTCTTCTCTTCTATCTTGCTCTACTATGACATTTTACCACAATCTTGAAGCTATTGTAACTTTATTCATTCAAATCTTTATCATCTTCCCTTATAGTGCTTTAACCATTAGACGACAGCGAGAATTGATACCAAAGAATCAACAATCAATTGAAGATATTGCTCATTCGGAAGAGAAAGACTCGAAAAGGGATCCAAAAACCATGATATCAGAAAAGGTCTATAAGCTCTGTACGAGCGAGGAGACAGTCTCCTCACTACTCGCAAAAGATCCTACAATGGCACCGGGAGATGCGTGGAAGCAATTATATGGCGGATATGCGGCAGGGGAGAAGGAAAGTAAGAATGAGGCAAGGAGACATCGAGATACCATTACACCAGAGGATTTGCAGAGAGCTTTGGAGTGTGGAAATTGGGGTTCAACGCAACCAAGTGAACTCTTCTTAAAGGTAATACACCTTCATCTGCAAGAAGAAAATCAATATTGATAATTGGCAGATGTATCATGATGCATTATGTACTCTGGATAACAGTGTCAGCAATTGTATGGTCAGCCCACCATTGATGGGAAGTTCTGGTGTTATACCTTTGAGTGTGATTTCAGTGTATGTACCACTCGAGTGTTCAGGATCTTCTTTCCATCAACCCCCGTCCCCCTATACGAAACAATATTTTAACGAGATGTTCAATTAGCGTACCGGATATCATGCGACATATGTCAAATCTGATCGTTCGAGCCGACAAAGAAGTTATCCTAGCAACCAATTACTGGCAAAATTCGGTTGCCTCGAAATACATTACAAATGCAATGAAGGAGCTTTCGAGAAGAGCTGGTGAGAGGGGAGAGAGAATAGTGTTCAAACTACAATACGATAGAGGAAGTCCGAAACAATTACTCGATAATCATTACATGGTTTCAGAGAAAGAATATCTCGGCAAAGCTGTTGCGCTTCCTACCGCGGCGGAAATTCCGAATCTCGATCTCCAAGTCATGAATTATCATAGACCTATGCTGGGAACATTTCACTGCAAATATATGATTGTCGATAGGAAATTTGCTGTTCTTCAAAGTAATAACATTCAGGATAACGACAATATGGAGATGATGACACACTTGGAAGGACCAATTGTTGATTCTCTATATGATATGGCTCTGATTTCTTGGCATAAGAAATTTGAACCTCCATTACCGAGTCATAAATCTCCTGCAGCTCAAGGGGGATTAAGCTCATTTCAAAACAAACGTCACGATGAGATCTTTGACCAAAATGGTTCTATTAAAGGTCATTCGGCTGTTGTACATCCGGAAAGGATGCAGGAACAACAAGCTTACTCCTATGAACCTCGAGCTTCAAATCAGCCGGGTTTCGTTCGTCCTGAGACTACAGCAAATGGTGATTTGGCCACAGGGCCTTCAACGACCGAGAGTGTTACGCATCCTGTTGGAAGTACCAATAATGCAGAGAGCATTAGCAATGGAGTTGAACAAATTCGGTTGAATGGTGATTCAAATGTTAATCATGGATTCGAAAGTAAAGATCTCAAAACTAGAGAAATGATGGCCGAGAATGCAAGAGCAATTGCAACCACAGGAGATGCTGAACACATTGTTCATACGAAAGATGGCGATAAAGCGGTTCCTAATTCACCAGAAACAGCGACTCAAAATCAACATGGTATCAATGGACCCGATACAGAGACTCGGGAATTTCTAAGCAATGGAACTCAAGTAATCCCCCAATCACAAATCGAACACCCCTCACCATCCGGTAATCTTTTACCGGAACACACAACCGATGATCCACATTACGATGAAGACATTGCCGGTGAAGTAGCTCGAGTTCAAACCGCTGTTTCTCCTAAAAATGGGGAAACACGGATTGAAGCCGTTACTCGTCATCTAAACCATACCAGAAACCCGGGTTTCAAAGGGAATGCACCGGATTGTGCACCACAAGAAGAAATGACTCCTTACATTCCACATCCGGTTCACGAACCATTTCCCATTGCTATGGTTTGTCGTGAACCATATGGATCACCAAACCATAGTTCTGTGTATAATCCTCAAAATGAGGTTTGGCTTTCTGCGTTGAGGAATGCTACCAAGAATGTTTTTATCCAAAGTCCTACCCTTAACGCTGAGCCATTGGTTCCGGAAATTATCAATGCTTGTGAGAGAGGTATTGATGTTTATTGTTATATTTGTCTTGGATATAATGATACCGTAAGTTTTACACATCCACACTTTCCAACAATTAGATATACTAATGATCCCCCAGGGTGAACTTCTCCCAATGCAAGGCGGTACCAACGAGATGATAGCCCATAAAATGTACACTACTCTCTCCGACACCGGAAAACAACATCTCCACTATTTCTTCTACATCGGCAAAGACCAAACGGTCCCCCTCGTGGCCAAAAAGAAGCTACGCGATTGCCACATCAAAGTGATGATCGTAGACGAACACATCGGCATCCAAGGCAACGGAAACCAAGACACGCAATCCTGGTTTCACAGTCAGGAAATCAATGTCATGATCGATAGTGCGACGGTTTGTAAGGGCTGGATTGATGGCCTGAGAAGAAATCAAAATACGCATTTGTATGGCGAGGTCGCGAAGAGTGATGGCGTTTGGAGGGATGAGGGGGGCAATCAGGCCAAGGATGTTATTGGGGTTGATCCTGGGAGGTTTTCGTGGGCAAAGGGGGTTTTGGGCGCGATTAATAGGGTGAGGGGGACGGGTGATTTTTAGGGGGTGGGAAATGAGGTGAGGTGAGGTGAGGTGAGGTGAGGTGGAGGGGAGATGAGGGGTTGAGAAGGGGAAGGGGAAGTAGTGTATCTTGTCTTGGGGTCTCAGTGGGCATTTGTATAAGGTGTTGGTGGTTGTAGGCGATAGGTATAAATATAGGAGTGCAGGTGTATATTCAATTCTTCTTTCTTTTCAAGGCGTTGGCTTCTGAAGACGACTTGGATAGTATCGATCGTGATGAGAATCAAGAAGATAAATAATTAAAATATGATATATCATCCTCAAGTTTTGGTTTTTTTCCTTTCCTTTCAGTAGTAACTTTATGTATGTATTACTGCGATTTCTATTGTGTATCTTTTCGTATTGGGTGCGTAGGTAAGTAGGTAGGTAGATAGGGAGCTAAAACTCATTTGTATTCAATACATAGATAGAATGGTTATCTCTACTGGTGCAATATCTTTGTAATATCGGATAAATTGTATAATAGGATAGTAGGATAGTAGGACAGTAGGATAGTAGGAAAGTAGGATAAGTACCGGTAGGATAGTAGGATGGACCCATGTGTCAGCACCGCCACAAAATCACACAGCCACATCTCGAGTCCATCCCAAGCTCAACCACCAAGGTACTAGGCAAGACTTATTTTCTTCCATTTGCAAAACATCTGGAGTTTCTCTCTCTCTCACAATATATCTACCACCCATAAACATGACATCCAATCCCTCCGAAACGCCATCGCGCACCGCCACACCAAATCCACAATCGCGCTTCACGTCGCAATCGAAAACCGTCGAAGATGTTCTTAGTACGCAAACTGTGGGATTAGTTAAACTATCTGATTTTCGGAAACGCAGGGCTGAGGCGGTGGAGATGAAGGAGAGAGATGCGCAGGAGATGGGTGGTGGGAGGAGTGGGACTAGTACTCCTGTGGGAGATGGGTGAGTGTGGTTTAGTTTATTTCTTTGGCGCTTGGAGTGAAGAGAGGGCTCCGACTGGGATGGATTGAATGATTGGGTGGATTGATGAATAGAAAAAATGAACGGGACTAATAGCATTAGTACAGCGCCTCCACACCCAGCGATTCTCAATCAGCGCCCCCAAAGAAGAAGAAGAAGAAAGTAGGAACACCCAAACTTTCATTCGGGATGGACGAGGAAGAAGGCGAAAATAATGGCACCGATTCCGAACCCTCACGAGCTGGCACTCCCAATATCTCGAATAAAAAGAAGAAATTAGGCGTCAACTCAAACGTTTCATTCGTACCGAAAACTCTCACTAAATCTGCACTGTTGAAAGAAGCGCAAACGCGGGAATCGCTGCGGAAAGAATTTTTGGCAATTCAAGAAGCGGTTAAAGGGACGGAAATAGCCATCCCATTTGTGTTTTATGATGGGACGAATATACCAGGTGGCGTTGCGAGGGTGAAGAAGGGAGATTTTATTTGGGTATTTTTGGATAGGAGTAGGAAGGTTGGGGCGGAGTTGGGGGTTGGGGAGAAGGCAAATAGTAATAGAGAGTGGGCAAGAGTGGGTGTGGATGATTTGATGTTGGTCAGAGGGGGTTTAATTATTCCTCACGTAAGTTACGTTGTCTTTACCATGTATGTTTGGATATGATTGGATTTAATGCTGATGATTTTGATTTTTAGCACTACGATTTCTACTACTTTATCATAAACCGCACTCTCGGTCCGAGCAACCAAATTCTCTTTCCCCTTAGTTGCTCACCGCCTCCTACGGCTTCAATAACCCCTCTCGACACCGATCCCCCTATTCCAGATTCTTATAACCCACTTTCGCGTCCTTCCGCCTCTAGTGGTATCAGAACCCCTACAACCAAAGTCGAGGAATTAGAGGGGTTTAACGATGATCCAACCCATACGAAAGTAGTTGATCGCAGATGGTATGAGAGGAATAAACATATATATCCAGCCAGTGTATGGCAGGAATTTAATCCCGAGAAGGATTATCAGACGGAAGTTAAGAGGGATGCGGGTGGAAATGCATTTTTCTTTTCTTGAAAAGATGCTCAATGGTTCTGGTGTTGGGAACTATCGAACATTGGAAAGTGGAAGATGGCGGAGTGTTTGTATATCAGTGAAGGTTTCGGGTCCAGGTCTTATTGGATTGGATGATAGTCGCATAGATAAATGAGTAGACTTGGGAGCTCTGGAGGGAATAATAAGACTTGAGACCTGGATAGAAAACGAAGTATTAGCGCTGGATATATAATTGAATAACATGAATGCAATCACAAATTTCTCATTTGTTCTTACCTCGTTTCTCGTTCTTCTCATCCTCTATTCTCCCATCCTTTTATTTCCCCCATCTAAAGCGTTTGTTCTCCCCTCTAACCCAATCATCCCCTTCCCTCTTACCCAGAAAAAGAACCCCTTCACCCTACATCCAAATAAATGCCTTTTCCCTTTTCCCTTTTCCCTATTCCCAATTCATCCTCATCCTCATCCTCACCCCCACCCACACCCTCAGCCCCAAATCAACCACCACCCCCCCAACACCCCCACAATTGGTATCCACCCGGGCCACAACACAAAAAGCATCAGATTAAACCCGCCCCCCAACATGAATAGGGCAAATTCATATGCTAGGCGGCGGGATACAGTGTCGAGGAGTTTGTAGAGGGTGAGGAGGATCGAGAAGGTTATTTGGGGGGTGCTGGAGGGAGTGTGGGGAGTGGAGGCGTGGAGAGGGGAATGGGGAGATGAATGGGGAAAAGAGTGGAGAGAGGAGGAGGACGGGTGGGTTTGGTAGGATACGGAGAGGGTTTTGTAGAGGGGGCGGAGAGAAGGGGGTGCGGGTGGGGATGGGGATGAGCGGTGGGATGGTGAGGGAGAGCGTGAGAGAGCTGGCGAGGGTGATAAAGAGGGAGAGGGAGAAGTCGATTTGCGGTATGTAGATGAGGGAGTTGGTTTGGTGAGAAGTTGAAAATTCGAAGCCATCTTTCTTTCTTTCTTTCTTTCTTCCTTTTCTTTTTTGCCTCGCTGTATGTTTTTGTTCGTTCGTATGTAGCTTTGATTGGTTTCGCTTTGTATTATATTGTATGCTGTCGTATCGTATCGTAGTGTATCGTATTGTATCGTAGTGCAACGTATCAATCAAATAAGCAGCAAAGCAAAAAGATGGGAAAGTCAAAGTCGATGGATTGAAAGGATGGATATTGAATAGATAAATAGGAATAAAACGCACAGATCTTTCGCATGTGATATGGTACTGATGCGGATCACATTCTGGTGCGTGGGGCCCACTAGGGTGGAATTAGGTAGGTACTTACGGAGTACTTACTTATATCAGGGGGTGTATTTAAAATATCATCTCGCTAATTTTGAAGGTGGGAAGTTGGTTGGCTGGCTGCTTTAACTCGTGCTGGCTATGACGTCGTGGGGTTTGCGGGCTCGCTTGGAGATTTGTTGGGTGTTTGGGTATGAGTGAGGTATGAGTGAGGTATGAGGTAGGAGGTATGTTGATGTTAGGATCTGGAAAATGGAGGGGTGAGTGATTAAGTGATTGAGTGAATGATTGATGATGAAGATGTAGATATAGATAGATATAGATCTCGTGCTAAAATAAAATCTGCAGTAATATATATATATATATACTTGCTCCTGTACTGGTAGAACAATAAATTCAATTTCATCCTATGAATAGAAATAGATAGATAAGACGCATGAATAAGAAGCTCTCCGGGATATTATAACAGGATTTCAAAGATTACACAGTTCATTTTCTTTCATCGTATTCTGTTTGGTTCGTTGATAAATGACATTGATGTATATAAATATAAATTTATATAAGCAGAAATAAGAAAGAAACCCAGCCGAAGAAATAGAGTCCTAGTTCCGCGAAAGGATGAATGCCCTCAAGTAGTACGTATAACCCGGCGATACAAAAGCATCCAAGACTCCTCCTCATCGAACCTCGTACAAGGGAACTGTATGTAAGAACTCGACTTAATGTGGGTGACTACCGATATTTTGTAGCTTACCCGTATGCAAGAGAGAGGGGGAGAGAGGCTGTGCAGAAAGAGTAAGAGATCGTGAATGAATTCTAGATGGTTGTTGATTGGGTGGTAAGTTTTCAGTTGGTTGGTTTGACCTTCTTATTTAAGATAATATTCCGTTTCTGGTACGGGTATCAAAATGATTAGGATGGAGGTTGGAACTGATATAAGCGAGTAAAAGGAGAGTACCCGCACCATGTGGGGATTTTGGTTCGCGGGGAATATTTTCCGGTGAGGGTTGCCTTTCTTAAACTGGGATCTGGATTTGTTTAATACAAGGAATTTATGGATTTTGTCAGTGTATCAGGTATCGTGTATCATATGCATTATCAATATATAAATCACAGAGACAAGGATACTAAGTGGTTTAGATTCGGTAAAGCGGATTATATTCTTGTTCTAGAATGGTGTCCAGATTCATTCATCATATTGGTTTGAGATTTGTTACAATGGGGCTGTTCTCAAAATCAAGTATCCTCGCACATTCCAGTAACATCCATCTAGACTAACATCTAGACTAACATCTAGACTACCGAAAAGTGCATGGATGTTATGCCTCGGTATGACCCGAAATCCACCCAATATGCCCCCGTGATTGATCGATGATGATGCAGTTTTCAGTCCTATCTTGCTATCACCAAGTTTCGATTTTTGGGCATCGACCAGATAACCGCAATCATGAATTCCCACCTTGATTAAAATTCATACTATACCCACCAGTCTTCTCATCCTTAACCATCTGAAAATTGTCTGTAGATAATCCAAATGGATTCAATATGCCATTTCCGAACTACAGTATCGTATCCCCAACCGTAAGCTTTTATGAATAAAAAGAAATAGGACTTACAAAAATCAATCAAACTAACCTGCTTTAATTTTCCCATCATTTCTCCCATTTCTCGATCTTGAGCTGCTTTGCTTCTGGGTGGTAAAAGGCGAAGCTGTGTTTGAACTGTTTTTCGATCGACGGCAGAGAGGTTGGTAAAGGTTGAAAGGAGTTTGTAGTCTATATTTCGGCGTTCGAAACGTTAATGCGACCCTGGATAGCAGAATGGGATATCGAAGAATGGAGATAAAACACTGTACCTTCCACAGCACCAGCTAGAGTAGACCATCCATCCTGTTCACTCCTAGCCCTCGCCCTTCTCATCAAAGCTTTTGCTCTTATCCTCTCAATATCCTTTGCTCGAGTCTCTTTCGCATCATCAATATCCTTTCCTCTCGTATCTTCCGCTTTTGTAGCTCCCTCACTTATGATTTCCTCGTCAGCTTCTTCCTCTTCCTTCACCTCCTCTTTCTTTGCGTCCTCATCCCCATCCACATCTTTCTCCTCTGCCTCTTTTTTCTGCAATCTTTCCAGCCCTTCTAAAGCTTCTGAACTTGCTTTGGCAGCTTCCTTCCACTTCTCTAATTTCAAATGACAAGCCGCCACATTACTCTTCAATACCGCCCTTTCGTATTCTAAATATTTCGGGCAAGTTGATAATGCGCTTTCATATGTATCGATAGCTTCGTTGTAGGATTTCTTGGAAAACAGATTATTTGCGGTAGCTTTAAGAGTGTTAGATTCAGCGAGGAGAGACTGTTCTTATCATTAGCATCAAGTAAATGAAATGCAGCTGCGCATCGCGAAAGGTACGAAGATACGCACAGCTTCTTCTTCTGGCGGGAATCTTAGGATTTCCTCAGCTTCTGCAGCTTCTGATAGATCAGAGTTAGGATCGCGTGGCTTGCGCTGGAACTTTTCGGTGCGTGTAGACATGATGAATGAATGATTTCAAAGTTGTCTGTTTGGTTTGCTGGCATGGGAATCATGGTATGAGCGGAATTGATCCCGTATCGGCCGCATTGACCGCATCAATATATTAATCTACCCCGCCAAATCCCATCCCATCTTTCCCATCTTTATCCCTCACACTTCACTCACCACAGCTCTCGACTCCAATACCTTCAGAGTCGCAACACAATATCACAATCATGGCACCCCGAACAGAGTATGTCTCTACCTCGAAAATTCATCACCACCTTTCCCCGTCTCTGCTCCACCATCCGCTGGCTAACACCATGCCAGCTTCCCCCCAATCCGAGCCTGTCTCTTTGACATGGATGGACTCCTCCTCGATTCCGAAGACAAATACACCATCGTAACCAACACTCTCCTCAAAAAGTACAACAGACCCCCGATTCCCTGGTCCATCAAAGCACAACTACAAGGACGTCCCGCAGCCTCCGCCACTGAAATCTTCTTCAATTGGGCCGATCTCCCAATTTCCAGAGAACAATATATCGAAGAACAAGAATTGTTAAAGGGAGAATTGTTTCGGACCTGTATGCCATTACCTGGCGTAACAAAATTATTAGAAGATTTAGAGATTGCGAGGACGAAAGCGAAACAAGGGGAGAAGCAGAGGAAATTACATATTGCTCTGGCGACGAGTAGTCACAAGGAGATGTACGATGCGAAAACCATGAATCATGTATCACTTTTTGAAGTCTTCCCTCCACATCGAAAGGTTCTAGGTGATGATCCACGAATTGGTCCTGGACGAGGTAAACCTGCTCCGGATATTTATCTACTAGCGTTGGATACTATAAACCAGAGTTTGGAAGAAGGAGAGGAGCCTGTGAAACCGGAGGAATGTCTTGTATTTGAGGATTCAGTACCAGGTGTGGAAAGTGGAAGAAGAGCGGGAATGAGGGTAGTATGGTGTCCGCATCCGGAATTGAAGGGGGAGTTTGTCGGGAGGGAAGGAGAGGTGTTGGCGGGATCGACTGGAGAAGGGGGAAACTTGAAGGAAGATGGTGTTGTGGGGACCGTGGGAGATGGATGGGGTGATTATTTGGAGACTTTGGAAAATTTCCCCTATGAGAGATATGGGATTTTGGTAAACTAGAAGAGGGGTTCTTAATTTTGCATATCATGGCTCTTGATAGAATATGTAAAACTGATAGATTTTAGATTAAAGAGCAGAAATTTGAAGATACCTGAGCAGTTGGCCACATATCATGTTCCATTATGAGAAACTTCCCACGCTCCGATGCACCATGAATATACCTTGTGCCAGTATTCGATCCGATTGTCTGAATCATCACCACAAAAAAAGCATCATCAGAGCAAAAGTATTCAATAGCGGCTTGGTTCATTGAAAATTAGCCCCATCCCATACCAAAAATATTGGTTCGAATAAACGAGCACCTTGAGTGAAGTAACATACAATGAATACATCAAAGACCAGTATCATTCATTCCCCTTGGTAAAATTGATTTCACTACATCTATACCGCAGTCTGATGACCCATTAATGAATGGATAGATTCAAATCAATCAAATATATGAATTTCACAAAGTCACCATCATTTATTCACAAATCACCAAGCAATTGGAACAACGATCTCACAAAAGGAAACTATATTACAGGGAGAATGCACGAATGCAATTCCCACTAAGGAGGAAAAAAATAAACTGTGATAACTAAAGAAACGTGAAAGTTCCGCTGAAGAACCAAAAAGAACGCTTTCAAGGGTATCTTTTTTCCTAACTCCATCGCTATGTTATATTCCAGAAAAAATTCTAGATGAGACCGCCAACACCATGCAATGTCTTGCTCGTGATTGTAAAACCATGACAGTACGAAAATGCAGTGTTGTTAAAGTCGTTAATGCTGCGAATGCAAGTTCATAGAAGATGCCCTGGGTATCGTATTCAAAAACTCCGCTGTATGTGTTATGCTGATGGTATTTATGCTGCATTGTATTCTGTTCGGCTGGCAGTTGAAATATGAAGAAAAGGAAATGATTTTGGGGGACGTCAAGGATCCCATTGATACTAGAGCTCAGTGAGTTCTGTTGTCGAAGGTATTTTATGTGAGACGGCGGAGTAGGTGGCACAACCCAGGAAAAGAAGAACTCTTATGTGAGAAGTGAGGCTAGAGCTCACGAGGTCGACCGATCGAAATAGTTGTGCGGAGAGAAAGTATCGAGGAGGAAATGTATGTATGACGTCCAAATAAATCGATGCCAAAGCTCAGAGAGTCAAGTTATCGCAATAATATTCTGCAAAAAGCAAGAGTATTGTAAAGAGGGTATGTATGTATGGCCTTGATTTGTATTCACAATGACCCGTCGAGTATTGAAATTTTTGGGAATATTGAGTCGAGGGATTATGAAATTTCGTAAAGCCGTAAGATAATATCGAGAAGTGCATTGAGAGCAGCGTGAAAGAGCATCCATTGGAAGTAGTAGAAAGAAATTCGGTTGAAAAGATTCCTGTGTGATAGACCACAAGAAACCAGAGTGCAGTTCATAACCTGAAAGCTTGGGAATTTAAGAGAAAGCAAAGTTCAACTGAAGACCATTTGATGACTGAAAGTCATCCTTGGCATTCTATTGCTGTTTTTCTTGACCTGAGCACTCATCGGGATCTGGATAATGTGGGTCAATATGGCGAGGAGTGAGACCAGTGAGATGTGGATGATGAGAAAGAAGTCCGACGCTGTGACCAACTTGAGGGGTTGTGTAAGGGCTGCTTTGAGGAGTATGACTAGCATTATAGCCAGTATTTTGACCTCTGAGGGAGGAAGCATAGGCGATGTTGCTGTGACTAGAGTATAAGAGACCGTCGGTGAACATGGCGGCAGGTTGAGAATTATAACCATAGCTTGCAGAGCCATAACCTGGATGAGCAAAGGTTTGCTGGCCACCAAGACCACCTTGCTGGAATGCATCGTTTTCGTAGTCCCTACTTGGAGAGACAAATGAGTTTGTAGAGTTTGTGTAACTTTGGGGAGCATGGTTCTGGTTGTAGGGTTGATATGATGAACTAGCGTGACCATATGCACCTTGACTTTGGTAATAATCTTGGCGAAGCGGTTGAAACGCATTCATTTGTGAAACGGGTTGTCGTGCAGCAACAGAGAGGGTAGAGTTTTCAGCCATTATATTGGGGCTTCCATGTAATTTAATGCTCACAGGGGCAGGATATCCACCATGGAAGCCAAAGGCATTCGCAGTGGCACCAAGAGCTTCTCGATCCGCTGATGATTTGGGTTGGAACATTTTGTTTTTGTTCTTCACGAGTTTGCCATCGACAAAATCTCCACGCAAGGCAGCAAGTGGCCCCAATGACTTGATGACCTGAGAAAAGTGTTCATGCTGGTTGTTGTTTCCATCCTTGAGAGTCCACTCAAGACCAACAAATCCAGGATAGTCTTTATGTGTCCATGGTGATCCTCCAAATTCACCATTGTAGGCTCTCGCATAGTATCTGAGATCCTCTAGGCTGTAATTCATAACTTGAGAGTGCTTTGGGTTAAGACCCAGAAGCCGACAAATAGTCGTTCTATAGATCTCATTTGATTGAGCATCTAATTGAGCTTGGGACTTGAGAGGAGCCATGTCATTCATACGAAGTTGGCGTGCAATGGTTGAGGGCACTTTCGCACTCTTGCTTTGAGGAGTCTTCTCCATAACAGAGTTGGTTGTGTTAGATCGAGTAGGAGTCTTTAAAGTGGACCGGCGAGTCCTGAGCTTGGGTTTGATGCTGGATCTGACAGCTGAATCAACGTAATCATCCTCGTCATCATCATCTTCGTCCTCAGACTCTGATATCTTCTTGCGCTTGGCGGAGTTTGCAACGACAGATCGAGTAGGTTGAACACGAACGGCCGCGAGAGGTGTAGATGGACCAGCTGCATTGCTACTGGAGGACTGTCGAGGGCTGAGATGAGCATACTTGTCAAAAACGTCTTCATCTCCATGATGCAAATGTGCGATTGCCTCTGCGGCTTCTTCCTTTCCGAGGCCCTTGCTCAGGAAAGTCCGCCCAATCTCATTTTGCTCGTCGCGTTGAGCATTAATCTTCTTATTGTTGAGCTTCATCTATAAAGTCTGAAGTTAGAAATAGCCAATTATGAAGGAACAGGATAAGATTGCTCACCTTGAGCTCGGCTTGTGGATGACTGACGAACCGGTCGAGGTATGGAGCATCCAACAACATTTTACACAAGGCTTTAGACCGCTACAGAACGAGTTAGTACACGTTTCCTGTGATATCGTGTTTTTACTTACAGCACAAGCGCCGACAATAGCTGTCCATCGCGCACCAAATGTGGAATGAATCAAAGTCCCCTCAAATTTGTGCTCATGGAATGCTTCTAAGAGTCTTACATCCATTTGGGCATAGCGAGCCCTGTCCTATAGTAGCTAAATCAGTATCTAGATATGGATAAGGCTGAGAAAGGTAATAGAGTTGTACTCACGAAAATCTCCCAACAGACTTCCTCAATCGCTACCGCCGGGTAACGACCCGTTTGGAATTTCAAGGCAGCCTGGGACAACTTTCCGCTTTTGGTAGGCTTATCAATTATAGCATTCTCGCCCTCTGTTTCAATTGAATTGAAGGCGTTATACAAGTCCTCAATGAACCGCCTCTGGTCCAAGGGGTCGTTTGGAGCGCCGTCAAAAATGCCGGCCTCATTGGCATCGGCCACCCTTTCCTCGATCCGATCTTTCTTTGCCTGTTTCACGGCATCTAAATCTGGATAGATGGCCCGGTACGGACCATTGGGTACCTGAGGAGGCGCCAAGCGTGCTCGGCCGCTCTCCTCAAGGTGCCCGCCGGCACTGTACTCGGGACTACTATCATCTTGGTCCATCTTCTAAAAATTGAATTATGGTTAGTCAATGATTTCTGAAGGTGAATTCTTTATCAAAAGGAATCGAAAATAGGAGCGAGGTGACTCCATATGAAATACTGTATTGATAATGGAAGGATTTTACTGACTGCACGCTGGTGTCTGAGCTCTTGAAATTGGTTACTCGGTGTCTGTAGATCGAAGAGCGAACAAACAAGTTTGGACCCGACAAGTTGTATTGGATCTGTAAAGAAAGAGAGAACGTGGTATGGAAAGTAGACAAGAAAGAGAATGTCAAGTATCAAGTAAGGGAATAACGAACAAGAGAATATCTCACGGGATTTGTATTGATTCTCTTGAAGTTGGTATTGATTGTGGCGGGGTATTGAATTGTACGAGAGATCGAAGGAAAGAAGTTGGAGAAATTAAGAAGGTTGGAGAAGAAGCTAAGGTCGGGCGGGGTACTTGCTGTCTTTAAAAACAAGGGAAAGGAAGCGGGTCAGTTGAGAAGTGAAATCAAATAAAGTGGGTATCAAGTCAATGTGATCAAGAAGAGATATAAGTGAATCGAGATTGTGAATCGAGGCTATTTTGAAGAGGGAAATGAATCAAGCGAGGAGACGTATTGGTTGATCTGGAAACTTGAAAGAGCGTAGTACAACACCGAGGTAATGAAAAAGTAGGTGATTGGTACGGGCTATTGTGAAAATTAGGCAATTGTAAAAGACGGTGGCTTGAAAAGGAAATGAGTGGCCTGTTGCCAATGGATACAATGAAGTGTTGAATTCTCGTCTGAACCCCTTTCCGCAATTTCTTTGAAGAGAAAAGTGGGCCCAACTGAGTGAACTTCTCCATCATCGGACGATACAACAAAAAAGGTTGATAGCTAGTACCAAAAAATGTTGAGATCAACTAAGGTGATACTATGTATGTTCCTCCAAAGTTGTAGCTACTACATAAGCATAAGAGTTCAAGGAAACTCGGAGCTACATGGTGAATGCATTTTTGTTGGAAAAAGAGGTGATGATTGTACAGCAAGTAATTACTGGTCAGACTAAGAAGTAATCTGAGCCATAAACATTGCTATACGGCCCTAGAGATAACCAACATTCTCATACGTGAGTTTTATTTGGGACATATAATCCTTCTACTAGAGGTTGGTAAAAGTCTTGATGTACTATGACGAAGCTGTGATAGAAAGCCTTCTGAATTATACCATTGGCACAATCGCATAGTGGAAGTGATGAGTGACTCAAAAAGAATCTCCTTGCTTTGTATAAACATCTCACCCATCCTCGGTTGTCACATCATGGACGAGTGTTCTGCATGCACACATAACCCGTCACAGACATGTTGCCAGGTGAAACATGGGTATTGATTTGCCATGGTTGTAATACCAATATCTTCAGGTGACGGGAAGCTGTGGGTGGCAAATATCACAATGGTGCTCATGCAGCTATGATGAGTAGTACCATTAAGCGCTTGCTGACAACAACTATTACATCCACGGTAATGATATTACACATCAACACTAGTAAGAAGGAACAACATAATTTGGTTCAACCAAGAGTCAAGCTACGAATGAGCCAGAAGCTTCAGCCATCAGCGACTGCCAGTATCAATATTTAACCATCAACCAATGTGTAAGTCGCACGTTGATGAACTGAAATAGCATCATCATCACATATATCAGAAGCAAACCTACTACTACCAAGTAGTTCTGAAATTGAAACAGATCTCGAAACTTTCGGCTGATGACAATGATCCGTGACAGTGACAAAAATGAAATAACAGCAGCGAGAAGCAGAGGGGACGCAAAGTAGAAAAATAAAACAGGAAAACGAAGCTTGACGAGTAAAGGGAGTCTGCGGTAGCTAAACATACCTTTGAAAGGGCCGGAGCCCGTGCCATTTTGAAGGCATGAAGTATCAAAAGAAAACTGCAGCTTTGTGTTAGTCTTTTTCGATGGGTGAGGGGGAGCTTAAATAGATACTAGATGAGGGAAAATCTGTTAGCGCATCCTCTGGAGTGACTTGAATTCACCAATGATCAATAGTAGCAGTGGATCAATCATCATATTCATTCAAGGCAAGGAATTTGACGGAGGGTGTTCATGCGGACGGGAAAATTTTCATGGTAACATGTGGGTTTTGATTCTCTGTTCCCTTGAAGAGGACTCCCAGATTTCATGCTTGACTCCGACTTAGAGCATGTCCAGACTCAGTGTGAGCTGGTCTAGAATCAAGCTACACCGCACTTCACGGAGAGACATCTTCTTTTATGACATGAAGGGCACAACACTGCTTGACTGTAGCCCATGAAGCCACTGAGGGTATTTGCTGGGACTTTTTCTAGCAATAACTCTCGCAGTAGTTACATCCGTGGACAGCGACAAGAGCCTTGAACCGTGACATGTGTGGGATGAGGGAGAGATATAACGGAAAGTATTTCATACCCTGTTTGAAAACATATTGAGTTGCCCAGGTCGGTAGGGCCACTGGAAAGCGTTAGCATGAAGTCATAGTAATGCCGTACATGATCAGGCAAAGATTGCAGTGGGGCTAGTACTCACTTTTTTATCTTTTTTTGGTTGTTTTGAACTTTTTTTGGTGTTTTCTGCAGGCATGCTTAGTTGTATGTCCATCAAGTTTCGCCTAAGGTTCCCGATAGAAGAAGGTAAGACCTGCGAATATATTAAAGTCAGTAATTTGTAATGGGAGCACAGATATAAACATTGACAGAAAGCAAGGAGTCTGAAGAACACAGCAAATAGTAGTTTATCTGTCTGGTAAGAAGGATAGTATGCAAGAGCAGTAGTTAAACTGCGAAAAGGTGGCGATGTTGGAGAAGATGTAGACAATACCGTGTTATTGTGTGAGGAGTAGGAGTATAATGGAAGTAGAGTTAAGAATAATTAATGGAAACTTACAGATGTGAAGGAAGGTTGATGCTATCGTGACTGCACTTGATGTTTACACAGGGTTAGGAGTGATGGTAGAGGCTCACCTAGGGATAAAGAGCGTTAGAATTGGACAGGTATTGATGCAACAGTAGAACTATTGCAGCAGATGTAGACCAAAGTGGCACAGGGAATAAAACTTACTATATTTCTGAATCTGTTGGCGGCGACAATAGTCTAGTCAGCTTGATTTTTTCACGAAGGTAGATCGTTTGCAGAGAAGACGACGCGTACCTAGATCAATTAGAATTAGTCAAGTGCTCCTATAGAAGACTAGATAGCCATCTTGATATCAAGTGTGGTAAGTAGTAACTGTCTTGAGGTAGTTGCTGGAATCGAGTCTCGATCTCTGCAGCCCAGCTGGTGCGACAACCATGTTTTGAACACAAGCTTGCAGCCAGAGCCAGCAACGTTGATTAGGTTGATCCAGAAGGCTTTGAGGAGGAGCTTGATGGAACTTACTTTTTGGTGGTTTTCTGAGGGTTATTGCGCCCATTTTCGTGTTTTTTTGGTGTTTCGATGTTTTAGTTGTTGGTGTTTTGGGAAAAGAGAAGAGGAAATAACTATTTGTGCGAAGAAAAATGGGAGGAAGCGGCTCAGATTTACAAGAGTAGCCTAGTCCTGAAGTCTACAGGGGTTCTTGATCGATCCTAAGCCTCTTTGAGAGGGAGATGGGCTAAAAGTCAATATTCGGATATACTTTCGGTCCAATAACAAGCCTTCTAGAGCAGGTATATCGAGTAATTCAGTTCTAATGACTCCAATTGGGATATTTAGAGCTGTATTACACTATCTAATAGGTAGTCTACTTGATATTCAACTTGATGGAGAGCTGTGGTTCTTTCTGAAGCCATATTCTTCCGCTTTTGCTACATTAGGAGGGCTTTGGAGCAGCAGCTGGCTCTTTCAAGCTTCTCAGATACTTATTGAACCTAGAAACTGAATTGAATCAACTGTAGATAGTAGAAGAAAGTTCCCCATGATGGTGAATATGGCTCTCAATCAAATCTAGATCAGGTCATTCAGTCTAGGTCTGTAAGGTGACTTTATATTTGGGACTACTTAGCTACTTCCTTGTTCAGAGCTTTTTTTAAGATAATTGATACCTATTCAACAGGATTAGTACTACCCTTTTATTCCTGTGAAGTCTCTTTAAATGGATCATTTTGATTCAGAATTTTTTGGTTTTTTTTTGGTTTTGTCGGCCCGGAGACAGTTGTTTTCCTGTGCTTATCCGGATTTCATTGAGACTTCATCTCAAAATTAAAAAACTATTCAAAACTTGTAATCAATTCAACCTGGGGAGTAAGAACAAGGTTCAGATTTTATAACACATTCAAGAATATTCACATAAAGGTATCAATAAGCATCACAGTCACAGATTCATGATCAAACCTATAGAACATATCTTTTGAAAGTAGTATTGACCATAACAACTTGAAGACAAACATACAGAAATAAGTTATCTAGCTTCTGCAACTTTAAGCTGTCTTTCAGCTACCATTATTAACTACTAGGTACTGTCAATTACAAACTTTTAGGTTTTTACAGATGCTCTGCTGATCTCAGAAAGATTTTTTTAAATATTCTTGGAATAATGAAATCTAAATGACAAAGTATTTTGGCTACATAAAGCCTGCGATGACAACAATCATATTCGCAACTTCAAATTTGACATTGGCTATTCCCTCTTGAACAAATAAAAGAACTTTGGTAGATATCATCCTAAGCTGGACTAGAAGGACGTCATCTTGCACTCAATGAAGTCTGCTAATCTGTATTTTCTTCTAGACAATTAACTCCTCTAACAATTACAAGAACCACCTTGCAGGACTCGATTTTCTACTTACTCGATTCAGATTACGCAAAGATAGCAAAGAAAGCAAATGTACCCAAAGAAGAAGCAGGGGCCGTGAAATAATATGCTTGCGATGGAAATAAGAGCTTAAGATGTCTAGGTGCCTTTCCTCCTTGGCAGTCATTCATGTTAGCTCAGGAGAGAAAGCCGGAAGGACATGTGGGATAACTACCAAGGGCACTCCTACACGCAGTCGCAAAGCCATCCTTCCTCTTCTCCACGATAACAATGACTAAACTCAATAAAGAGACTCTACAACTCAGCCCTTCAGCTCTAGATTAAGAAACTCGAACCTAGGCGCTCTTAGCGGATCTGAATTCGAAAATAAGAGAGTTTGCAGCAAAAAATTAAAATGTCAACTGGCATCTTACACCAAGCATTTGCGGGCTTTAGTCTTTAGGCATGCATATCCCACTCTAGTAGCTTCCAACTGATTTTGCGCAACAGCAATGGCTAATGACTTCACAAACCCAAAATGTTTTACACGGTACGAAATACCTCGTTCGAAACACTCCCCATCAACACCCACATCACAAAAGCTAGATGGCCACCTGAGTCTCCTCCCAAGCCAATCTACAGAGAGTTAACCCCAATACCGAAACTTTAGTTGCACAGCGAGCCGCAATGGCATACGGAAGATCCCCGTCGACTTCGCAATACAGAACATCAGACTCGTCATGCAACTACTTGATGTATATGGGGTGAGCGCGGTCATGGCTGTACAAGGCATTTACAATATAAGCAATTGCAATAGCTAATCCAAACCCGCACCCAAGTCCAAATTAAAAAATAGAAATTGCAAACAGACCATCATCACCGCATCATTCTTGTAATATGAAATATGAACAAAGACGTAAGAGCTACAGCATAAAGGTGACTACTTCTTCAGACTGTGATAACCAAAACCAACCCAATACCCAAAAGCAGCAGTATAACTCCAGAACTCCAATAAAGCAGACTATAAGAAAGAGACATAATATCATGCACACTACAATTACATTTAACACAAAGAGAATCCTCATTCATTACTTGATGTTATCCATAATAATAGGGTTTGTAAATGAAACCTTACACCTCTTTATTCCATTAGGATATCATAATACATAAAAAATTATCCTCAAACATCATAACAAATACCCATAGAAGAACTAAGAAGACTAACCTGTGAAAACCTAATCATCACTTTTATCACGTGGTCGCTTCGAGACAACTTAAACATCTAAACCCCTTTTTCAAAGTGAAGTTCTGTTGTACAGTTCCTGGGTATACCTCGGCTCTACTTGAAATGCCTCGCCAAATTTGAACAGACATGACCTATGAAGTATGTCATATCTACCAATTTCCTCTTCCTCTTCTACCTCTTCCTCTTCCAAAGCCTCCCCCACGATTACTACTCTCACCGCCAGACCCCATCATATTCTGATCAAAACCCCCACCACCAAATTGACCTCCTCCAAAACCGCCCGTCCCACCTGCCGAATTCGAGCCCCCGAACATTGAGGGGTCCATCTGGCTAGGATCCATCCCACTCGCCGCCATCATTTGTTGCATTTGTTGCATCATTTCTGGTGTCATTCCCTCCATCCCAGGCATTCCGCCTCCAGCTGGCATACCCGGAATTCCGCCCATTGCCATCATCATATTCATATCCTCGAACATTTTCTTATTATTTTGGGCGATTTTATTGGGGTCAAATTCCGAGCGTAGAGATTCTTGTTTGTTGGCGTAGAGAGCCCAGGTGAACTCGTCAAAACCGTAGTTGAAATAGTCGGATATGTCTGTGCCGGGTCTTCTCCAAGGTTTGTCGTTTTCATTAAGATCTGGAGGGACAGAGGTCAACTAGATGTATGATGAGTGGGATTGAAGAGAGGATAAATACCTTCATCAATATTGATTTGTGTAATTGGTTTTCCGGCTGGCGCATACATAGGCTTTGCATTCACATCGATTGTCGATATTGCCAAACCGGGTAATTCTGCACCAGATATTGCTGGAGCCTCGGAGCCCTTCTTTGGTTTCTCGGTTTTCACGACGGGAGCTTTCGGTTCTGCTTCAGTCGTGGATTTCGTATGGCTTGGAAGATCATTTGGAAGATTATCATAGTTTGCGCCTCTATTTTCACATTAATTCTGAGCTCTGGGAGCTGGGCGCGAAACGTACTTGGGTTTTGTGGGTGGTGGGGCGCCATCTTTCTTTTCTGTTATAATATCTATGTCCTATACCTATATCAGCGACAGCTTTACGAAGCTTCAATGTAGCCATATCGTACCGAATCACTATCTTCTCCCTCATCTTCCTCCTCGCCTTCCTCTAAATCTTCCTCCTGCTGTTCGGATTTGACTTCATGCTGCGCAGTTTCTGCTGGAGCGGCTTCATTTAATGAAATTGGCACACTCTCCTCCGGCGCATAGAAATCATCATCTTCATCGATATCCATTTTGAGGATTTGAGGCTCTGTTGAGAGTCGTTGTTGTAATTTCTGGATTGGTGGTTACTGCAACAAGTACGATAGGTACTACCGTAGCACAGCAGCCTGACCGCCTTAGTCTTAGTGAATACTCTATTAGACGCGTCCAGGCTTTAGTTTCAGGACAATATGACCCTGAAAAACTATTGAAGCCTTCCTTTTACTCGATAATCATCCAAATAAAGGTCGTGACAATTGAAATTATTCAAAAATGGCTTTGACTAGATCTTTTTCTGTTCCGGGTGGATTAAGTATTAATACCAATTCTGCCAATTCTTTATTGTAAGTCGCCCAGGGTTTATTTATTTTGTCGTGTCAACTCAATGCCCAAGCTTTTTGTGGAGCAGGGAAAGCTATCAAAATAATTCATTGTGAAGGATTTCAGAGAAAGAACATAGAAACCAAAACAAACAAAGAAAGCGCGATTCTGACTTGCACCCAGTAGCGGATTAGGAACGACCCAACCAGCATCAGGAGGAATGTTTGGAAGTACACAGGCTGCGAAGCCTTCAACAGGTCTTTTCGGCGCAACCACAACCACACCTGCTCCTCAAACTGGTGGGTTATTTGGTCAAACAACTTCAGCGACTCCTGCAACCGGTAGTTTATTTGGCTCGACTCCTGCAGCTGCGACTTCTGCGCCAGCAAGTGGAGGATTGTTTGGATCTGCTCCCGCTCAACTTGCGACTGGTGGATTATTCGGAAATACAAATACTTCTCAACCGGCTTCAACTGGATTATTTGGTTCGACGACTACCGCGACAACAGCCCCTGCAACAGGTGGATTGTTCGGATCTGCGATCACTAGCAATAACCAGACTCAAGGAGCTACAAGTGGCGGATTGTTTGGTGGTGGAGTTGGGGGAACACAAGCAAATAATCAGACAGCTGGCGCAAGTGCAGGTGGTGGACTTTTTGGTAGTACCGCTACGTCACAACCGACGCAGAATGGAGGCGGATTATTCGGAAAAATAAATCAATCAAAAACTGCAACATCTGGAGGTCTCTTGTAAGCTCTCGTTGCGAACAGAAATTGTGATACGTCGACTAACTAGATCAGTGGAGCAAGTCAACAAACCCAACCACAACCACAGCAAACATCCTCCCTTTTCGGCGCACCAGCTCAAAATCAACAACAAGGCCAAACAACCAACAACATGCTGGGTGGTAGTCGTTTTTTGAGTCAAACTCAACAACCTCAACTTGTTCCAGGCGTCCAAATTGATCTTAGTCAAATGCGCGGAACCACAAGATTCAATGATCTTAATGAGACCGTACAAAAACAAATCGAATATTTTGATAAAGTGATTCAAGGTCAAATAGGTATGAAAAACGACTGCGAAGCCATTATGCCCCAGCATGGCAAGCTTCTCGAGCACGTTCCCAACGACGTCGAATTTTGTAGAAGGAAATTGCTCGGCATGGAAGAAGCCATGGAACGCGATGCCGCAGACATTGATCAAGTCCGGCAATTAGTCAAAAAGGATGCTGACAATGCAACTCTAAGTTTCCGCGCAGTTGACAATTTAAAATTACCGGCACCATATCAAACCCCCGGCATCTGGGCCACAAAATCTACGAATAATCCCAATGGTGCAGCTAATGAAGCTGATGCTCAGGATTTGGTTTCATATTTCTCCTCTACCGCTGATGAGTTAGATACCACACTCAAGAAATTCCATAGTAATTTCTCAGAGATCGAGGCACATCTAAGAAGTTTAGAACAAAGCACAGCGCAACAAACACAAACTTTACTTGCGCGCAGAAATGGAAGAGCTTATCAGCAGGAAAACCCAGTTCAGGAGTTGGGACTGGCGCTTGTTGAGTTTGAGCAAAGCATTTTACAAGTGGCAGGAAAGATTGGCGCAAGTAGGGAACGCATTCAAGCGTTACAGCTGGGGAGTTTCACGGGACCTGGGGATAGAGATAGGAAGAGTGAAGCGCCGACAGGGTTTGGGGGTAGTGTGAGGGGGAGAGGCGGTGTTTATTGAGGGATGGATGTATATAGAGTAGAACTGGCCGAAAAATCCGTTGCAACGGAGACTCGAAATTGATGTAGGTGGATGGATGGATGGGTGGAGTTCAGGAGTTTGGGTTGCGAGTATATGCGCTCGTACTTTCACGTAGCATTCTTGTCGACATTTGCACGAGAAAAGCAAAGTAAGCATGCATGCATTGATTGGAGATACCAAAAATGAAAACTAATGTTTTATCTTCGAATTCATTGAATGTGCCTTAGTTGAGAACCCCATTTCGTGGCATCCATTTTTGGGTTGATGTGGCTGGTGATGTGGCTGGTGGCACCTCGTGGGGCATTCTTACATCCCGTGATATGGCGATATCAATGAGGTGATCGACTGCACTGCACAGTCAGAAGTCTGACCGCCAACTTGTTGATTTACAAGATTCGATGGAAACTTTGAACTATTTTGTACTTCGAATCGAAATCATCGATACAGAAATCGATCACGCCTTAAATCCTCTCGATGGCGAGTTGTCGTTGAATATTACCAACTAAATTCTGGGGAACAAAACGTCAGCTCATACGTTTCACCAATCAGGGATCTCGGTCCTTTGTGGAGGCTGGTGTCAATGCATTAGAGATATCCTTAGGGTTTCTTTGGTAAAGGATGACGATTGGAAAAAACATATATTTGGAATGGATGCCGGTACTTTATTCCAGAAATGATGCCGGTTATCATATTCCCCACACATGTTTTGAAGTCGATCCTTAGCCTTGGCTCTGCAACAATAGTATTCCATTACCTCTATTCCTAGGAAGATGTTTGTTTAGAATGGCGGTGGACCATTTATTTCGCGGTTTGCGTGCGAATCCAGTCAAAATATTCTCATGAAGTTGCTACTGTGAGCTTGCGTGAAACTAATTGTCAAGCTCCCAGGACGGGGCAGAGAACTATAGGTAGGTTTCCGCAAATTAGACTTGTGAGTACAAGTTGAACAGTGAGCGCGGGTTGTATAGGGATACTGCTTTACTGCGTGTGCCTGGATTATCACACCAGAGGAAGCAAGCGTATGTGGGGCGTGTCATATCAACGAAGTTTCAGGCTTACTCATTCCTTAATTTATTGATTTTAGAGTTTGTAAACGCAGGATGGTGTGCTTTATGGGGTTGATGGTGCCATGTCACTCGGGTACAGCCTTATATAGGTAGATTCCCATGGAGGCTTTACTCCCCAAATCACGTCAAAACCATTCCCATTGTTACCTACCGAGATCAGATACCAATCTTTCTGTGTAGATCAAAAAACTTTCCTCGACTATTACTATATTTTTCCCCATTTCACGTGATGGCTCCATCATTAGAAGTTGGGTTTGAACATGCCCCAACTCAAGTCGGCCTACCAGCTTCGCTCCCATCCAAAGCTTCATCTGCCTCCACAAAATCCACACTGTCCTATACTCCAGGGCGCACTATAGTCGATAAGCACGAAACCTACGAACATGAAGATCTTCGACCTTCCTTTCCTGATAAGAAATGGCCAGCGCTAGAAGAGCTTCCATATTCAGACAAAGGACTTTTAGGTTCTGACACCTTCAAGGATTTACTGGCCACTGCAACCGACGTATTTGACTACGTCCCCAAAATCGGAACTGAAGTGCACGGCGTTGATCTAGCCAATCTAACAGATGCCGCTAAAAATGATCTTGCTCGACTCATTTCAATTCGTGGCGTCGTCTTTTTCCGCAATCAAAAGAACTTTGACATTGAAGCACAACGCGAATTGGGTTCTTATTTCGGGACCCTGCATAAACATGCTACCACTTCCGTCCCAAAACGCGGTGATTTAGATGATGTACATGTAGTATACATGGACGAGAAGTCCAAAGATCAAAGAGCACTTTTCACACCTACTTTCCTCTGGCATTCGGACGTAACATACGAGATTCAACCACCATCATATACCTCGCTCAAGGTTCTTACGGGTCCTCCTCGTGGTGGCGGCGGTGATACTTTGTGGTCTTCTCAATACGCAGCTTATGATGCGCTCTCCGCACCTATGCAAAAATATCTCGAATCCCTCACTGCACTCCACACATCCCATCTACAAGCCGAAGGATCACGAGCTTTAGGTAGACCAGTGAGAAGGGATCCAATCATCACAGAACACCCGCTCATCCGATCACATCCCGCCACAGGATGGAAATCACTATTCTTCAACCCAGGATTCGTCATCAAAATCGTGGGTGTCCCAAAAGTTGAAAGTGATACTATTCTCGCATACTTGAATGAGGTTGTTTCGACGACTCAAGAACTGCATGTGAGATTTCAATGGGGTAAGGATGATGTGGCTTTCTGGGATAACAGAATCTCGAATCATACGGCTTCGTATGGATTTGCTCCGCATCGGAGACATGCTGTGAGGGTATGTTGTCACGGGGAGAAGCCAGTTCTGGAGGAAGGCGTGAGGAGTCAGGAAGAGGAATTGGGGGAGAAGTACGGATTACCGGTTGTTAATAAGGACGGGAGTGGACAGAGCAATTATAATGATTGAGGGTCAAAGTCCAAGAACGTTTGTATGACTATTTGTATTTAATATGGAGTTTGGGGAATGGGGACCTGGGCAGGGAGTTCAACTCTGTTACATTCTTGGGAATGAGCTCGTGGTACCTTGCTAGATGTATTGCATTGCCATTGGAGGAGTTCTTTGATAGCGAATTAAATTCCATAAGGAAGCTCACACATACAATATAACAGACTTATTTAACAATCTAATTCTTCATGAATCCAAACTGTTGTATCTCTCAATCATATGGCTAACATTGATTCACTAGTCATCCACCGGAAACCTCGCCACGGTCAAAAACCATCAATTGAGGCCATGTCGATAGCCATGAAATGATCCAATCATTAAAACATTGATATTATATTGTTGAATTGTGATGAATTTTTCAGAGTCCGTTTATGAAAACAATTGTAGAGTGGTCATGTGCTGATCATGTGGTGTAATTGGGAGTTTTCTCTCCACAACCGCGTGGCATGAGTGAAGATAGGATCGAATATGTAGATGCATCAGCGGTTTCATACTGGTAAGCTATTCAACGCTCTGGATCTTTATACCATCATCACGATGCAATTCATTGTCGTCGTTCAGGCAGAAATTGCTTCTCTGTTAGCTGCTTCTTCTTCTTCCTCTCTTCCCATGCGGGAAAGCAGCATCTGATTACTTCAGGCCACCACAGGTCATGATACGAAGCAGTGGTTATTAGGGATTGAAGATATCAGTCTTTTCGGGTGGTAACTATAGTTCTTTATGGTCAAGCACAAGGTAAGACCTGCATTTTGGCTCGTCCATGAATTCCCATGGTGATGTTGACCTCATCACGTGCTGGCCTAGCCATAACTTTACGTGGGCTTTGTCAACCTTGAAATAGCCTTTGGTGGTAGACCTTTACTCGAATTCCTGTTAGGTATTTGATGAGTAAATTCAATTACGGAGGCTGTATTGAATTGCCTAGAACCTTTCAAAATATAGATGCTCCTCCCCGACTGAAGCCCAACACCACGTGACATGTCCTTCTACCTTCATTTCACTTTTCATTTGCACTTCAATCCATCATGCAACCACATGATTTACTCTGTTATCCGATCTCTTCATCTTAATGATGAAGGTAGCATGATAAGAGAACTCGAGTGTTTTTCTCGTGGTCTTTTTCACCCTCACATATATTCTAGAAGACATTGATGAAGTAGATGGTTTTCATAGAGGCATTTTGTGAACTTGTCCAATACATCTTTTCTACAACACGATCTTATGGTGGACTACACTATGGATAATACGGCGAGGTCTCAGGAGGATAGTCTGGTTCATACCATGAACTCTCAAGGGGATGTAATGGATTACACTATGGATCATCAGGGAAACGCAATGGATTTTACTATGAGTCATGACGCAACAAACCAAATGTTATCTCAACTACCAGATGCAAAAGATTTCTCTGAAGAGGAAGAGGAAGACGAACCTCCAGCCCTTGAGTTTGCTCGTTCAATTGGTATAGCTCGAGATCATCAACTCGATGACACATCAGTTGATATTTTACTTTCTATGAAGGACGATGTTCATCACAGGTTCATCAATGACATGGATGACATTCATCTACCACAGCTCAGTATTCGAAATGATCTCAATACGAATGAGCGAATATCTGTATGTGCAAACGCTGTAGGACTTCTTACATCAGTGGCAGAGAATGAAAGTCAAGAGTCTATTAACGCTCTGGCATATCCGTTGCTTGATAGCAGAAAATCCAAGTATAGGAGACTCGAATCATCGTTGTTACGTAGTGACCATGATGCTGATTTTAGAGACTTTGCAAGAAGGGAGGGGTTCGAAGTGGAACCTAAAGATATCAAATTACCACTCGAGTTGGTCAGTGTCGAGAACAATGAGGGGTTGGAATTTCCGCCGGAGTTTTACAATTTCGAGACCGAAATGTTCGATATTGTAGCGAGTGAGAGGGTTGAGGTGACCAAAAATGCAATGATTTCTCTTCTAACGACCTTGAAAGCAACATTAAAACAAGAGGATGAGGCAAAGATTTGGGAAACCGAAAGAACACATCCAAAAGTGAGTTTTGATTCAGTCATATGTAGTTCATTTACTCGTAACTCCATGCTAATCATTTCAGAAATTTCCCATTTCCCGTGGTGTAACTCCACCACTTTCTCCTATGTTTGTACCGCTGCCTGATAGCCCCGTCCCATTTCTTCCTTCGGCCTGCGAAATCCCATTGCTTTCAGATCCTGACTCTCTTACCTCGCTGGATCTCAAGAAGATTGAGGATGAGGTATTCAAGCAAGATCTGCCAGCTATTATATGCAATAAACCTTCAAGTCAAGCAACACTTTCTGCGTCCGATGACCAATGTATGACGCCTGGGTATTTATACTCGCCACCAGAATGCATTAAAGAACCGGAGCCAGCTTCCTCTCCTCTAGAAAAGAGACGCATTGTTGCGGCAAATAGGAAAGTAGAAGAAATTTTGACTCCACGGAAGCCATCTGAAGAATCAGGTTGCAAGAGCATACACTTCAATAACGTTGTGGAAGAATTTCTGCTCAGCAGTAGAGACCCGTTGGGATTTTCCGAGCCCATAATTGAAACCAAATTCCTTGGGGAAGCATTCGGCCAAAGTGGAGAAGAGGCGGAACATAGAGTTGAAAAAGAGAGGCTCGTGGATACACGAAACCGTGTCGAGGTTCCGGACATGGACTTTAGCATAGCTGGACCTCCTTGGATGGAAGCAAAGTCTTGTAACGCCACTGCTTCTGATTTAACTTTGCAAAACCTTATCGAGGACATTAGTGTTGATCATTTTATGCGTTGGCTGGGATTGGAGAAGTTACAGACAAAGGTACCATGGATACCATTTGAACACAACTTGGGAAATATTACTGAGGAGTCAATGGACGATGTGAAGTTGTGCGAATCGTCCATATATGGTCCGGAAGATGATGAAGTGGTTACAAGTTCAGATCTCACCTGGAAAAGAGAAGGATTTCGAATTCTTCGAGAAGACTCCGATGAAGATGACGATGATGAACTTGAGATGGGTTTCTTTCCAGAAGAAGTTGCTACCACATCATCCTTAACAGGAAAACGAAAGTCGGAAATGCGAGATATAGATCAACGACCAAAGCAAGCACGTCAAGCAGAGTCTCATAGTCACGGAGATGCGACGCCACGTTTTCGATCATTCATCACTCCCGAGATCCGTAATCAAACGAATATGGAACCGGCTGTCAAAAGAGCACGATCTGCTTTGGAAGATTCAACTTCTCTGTTTGGGGGTATATTCTCAGCGACGAATGCACTAAACAATTTCTTAGAAATACGAGGAGGACAAAGACCAAAGTCCATTGAAAGCTCTCATTTTTCTGCTCCGAATGTTGCACCACCCGCACTGCCTGCACCGCCAAATCAAGCAACCTTGAACAAGGAAACCTCAGTTCAACAATCCCCGATCCCCGAAACCCGTCCGCCCCTCCCAGTACCAACTATCACCGCGCCCTCAACTTCCATACCCATCATCCTCTCCTCAGCCATCTTCAAAAACCGCTCTCTCCTCCGGTCCCTTCAAACTCTCCTCCCCACCCTCCAAATCTGCGAGCGCGATTTCGCAGCCCATAACACCACCATTTGGAATCCCAACTCCGTCGCCCGTTCTCCCGTAACATCAACCCTGACCCACGAAGCCGATATTATCATTTCTCCCACCACCGGACTTATCCTTACAACTCTACAGCACATCAGGCAAAAACCCCTCCCTGGACATAAAAGCGCCGTTCCAATTCGAGACCGCTTGGCAAAGGTTAGTCCTCGGTACGAAGATCTAATCATCCTCGTCGCGTCCCCATCGAGCGGATTGGGAGATAGCGATTGTACCTCTTGGGCCGACTTCGTCGGCTTCACATTAACATTACCAGCAAACACACTCGTGCATTACATCCCCGTCGATCCCAGCAACCCCGACGACCAAAGTATGGCCAAATACATCTCTCACCTCATTACCCAACACGCTCCCCAATCCTCCTCCTCCCCTTCTTCTTCCAACTCTCCGTCTTCAGCCCTGTTTAATATGGATCTCCTAGATCAAGAATCGTATTGGGAAATATGGCTCCGAAGAGCGGGCATGAATGCCTATGCGGCGCAAGCCACTATCGTGCAGCTCAAAGAGCCGGAGCCGAGATGTAAATTCGGTGATCACGGGTATGAAACGGAGGTGCAGATGATTGGCGAGGGGGGCCCGTATGGATTGACTCTGTTTGTGGGGATGGCGGTGGAAGAGAGGATTAGGAGGTTGGGGTGGCTGGTTGGGAAGGGTGTTTTGGAAAGGGTTAGTGAGGTTGTGGATCAGGTGTGGAAATAGAGGGTGGGAGACGTCGAATTAAAAAGTGGTTATTGGGGAGGTGTTGTGATATAATGTGTATGCTGCTATATGGCCGCAGGATGATATGATAGCTGATGGATATCTGGCTGGATTCAAAAAGGATATACTTGTCGTTAAAATTGGCTAGAAAAAAAGTGAAGCAAAGTTGCTGGATAGAGACGCACAGACAAAGGATAAATACTGAAGAGATCATTTAATGCTATAAACCCCATACTTTGAGACTATTATCTGGTGTTCTGCATCTAGTTTTGCGTGTTGCAGATGGAGATTGCTGTAAGTCTGAAGCGCTTTCATCATCAGAGCTATCTTCTTCTGAGTCTATAGATGTTTCATCACTGTCGGTGTTTGTTTCGGCTCTTTGACCCGAACAAGTCGCTACTACTGTTCCGGATGGATGTAATACTGTCGAACCTATCGGATCTGTGGTTTTCGAGTTAGTATAAACCCGAGGAAGCAACGTGTTGAATAAAGCAATGAACGAAGATCGAGAAAACACGGAAAGATCATACCATCATGAGCCTTCCACTCCCAATCACACTCAACACCCTCTTCTCTCCCTCCAACCCCCTCCCAAACCCTCACCACCCCATCCGTACCCCCGGCCCAAATCTCCATTCCCTTCTCTCCCTCAAAACAACTAACCCCCATCCTTTGATTCGTCTCCGCCTCCCTCCCCTCCAACCAACTCACCAACTTCCCTGTTACCCTCACATCATACACCAGAACTCCCCTACTCCTCCGTTCCACAACCCACAAAAACCTCCCACATCCACTCCACCCCAACTCACTAATTCCCTGTCCGCCTATCCCGGCTTCAGTATCTGCCGCTGCCGAAATATCCCACGTGCCTACTGTACCGCCCAATCCCGACGCATCGTACAAGCCAACCCACCGTGTCCAAGTCCCCGCTGCTAGCATACTCGTACCGGTATTCCCATCCGTAGAAGACTGCAAAGCCAACGCACTTACAATCCCGCGCATCCCCACACCGCCACCTTTCATTTTATGGCGTTTGGACGGAATAGTAGGGAGTTTTGTAACGGGTCCCGAACCCGGACGAGATATGTCGAAGAGGGATATGAGACATTCTGTTCCGGTGAGGAAATGCGTGCCGGGGCTACTCCAGAGAATGGATGCGGGAGTGAGATATTTTTCGGTGGTGGGACAGATGAGGTTATAGGAGGCTTGGGGGGTGGAGGATGGGGAGAGAATGTTGGAGAGTCGGATGGGGAGGGAATTCGCACAGCTGAGGTAGAGGGTTGTGCTGGGGTCTGAGAGGGTGAAGTGTGGGTATGGGGCGATACAATTTATGGGGGTGGGAAATGTGTGGGTTGTGTAGGGAGAGAGAAATAATGGGGAAGAGGAGTTATCCAGGAGCGTGGGTGGAAGGATAAACGTGCGAATTTGGTTATCGCCGGAGGAAGTGAGGAGGGTTGTTCCATCGGGTGTCCTGTTAATTTCAGTAACTGAAATTCCTCAAAGTGGTGATTATACATACCATTGTACACTCTTAAAATAATTTACCTCCAAATCCTCATCTCTTACCTGTTGATCTTCTCTCATCCCCGCATCTTCCAGACATTCCTCTGTACCCTCTGTCCCCGCCTCCTTCTCCCTCAATTCCCTTTCCCGCGCATGCGAAGTAATAATAGAACAAGAATAAGTATCATCAGTAGAAGCCACCAGAGTCGGTATCTTATTTACTGTCTCCATCATGCGTCGACGACCTGAACCTCTATCACATGTGAATGGACCGAGATGAGATGCAAATCCGTCACATCACACTTTTTCGCGTTTGCTCGTGGGAAGTCGCGTTTGCAGCGCGTCAAGCTCCAACTTTAAATTAAGCTTAAATTAGCTTCTGGTGGTTGTGACCGATTGATTGATTAATTTGGCTCGCCTGGGAGGGTGTATTTTCCCTAGATTTTCTTAGATGTGCAACAGAAATCGGCTTTTTGTCGGGGCCAGATCGAGTTAGGGGCAGGAAGATGGTGGATGGAAGAGTGTGTGCTGAGTCAGCAACAATACTTCCATTAGGACTAGAGAAAGCGGTGGCAGAAAAGATAAAGTCAAAGCTCGTGCTGATCTCTGTCAATACCTTCATTTTCCCCTCTTTCATGAATTCAATGTTGTGTAAGGAATCTTTACCATACTTCAGATATTGATGGGCCGGCTCATTCTTGTGCTTCTTTTAAATTACGTTATGATAATTGATCCCAACATCCATCTCGAGTGCTTTCCATCCATCATGCATGATATATCCCCGCCTGTGTGGTGTGTTACACATAAGTGAGGAGTTGAAGTTACAGCCAAGCACTCAAGACCAGACTTGGATCTTTACTTTCCGCTTTTCAAGCCTCGTACGTCTTAGGACTTTTCAGATCAACAACCTCTCCTCATTACCCGGTCCTATGATTTTATATTAGATGGTATCACGATCAAATAATGCAGGGGATGTCAGCTCATTCTTCGACTTGTGCACTGTGACAAGTAATGTCTCTGCCAATCGATCTTCTTTATTCTCGCCGTTCCTGTCCCCAGTTGTCTTGTCGTCGTCTGATGGTGCCTTGCTAACTCCTTGTCAAAAATTCCGCAAAACGAGGAAACTGCCTCCACTGGTTCAAGTATCAGGACAATAGCGTTCTGTCAAGGTTGGACAAATCCCTCGAATTTTCCATGGCATACGTAAATTTGCTGGGCAAGAAAGCATCACAGTTGAAAACAGCAACGAGAGACCCCTAAAGACTTGCTTTTGCATTTTCAATAGTATCCCTGCAGGATGTCACTATCAAGAACCAGCAAATATTTCTGTTGGCGACCGAACTTTGAAATCTGCCGTATCATCATCTATTTTGATTCAATCTGCTGTTTTCATACATCTAGTGGGGGATAATTTGCTCATTCTTAATGTTGGAATTCGAATTCCCCCTAGTCCAAGGCTCCGAGCCCATCTTCTCCTCATTTATTTGACTTAAATTGATCATACGATACTGCAACGAGTCGAATTTGATCTTTCGAATGCCATATTGCTTGTGGGTGCTTTGAGAATGCTGGTTCTTTCATGCAACCACATATGGATCTTCGCCCCGGACGATGCGGATAGGTTAAAGAGGTCGTATTCAGATGAGGGGTAAGCGCAGACATGAAGATTTTGAGTGATTTCCCCTCAGTTCTCGTTAAACTGAAAGTCGAGGACCTTCAGCATTGCACGGCTGCAAAATCGTCTATATATACACCTTAAATCTCCGTGTAAGAATGAATAAAGCTTCGATATCCATTACTGTTTACTTACATACCAACACTCATACTTAAATCGATTGTATCAATCATATCAAAATGTCTCTTCTTACCACAGAGCTTGCCTGCACTTCTGCTCCCGATCAAGTCTTGCATCTTTTCTTCCAAGACGGCCAAAACATTCTCGAAGCACGATCTCCAGATGGCGGTAATGTTTGGACTATGCAAGATACTGTTATTGCCAAAGATGGAAACTACAATGGCTCTGCTATGACATGCTACTATGTCGACAAAGACGCAGATTTCGATAACCAGCCCTCAGTAAGTATAGGTCCTCGATGCTTGGTTGTATCGACTAACATATTTCGTAGATTCATCTCCTCTATATAAACAAGGATAAGCAAATGATGGAAAAAGTCAAGCGCATGCGGGGGGATAATCCAATTTGGGAGGACGCAAAGATCCCAGAACAGGTCAGAAAAGGACCAGAGCAATATTCGAAGTTGACCAGTGGATCATTCAACCAAGGCAGTGGTTGGAACCCAAATGGTTCGCAATGGGCGTATTTTTCAGCGTGAGTTATCATCTTTAGTACTCGGTTCTGAAAACTGACTAAGTTCATTCAAAGCTCCAAGGATGGCAAGATGGGCATCGTCGAAATTCGACGCAACCCAAAAGATCCATGGCATACAGAGACCATCCTCTCAGAAAAATGGGGTGATGGACTCCCTGGAACCGCTCTAGCCTGTGTAATTGGAAACGGAAAGATCAGGGTGTTCTTCCAGCACCATGACTACAGTATCGTGCTTTATGAAAACCAAGATAATAAATGGCATGGTAAGTACAAGTGTTTACGTGCTAATAGAATGATTTTTCCAAGCTAATTGTCTGCCAGACCGAGGCACCTACATCCCAAAAGACAAGGTTCAAGCCACAACACCGCTTGCTTGCACCCTGACCAAGAACGGAAGTGTCCATCTTTTCTATGTCTCAAAGAGCAACAAGATTATTCACTGCATCGATGGCAAGAAGGAGGAAGATTTGATCAATTTCTTCCCAGGCTCCAAGTTGGGCGCTACTTCAGTTGAGAACAAGGTCACCTTGTTCTTCAGAAACTTAAACCCTGTCAATGAAGTTGGCACGCTTGAGCATGACAATGGCTCCTGGAAGCATGGCACTACTGTCATCCCCGCATGACTTTTAGTGAATGGGGAGGAGGAGGAGGAATTTTTCTTATGTTGATTTTCAGGACTCCTGCTCGGAAAAAGCTCACTTTTCTCTCACACATAACCACAATCACTTATTTCGGGATGATATGCATGACTCGATCCAAATTCTCTTCATTTCGGTATCAATTAGCTATTATTTATCTTTTCTTTGAATTCAGTCATTGGCATACCTGAATCATGGTTTTACTTGATTTGATTGTGAGATTTTCTCGTGATAATTCAACCGCTACATCACAGTGATCTGATTCGCTTGAACTTTGGATAGACCTCAAGATAGCATCTTATACCTCAATTACGAGATTAAGGTGTTTCCAAACCCCATCAGGCAATGTATGAAGTTTACTTTAGTACTAAATTAGATATCATTCGAAGGCTAGCTAGCGATAGATCATCCTTCAAGAAGTAAACGGGATGCGATTCTCCAATGATCTTTCAGGCTTCAAGCCTCGCACCTCTTGGTTATCAGTGTTTCAATGTGGATTTTATAGTTGGATAGTCTTTCGTGCCCTGAATCCTGTAAGGAATGTGTTTTGATCCATTAGTACATCATGTCAAGCAAGCCTCTGATTGTGGCATCAGTCATCATGTAACTGTAACAAACTTGTCATGATGTTGTCATACTAGATTGCCTAACATATATGACAACTTGTAGTATGAGATTAATTTTCTAGTAATCAGTATACGGATTCCATGTGTCAGAATACATCGCGAAGAAGCTTGATAGGTTACATATATCATCTTGCCATTCCGCGCCGCCTTAAGAGTTATTGAATGTCGGACTTGGCTCTTAATCTCCTTGTACCCATGTATATTCTTCGATCGAGGTATTCACCTCAACAACCAGCTTCTTTGTCAATGCTGATGGATGTTGTAGATCTAAGGATCAAATTGTTGTGGTAGTGCCTGTTGTGGCTAGGTAAGCATGTCGGCCTAGGGTTGACAATACTGCTCTTCCAGTGTGAAATTCTTCACGCAACGATTGGCCCGATCAAAAATGATGACCTACAATGATTGCAAAATCGGTTTTTCCTGCATATACTGCATTTTTAGAAATGGGTATATGCCAATGGAGATTCCCCAGTGAATCAGGATTATCTGGTTTTTAATCCCCCTCCAAATTGATTAATCCGACTGATCGACCACAATCTTATCCACATTTTCTATCATGAATTGTTCTTGCAAAGTACAACGCAATTCAAATAAACTTTGGCATCCTCTACTGCCTATGGTTTCTCGCCTACGTCATCATGAGCATCAAATCTCCATACGACACTTTGAACTCATCGAAGACAAAGAGCCAATCATTCAGCAGTTCATATCCTGAAAGTCGAACACCCTCAACCTCAGGCTCATCTGCTGCACAAAGATTTCATTCGCAGCAGCAATTGTCTTTTATTGTTGGTGGAAAATCATACCTCTTTCCTTCCATCTTCGGCGTCTACCGAGATGGCTTGACAAAAATGGTTCTCTCGGAGAATCACATAACAACACCCTTCATGATAATTGCCACATCTGATATCTCTGGCGAGCCTTCAATGATCGTATCAACCCCCACCGCTGTAATGGGAACCGTCAACTTCCACGACTCTTCCTCCAAGACCGATATCGTCGTGGGCAACACTTCATCAACTCTACAACCATCGGGTCTTCTTTCGCCAGTCTGGGACTTTACCTACACATTTGATAATGGTCGGCAGGAAGATTTCCAATGGAAAAGAAGCTCCGGAGAAGCAGTTGCAGGCTTGGGTGGCAGGAGCAGGGGATCCAAACTTGTGAGGGTGTCTAATGGGGAGTTGCTTGCGGCTTGGACACACCTGGGTAGCATGAATCTGGACAAGGTAGCAAAGATTGGATTGTTGGATAGTGGGAGAGCGCATGGATGGGGTGAGAGGTGGGAAGTTACAGTTGTTTTAGGAGCCATAGCACTCATTGAAAAGGAGAGAGGGATTAGAGGCAATGCCTCTGCTGCAGCATAGGACGAGATGTGCCATTCAGTTAAGGGCCAACGTGGAGGGTCGGATATGGTACTAAGCGTTTGGGAAGACTCAATGGGAGCTCATCTTGCTTGAATATAATTCGAAATTCGATCACACTCGATATGCGCCATTCAATCCGGTGGTAATCTTCGCCATTATTGATTTAAATCTAATGCACCACTATCTGTGATATTTCTAGCACCTATGGCTTTAATGAGCTATTTGAAAAATGAGAAATCATTACCAACGAGAAGTTTTTTTTAGCAACTTTCTAAAATGCAAGCCACAGCTTCTTTCATTGTTCGATTACTCCGATGCTCACCACTTCCAATTCAATGTCTTTGTTCATACCATGAGAAATTCGCCGCCAAATCTTCGTGTCATTCTATATACCAAGGTCTTTGTTCTCGGCAAAGACAAAGCACAAGTCTGCTCGGGGTATCCCACGTGGTGAAGAACAAGGTTTTTCTAACATACTTCGATACATCACGAGTCATTGGCTGTAGGAATAATTTCTATTAGATTACAATCTTCCAGAAGCAGTGCTTCAGAGTGGAGAGGTATTTTGAATAAAAATATTCTCGATGAAAGAACAAAGATATCCATAGCGAAAAACTAGCCCCTTTGCGGAACACTACCACTTCTTTCAACAGTATTATCGTTTCCTCGCACGCATGAAGTACCCAGATTTTTCTCATAGTTACCAATACAAATCTAAGACATCCTCATCGTCTCAATAGCGAAATGTCATATACTTCAAGCAGTCCAACCGTGCGTCCTCAAGAGGACCACGAAGGTCTCCAAGTCGTCCCTGACGATGGTCTCCAAACCCCCGATCCGGAAGAATCACCCATATTTAAAGATCTCAAATTCCAACCCTACTCCGCCGGGGTTGCCTACGGCGGCACTTTGAACGTCGCCGAGCCTGGTTTTGATGTCCCACCAGGCCCGGAATCGCCTCCGCCGGCTTTTCACCTCATAAATGAATATAAAATAGGTCATAACAATACACTACCTGTGGAAGATTTACCTCCTCCAGGAAGCGTCAAAGAAAAACGGATTTGTGGATTAAGGAAAAGATTGTTTTGCTTGTGGATGCTACTGTTACTTATCGCCATCATTGGATTAGCTGTAGGTCTAGGCGTAGGACTCGGCGGATCCAAATCATCATCCTCCAGCGCCTCGACCCCCAGCCCTTCGACGTCCGAATCTACAGCAGGGACAAGTACATCACCAGGCGCATCATCAGCCACCTCTCCCGTCGGACAAACATGCGTGAATGGAACCGGTCCCGGAAATTATCTCGGCCTCTGCAACTTTTCCTGCAACTTCGGCTACTGTCCCTCCCCCTGCACCTGTCTCCAATTTTCCGCCACCGCCGTCCCGGCACCTCCCATCACCAATACTCCGGGATTCCCCCTTCCCGGAGAAAACGCAGATTATACCGGTCTATGCAGTTTTGCATGCAATCATGGGTATTGTCCCGAAGGCGCCTGTACTACAACGGCTGGAAATTCGACCACGGCGAGACCCAGCTCGGTGTCTTCCACATTGCCCGTTTCGAGCGTGGCGCCGACTAGTACCGTGGTTGTTACGTTACAGGGATCACAGACTAGTACGGTTGTTGTGGCGCCGAGTACGACTGGTTAGTTTCGTGGTTGTGGTTTGCATGATGGATTAGAATGTGCATATTGGGATGTTTTTATTAGATATGGGAATGATGGATGTGAGATGGTAAGAAATGTGCAAGGGAAAGAAAAGCTGGCATCTTGTGTTGATAGATGTGTGTATTATATTTATTGTTCTTTTTTTTTTTCATTGTAGATGTATTGATGGGTTCTCGAAAAGGGGGCCACATCAAATTGGACGTAGATTTTGTTTAGACTAGAAATGCAGAAATTACTTCGCTACTATTTGAAAGTGCCATGAAAATCTGACATACGAGCAGCCCTGTGAGGGGAACCGAGAATCAGCGTGCAAAAGTCAGCGATCTCGAAGTGAAAGGGCGGCGATCTTTCAGTCGTCGAGACAAGAAAGCCGGTGATTTGAATCAGAAATATTCGTTCATGGTCTCTGAGTGTACATGTGGACAGAAAGACGAATGAAGGACTTTGAAATTCAAACCAGCAAGTTATTTACAGGATTGCATATTTGGAAGACTGGTACTGGTGTAATGTACATGGCCTCGCGGATGAAATGGCTCCTTAAATTTGTATGTGCAACTTGGTTCAAGGTGGATCAGGAATAAATATCCAAAGGGCTTGCCGAAACAAATGGAAATAATTAATATTCTTCTATCACCTCCGCTGTAGCCCGCACCGCCACTAGCACAATTACGCCACAGCATTCTTCAACATCCGTCAAAAGCTCATTCCTCATTCTCCTCACACCCACACCAAAAAAGCTTCCTAGCATGCGATTCAAATTCCATTACCCCTATTACCCCAGCAATTCAAGCCACCATCCCAGCATTTCCCCTAGCATTTCTCTCCGTAACCTTCCAAGACCGGGGACGAACGCACAAGCCAGAACCGGACCCCCCCCTCCCCTTTGCTATTCGCTTAACCCCTCATTTTCGCAGGCGGTGCAATTCATCCCAATTTATCTCTACCACCACCTCTACTGTTGCTTTCGATATCATATTCATCCCCATTACAACGATACAAGTATGGTTGAGTATGATTGACTATGAGAATTAATAGTATCAATCTATTACAAGAAATTTTTCATCTACAGCTACATAGTATTTATTTCCCAATCTTTGACTTCTTCCTAACCTTTTCCACCAAACTACTAAGATCTGCCTTCTCTTCTTTCTCCCCCTCAACCTTCCTCTTCTTATTCTTCATCTTAATTTCAACCTCGCCATCATCCTCTCCACCCCTCTTTCTCCTTCCCTCTTCCAACAATTTCTTCATACCCTCCGTACCCTTAAACTTTGGATTACTTGGATCAATAGCATACTCATGATTCTTAAAAACATCTCCGAATCTCTCATCACCGACATCCATTTGGAAATTTTCTTGTAAACCACCTCGTTTACTTTCTGCCTCCTCACCCTTCTTCCCCTTCTTCCCCTTCTTACCATTCTTCTTTTTTGCCTTCTCCGCTCGTTGAATCTCCGCGATGTCGAAATGATCCAAATGTTCCACTTTATCAGTCGAATTATCCTGCATGAGTAGTTCCAACTCGGCACGATTCGCAGCTTTTTCTTCGGCTTCCTTGAGTTTCGCCTCGTGTTTCTTCTTGCGTTCTTCTTTACGCAGTGATTTGGCTGCTTTAGATTTGGTGGCTTCATCTGTCGCGAAGAAAGGATCGTCAAATCCGAGATCTTCCTTGCCTTCTTCGACTTCTTCTTCATCGCCGGAAGCATTTGGGTCTTTTCCTTCACGAAGTGCCTTTGCTTTTTCTCTTCTGCGGGCTTTGCGTTCTTTTTCCTTGCGGATATATGCTTCGGCTGTGGTTTCATTGGGTATGGGTTCGTTTTCGAAAACGCTGCCTTTGGTGGTGCCACTTAGACCAGCTGTGAATGTAATCTCCATATCACCGACTGGGCCACTGTCTTTCTTCTTCTTTGTTGGCTCATCGCCAAGTCCTAGAGCTGCGCGAAGTTTCTGCCTTTCCAACTCCTTCTTCGATAATTTGGGGGTATCCTCCTCAGCCGCTTCCTCTTCTTCGTCATCTTCTGAATCACTTCCCAAGTATGCTCGTAGATCATTTTCGCCAATTTCTGCTCTACTACCAGTAAATGCTCGGTTAATTGCATCTTTTCGGCTTGCTTCCTCAGGGTTCATATCCCATGTGAGTTTGACTTTCGAATGTTGAAGTGCGTCTGTGACAAATTCCATAGGTTTATATCCTGTAGGTACCTCTGTACATTCATCTCTTGGTTTATCATCGAAATCCGTACCATCGGGGATAAATCGTAAATCGAAGAAGTTTGCGGAACTCAAATACTCTGTGCCATCGCATTTCTGGTAAATGTTCTCTGCGGTTTTATCGTCTGAACAAACAACAACGGCGTAAAAATATCGTAATCTTTCGAGCTGATATTGTCGTAATGCCGCACTATCAAATTCATTGCCTTCATCTCCCTTTTGTAAATCCTTCTTGATTTTCTCATCCAATTCTTCGTCGTCAGTATCCTCGTCATCTTCAGAGTCCTCCTCCTCCTCCTCATCTCCTTGTTTCTTCGCAAAAATCTCTTTTGGCGGACCCTCCAGTTCCTCACGCTCCATCCTTTCCTTTCCGTATTCGGACTGATAAATAGAAATCTTATGAATCTTTCCTCCGGGCTTAACAAAACTCTGGAAAACAGCCATTAAATCCACCGATCGAATATTGTCCCAATCTAAATTAACCACCGCGATTCTCGGGGAGACTTCCCCCATCTCAACTGCCTGCTGTTCTGCTTGCATATCAGGGAATGCTTCCTCTTCAATTTCCACTCCTCCATCTTCATCCTCGTCCTCATCCTCATCTTCCGATGAAGAAAATCCACCACCTCTCGCAGGATCATATGCCGCAGCTGCCCTTCTCAATTCCTTTTCCACCACCTCATCATCCTCCACTTCCACATCTTCCCCCGCCTCGATTCCATTGTCAACCTCACTATCCTCCTTATCTTCCTCATCCTCATCAACATACAATCTCTGAAGCGCCTTCTTCTTCCCACTATCACTCAATTTCCTTCCATATCGATCGACCTTTGCTGAATTCGAAAAATCTTCATCTTTCAACATGCGCGAAAATCGTTTATCAATCTTCGTTCGAGTCTGTTTCTTGGAAGGCAGTCGAAATCGTGGGTCGGTAGAGAAATTGGAAAATCGAGGATCATTAACTTCCGAAGTAGAGGATGCATCTTTTGATGCGCCCTTAGGGACTTTTTGTTTTGGCATTTTGTTATGAGTGGATGAGAAATGTGAGACTGCGAATTTGAGAATCGGACTTGGGATTGAGAAACTTTTTTTGAGATTGCGGATTTCTGCCTGTCGAGAGGGAAAGCGGTGATGTGTTCCATTTGTGGCTGCTTAGTCAATCTGCCACATCCTTTAAGCCACATTGCTGACAAACCATGCAAGCAGATATTATAATGAGTTGGTCAACATAGAAATGCACCACAAATATAACGTCTATCCATCATACACCGAATTTAGAAATATTCAACCGTACAGTTTACAGTAGGATCGCCAGAGATATGGATCAACCTGCTGAAGCGGCAAGCAAACGTGTATGTGGATCTCTCCCCCGGTGACCCTCCAACATCCCAAACTCCCCCTCGAACTTTTTCAACACGGCGAGCCTTCACGCCTTGTATTTCTAGATTGAATAATAACTAAACTTACACAGATAGCATTTACAGTAAACGGTCAAGTGCAAGGTAAGTTCCACCCTAAAGTACATCCGACCATCCATCAAGAATATAAAATCACAGTATCCTCCTATAAGTATACAAGCAATTAACAAGCAAAACAAAAACCCCAGGCGTAAACTTCCGCTCCTTCACTAAGACAAAAGCCAAGGCGCTGGGAGTTCTCGGTTGGGTCCGAAACACAAGTGATGGGAAGGTATGTTATGTCTCATCCATCCCTCCCAGCTCCAGCTCCATCTTCCCTTCCACCCCAAACATTGCAAACTAACACAGTCCTCTCACCCCTCACAGGTAAAAGGCGAAGCCCAAGGCAGCACCTCCCAAATCTATAGTTTACGAGCAGATCTCCAGAAGGGCCCACATCACGCACGTGTAACGAGCTATGAAGAGAAAGAATTAGATAGTAAGCGAAAAGGGGTCGCGGAGAAGGACTTCCGGGTTGTGAGATAGATGGTTTGGGAGGGTTGGTAGATGAGATGAGATGCGGACAAAGAAAATGAGTGGTTACTTGTAAGAATGGGGGGTTTACTCTAAGAAGGATTATTGGCGTGCGGATTTATGCGGTATGCATCGGCCTGGGACATGTTTGATGTTTGGGGTTTGGGGTTTGGTGTTCGGATGCGTGGCATTGATCTTTTAATTGTCCAGAAAGACATCAGGGAAAGGTAATGAATATGTGATGATAAGCCTGCTGGTTACATACGCTCAAGTGATATTCCACAACGAAGCAAGAAATAAAGTACTCAAAAGTACTCGAGCATTGAGACATCACCTGTACAAATGAATTGTGAGAATGATTAGATACACAAACAACTGTTAATTCCCATAAGTATACAGTCTACTGATATAAAAAATCCAAGTATATACAATCCAATCCAACTCCCCCCTAAACCACAGTAAACTTCCCCACCGCCCTCAAATCCCTCGAACTCGCCCCAACATTCACAACATAAGTCCCCCTAACCACCATCCAGTCCTGCGCCACCGTGTCCCAGACACTCAAATCCCTTCTCCTAAGCTTAAACCCTATCGTCTCCGAATCTCCAGCTGCCAACAAACTCGTCTTTTCAAAACCTCTCAGTTGTCTAATTGGTTCGTCAGCTTCAGCTGGGAATTCAAGATATAATTGTGCGATCTCATTTCCTGCTACCGAGCCGGAATTAGCAATCGTGACGTTGGCGGACACGACGTCTGTCCAGAGATCTTCCTTTCCTCCTACGGATAAGATACCGGTTGGGTATGTGGAAGCTAGGGCGGTCGAATTGATAATTTCGACTCCGAGATTCGAGTAGGTGAAATTGGTATAACTTAATCCAAATCCAAATTCAAACCTGGGTGTAACATTATACGCGTCGAAGTATTTGTAATCAACATAGTTACCCTCAGTAAAGTTGCAAACGTGGGTTGTGCAGATTTCCACATTGTAGTCTGATTCATTTTTAGCGATGGTGTGAGATAAACGGCCTGACGGGTTGACTTTTCCGTAGAGAACATCGACGATGGAATCACCGGATTCTTGACCGAGAAGTCCGCCATAGACAACGGCTGTGACGTTTTCGTTCTCGATCCAGGTGTCAACGATTCGGGCACCAACGGTGTTGATGACGACGATTGTGTTGTTACATTCGGCTGCGACAGAGGTGACAAGGGCATCTTGTTCGGTGTTTCGGAGTTCGGTGCGATCAGCGCCTTCGCCGGAGAATGCATTTAAGAATACGAGACATACTTCTGCGTTAGAAGCATAACTAGAAATATCTTGACTGATGGCGGTTCCACCGCTAAGTCCCGGGATTCCTCCACCGCCACCGAAGCCTGCGGTTCCATTCCTACCTCCCTTTGGAGCAGTTCCATTTCCCCCAAAATCTACTATTTCCTGTCTCTTCCCAAATCCGCCGGAGGTCGTGCTGGTATAGGTGTTGTTTAAGATCCAACGTATCATAGTACCATCCTCTTTGGCTTGAGAGGTGAGGGCATGTTGAGGAGTAATGAGGTAAGGGAAAGAAGTTTGACCAGAACCGGAACCACCTGCAAGATGTCCCTGATAGATCATTTCAGTGTTATCGACATTAAACTCGTTGTTTGGTCCAGCCATGATGGGACCCGCGTGTGAGCCGAAGACGGCCACGCTTAGTGGCTTCGAAAGAGGTAAAGCATTATCGGTATTTTTGAGTAGAACCAAGGAAGCCGCACCATTTTCTCTCACAATAGCCTCGTGATTGGCCCGAACATCACGGTATACTGAGGATCCGACGTAAGAAGGCTGGCTACCGTTGTTGAGATTGACATAGTAGTATCCTATGACATTTCGCATGGCCATGTCGTCAAGTCGTGCTTGCGACAGAGTGCCGTTGGAGAGACCAGTAGTAATAGAGGAGTTACTCCAGATTCTCGAACTTCCATAGTCAAGACCTCCATTTGCCGAACCAAAAGCAGTTGATTGACCATCTACATCAGGGTATACAAGTCCTGGAAATCCTATCTCAGTCTTGAGATAATGCATCAAAAGATCCGAGTTTTCGCAGGAGAGTGTGCCGTTGACTTGAGACATGGCGCACATGACGGCACCCATTCCGTTCTTGACAGCGTCATAGAATGGTGCGAGATATGTCTCATGAAGGGTTTTATCATCAGCATTGGACGTGTATGGAGCGATATCACTTCTGCCTGACTGTCTATTGGTTTCTTGCTCATTGAGAAGGAAGTGCTTGCCTCCAGAAATGCTGCACACGCAGAGTCAGTTTATTACAATGAACGATGGAGAAGATAAAGATCCATGTAGAATTGGAAACCAGGCAAGAGCAGATCAAACATACATTCCAGTTTCTGAGAAGGCTTTAACACCAAGTCCAAACATAATACCATTGAGGTAACTATCTTGCCCCATAGTTTCGACAAGACGGCCACACCAAGGAGTTCGACCAAGAGGCTGAGATGTTGGAGCATTCGTAACCTGTACACCTTTGTTGTAGAATTCGGCGGCAACCCCTTTGAATTGGTTCCACATCATGGTTTTGTCCCATGAATGCGCAAGTGCAGATGTTTCTGACCAACCAGTAACATATTCGTAGCGCTGTGGACCTTGTGTTCCATCTAAAAATACAAGAGAGGTCCAGTTGGCCGATTTGACATCACTGCCAGTGATTAGGCTAAGTTTGTCTTCATCGGAAAGTTTGGCAACGAAAGCTTGAGCTTGTGCATAAGCCGCGGACCAAGCCCCAAGATCAACTGAAAGATAATTAGCATGAATATAATCTGTTAGAATTTGTCCAAATCGACCTACCGTTATTGGAACTCAGTAGCCCTTCCACCGAGGAAGAATTTGTAGCACCAACGGCCAAAGGTAAAAGAAAGGCGCCAATGATATGGCAAATTTGAACCTTCATGACGGGCAAAGGAAAGCAAATTTAAACAACAAAAAATGAGTGTAGAATACTAGAAAGATCTGACTCGAAGTTGAAATTGAGCATGAACTGCAGAAACACTCGGTTGACTTCATTGTAGATATACTTAATTGCTTCTGCTTTGTCACCTATGAAAAGTGCTATGGAACATTTACAAAAGGCCTGGCTACTGACATACGCAATCCACCTCGGTTTTTCCCAAAACCCCCTGGATTACATGGGGGACAAGATGATATGCGCAGCGGTACTGATGCCACGCTCAAGGGCAGTGATATGGCAATGTTCACTGAACACGGCAACATCCATAAGATTTACCAAGAAGTCAAAATTATGCAGGATGTGATGTGGCCGCGTAATACCATATCTCTAGTCCCTGCCAGCCTCACAATAACCTTGATAGTTTTGATGTGATGGATTGATGGAAAATTCGGGATGAGCATCGTGCATAGTGGACGGTGGCAGCAATGGGTGGACGGAGATGCAATATTTGAAGGAGAATTAAAATCAGAGTGGGATAGAGAAGAGAAAGAGAACGGTGAGTTACGACGGACTCATCATCAATGTTCCACACTTACTCTTGATAAGGCTAAACTTCTGCTTCGAAGAGATGGTGATTCTCCGAGAGCGTCTGAACTGGTGCCAAGTCTCCGATAATCACTTCGGGAAGCACTTCGGTCCTCATCTGTATTGACAATTAGTTTTTTTTTGAAGGTTCCTAAATTATATAAGCAACTTTACCAGATATCCACCCACCAATAAAATATATTAGAATAATTTATAATTAAAATTAATTTTATTAAGCATTTAGATAATTAATATTATATATAACGTGGTTTAACACCGAATGCATTATATCACCGAATGCACCACTTTTACCTCAATTTACACTCTTCAATTTCAACACACAATTTATCAATCATTTAATATACAATCAAACAGAAAAGAAACTCAAATACTTTTAGCTATCGAAGCTATTCAAAAAGATAAAAAACTCAGCATTCGAAAAGTTGTCAAGTTATATAATATAACGTATACAATACTTCTTCGCAGAATGAATGGTTTACCCCCTCGTACAGAAATTCGAGCAAATAGTCATAAAATAACTGATTTAGAAGAGGAGGTACTTATTCAGTATATAATTGATATAGATGATAGAGGGTTTTCATTTAAATTAAGTAATGTTGAAGATATGGCGAATTATATTCTTTAGTTGCAAAGGGTAAAGGAGATTGGAAAGCTTTAGGCTCATCGATTTGTAAAGCGTTATATGAGATTAAAGATGTGTTTTAATTGTGTTTATGATTTTCAAAGAGCTTTCTGTGAAGATCCCAAATTTATTGAAGATTAGTTTCGTTTAATTTCGAATATACAAACGAAATATGGTATTCTCGATTATGATTTCTATAATTTCGATGAAACTGGCTTTATAATGGGTATGTGTTACAGGGACAGCCTCTTGGCCACACAGAAATGGCTATAGAGTTCTGAACGCGAGGTAGGTTTAGATTAAACTTCAAATAGATAATCAATAGGATAATATAATAATTAGGTTTGTTATTCTTGTAATTATATTATAAAAGTAATAATTGTTTTTGAATACGAAGTTCTTTATTATAATGGAATCCTATCCTTTTATATAAATCTTTATATTCTGAAATTTCCTAAAATTCTCAATTCCTGATACTCTTTATAGAATCCTAACTTTCAAATGCTTCTTTATATAATATTTGTTATATAATATAATATTATCTATTATAATATTATCTCTTTTTTAGGTTAATACTTATCCCAAATATTTATAAAACAGCTTTTTCTATTTATTTGTATAATTCAATAAGTATATTTTTTTTTCTTATTATATTTATTATTGTTTCTACAGATCATTTAATTGTTCGAAAATGCAAAAAGCAAATCATTCTTATTTAAACTATTGAATCTAATGATATTGAAATGATTCCTTACTTTTATTGTTGTTTAGATAGATTTCGTTGTATTAAAGATTTGTTTCGTTTTGATCGATCTTGTTGCTTTAAATATATATATATATATTCTTCTTATGATGCTGAATTTCCTTTGTCTGATAAATAAGATCGTGAAATGCTTCGAGAAATCGACTAATATACTTTGGATTGTCAAGAAGAACATCTTTGTACAAAAGAGGAAGAAGCTATAACGAAGATCTTTCATTTACAAAAACAACAGAAATAATTATATAAACAATATCAACGAATAATTGATTATAACCTTAAATACTTGGATAAATTGGATGCTTTTAAAGAAAAGAAAAGATTGGAAAATGAATATATAAAAAAAAAGAAGATAAATACAATGATTATAATAATTGTTTTTAGTGATCTTTCCTTTTTCGATTTCCTCGATTATTCATTGTCGCTAATATCCGATATAGAGTTTAAGGCTTTATTGGCAGATATAGGTATTTTAAATAGAATGTCTATAACTTTTCAGGGTAATTGAGATTTTTTTTGAGTTTCTATATGTTCTTTGAATATAGATAATCTAATTATTTGATCAAATACTTAATTTTGTTTCTGATATATTTACAATCTAATATTGCTTTGATATTATATATAACTTCTGAATTGATTGATTCGATTTTGATAAATGATATATTCAGTGCTTCTAATGATACTGGTTCGAATAAGGATATATAGAATATTGGATGAACATTTATAATATTGAATAGTTTCAATCAATAATTGATGGAACTTATTATTTTGTTAATCTTGAATGATTTTAATTTCTTATAATTTAATTTATTGTTTGGTCTTTTCATATTGATATTATATTATAATAAATAAACTTTATCCTCTTTTTTTAGTGTTGGTTCTATATTACATTTTTTATTATAATAGGTTATTATATATAAAGATATGAATTTTAAATCAAGATATAATTGCTTTTGAAGATCCTTAAATTATTCAACTTTAGTAATAATTGATTCGGCATTTGTTTTTTGTGATATCAGAATCCTATATACTTTAAGATTAAAACCGAAATTAATATATATTAGTATAATCTTTATAGTTTTTATTTTCGATATATTATATACAAATTGAGTTATAAATAATAATTCTACCTAATTGTTTTGTTGATAATTGATATAGTATCTAAAATATATTTTTATTATCTGATTAGTTCTTTTTGTTTGATTATCTATTTGTAAATAAAAGGAAGTAGATAACTTTCTTATTACTTTTAATAATCTTATAAATGTTGTCCAGAACTTTAAAATGAAAAGTTTGTCTCTATCTGAAATTATCTGATCTAATACTTTATGTATATTAATTATATTCTTGAAGAATATAAAAGCTAATTATTTAATATTCTATAATTTTTTGAATAATATCATATATATAAATTTTGTTAATCTTTTTATTATAATAAGTATAAAATTATATTCCATTTTTGTAATAAAATTCTTGGAAAATGGTAATTTGACCACAAAGTCCTATATAATAAACTTTTATAATTAAAAAGGTATATCTGGTATTTGAAATTGATTATATAAAGTATATCGTAATGATTTATTTTGGATACAAATATTACAATTCCTAACAACTTCTTCAATTATTTTTTTTATTTGTGGGAAATAACTGATTTCCTTGAGTTTTGTAAATATTCTTGCAATCTTTTGATAATTATATATTGGCAATTTATATTATTCTATTACAAAAGTTTTTGATAAATAATTAAGAATATATATCTTTCTATAAAAATAGATTATTTTGTCCTTGAATATAAATCCTGATTCTAGTTTCTTTAGAATATATATAATTATTATATTGGTTTTATAATATCCTTGAATTAGAATGCGAAGATATTCGTCTTTAAATTTATATATAATTGCAAATTATAATATATTGTAAATTAAAGAATCGTTTTGTTCTTTGAATATTGTATAAGATTCATAACTCTTATTTTCTTGATATTTTGGTTTTCGATTTAGAGTATTTATTCTAGTATTTTCTATTCTTTTGATATATAAAATTCTAAAATTGTATATAATTATGGTTTCTGATCATTTGACCTGTCGTCTATTAAGTTGTTTTGTAATAATGAAATAAATTAAGTTCTTATGATTTATAAACATTTATATTGTATATTTGGACCTTTCCAAATATACTCTTTATTCCCTGAATACTTTGATTATCGTTAGGAGTTCTTTATTGTAAATCTCATAATTTAATTCCGTTGATAATAGTTTTTGGGAATAGAATACAATTAATTGTTATTTCTTATCTTTACCTAATTGATTTAATATAATATTAATAATAAAATCCGAAAAATTTGTTTCAATAAAGATCTCCTTTTCTGGATTGAATATAAACAGTATTGATTTTTTGATTACTATTTGTTTAAATATCTCGAATAACTTTATTGTTTTAATAGTCCAATCGAACATTCCTTGATCTTTTTTGATAAGATCAATTAAATGAATAATAATTGTCGAATATCTTTATATAAATCGTTGATAGAAATTAATGAATTCTAAAAAGGATTGTATTTCTTTTATATTGATTGATTGTTTTTATTTGAACATTATTTTAACTTTATCTTTATTTATCTTGAATCTTTGATTTGATATTATAATGTCACGATTCACCATTAGGATTGGTAGTATTACGATGTTAGCAAACTGGTTAATTAAGAGAGCTTGGGCCTTGTGCAAAAGCGATCAG